>CALSEM010000034.1:0-442980 GCA_943735885.1 Stelis phaeoptera
CAAAAGCAGCGATTCTGTGCACGACACGCCCGTTTTGTGCCAAAGGGAACCGTTCGGAGCGTGAACTGCACGTTTTGTGCCAAAAGGAACAATTCGGAGCGTAAACCGCACGTTTTGTGCCAAAACTGAGCAAAAGCGGCGATTCTGTGCGCGAAACGCACGTTTTGTGCCAAAAGGAGCAACTCGGCGCGTGGAACGCACGTTTTGTGCCAAAACTGCGCAAAAGCAGCGATTCTGTGCACGAAACGCCCGTTTTGTGCCAAAACTGAGCAAAAGCGGCGATTCTGTGCACGAAACGCACGTTTTGTGCCTTAACTGAGCAAAAGCGGCGATTCTGTGCACGAAACGCACGTTTTGTGCCTTAACTGAGCAAAAGCGGCGATTCTGTGCACGAAACGCACGTTTTGTGCCAAAAGGAACAACTCGGCGCGTGGAGCGCACGTTTTGTGCCAAAACTGCGCAAAAGCAGCGATTCTGTGCACGACACGCCCGTTTTGTGCCAAAGGGAACCGTTCGGAGCGTGAACTGCACGTTTTGTGCCAAAAGGAACAATTCGGAGCGTAAACCGCACGTTTTGTGCCAAAACTGAGCAAAAGCGGCGATTCTGTGCGCGAAACGCACGTTTTGTGCCAAAAGGAGCAACTCGGCGCGTGGAACGCACGTTTTGTGCCAAAACTGCGCAAAAGCAGCGATTCTGTGCACGAAACGCCCGTTTTGTGCCAAAACTGAGCAAAAGCGGCGATTCTGTGCACGAAACGCACGTTTTGTGGCAAAACTGAGCAAAAGCGGCGATTCAGTGCACGAAATGCACGTTTTGTGCCAAAACTGAGCAAAAGCGGCGATTCTGTGCACGAAACGCACGTTTTGTGCCAAAAGGAGCAACTCGGCGCGTGGAGCGCACGTTTTGTGCCAAAACTGCGCAAATGCAGCGATTCTGTGCACGACACGCCCGTTTTGTGCCAAAGGGAACCGTTCGGAGCGTGAACTCCACGTTTCGTGCCAAAACTGAGCAAGAGCGGCGATTCTGTGCACGAATCGCACGTTTTGTGCTTAAAGGAGCAATTCGGCGCGAGGAAGGCACGTTTTGTGCCAAAACTGCGCAAAAGCAGCGATTCTGTGCACGAAACGCACGTTCTGTGCCAAAACTGAGCAAAAGCGGCGATTCTGTGCACGAAACGCAGGTTTTGTGCCAAAACTGAGCAAAAGCGGCGATTCTGTGCACGAAACGCCCGATTTGTGACAAAACTGAGCAAAAGCGGCGATTCTGTGCACGAAACGCACGTTTTGTGCCAAAAGGAGCAACTCGGCGCGTGGAGCGCACGTTTTGTGCCAAAACTGCGCAAAAGCAGCGATTCTGTGCACGAAACGCCCGTTTTGTGCCAAAACTGAGCAAAAGCGGCGATTCTGTGCACGAAACGCACGTTTTGTGCCTTAACTGAGCAAAAGCGGCGATTCTGTGCACGAAACGCACGTTTTGTGCCAAAAGGAACAACTCGGCGCGTGGAGCGCACGTTTTGTGCCAAAACTGCGCAAAAGCAGCGATTCTGTGCACGACACGCCCGTTTTGTGCCAAAGGGAACCGTTCGGAGCGTGAACTGCACGTTTTGTGCCAAAAGGAACAATTCGGAGCGTAAACCGCACGTTTTGTGCCAAAACTGAGCAAAAGCGGCGATTCTGTGCGCGAAACGCACGTTTTGTGCCAAAAGGAGCAACTCGGCGCGTGGAACGCACGTTTTGTGCCAAAACTGCGCAAAAGCAGCGATTCTGTGCACGAAACGCCCGTTTTGTGCCAAAACTGAGCAAAAGCGGCGATTCTGTGCACGAAACGCACGTTTTGTGGCAAAACTGAGCAAAAGCGGCGATTCAGTGCACGAAATGCACGTTTTGTGCCAAAACTGAGCAAAAGCGGCGATTCTGTGCACGAAACGCACGTTTTGTGCCAAAAGGAGCAACTCGGCGCGTGGAGCGCACGTTTTGTGCCAAAACTGCGCAAATGCAGCGATTCTGTGCACGACACGCCCGTTTTGTGCCAAAGGGAACCGTTCGGAGCGTGAACTCCACGTTTCGTGCCAAAACTGAGCAAGAGCGGCGATTCTGTGCACGAATCGCACGTTTTGTGCTTAAAGGAGCAATTCGGCGCGAGGAAGGCACGTTTTGTGCCAAAACTGCGCAAAAGCAGCGATTCTGTGCACGAAACGCACGTTCTGTGCCAAAACTGAGCAAAAGCGGCGATTCTGTGCACGAAACGCAGGTTTTGTGCCAAAACTGAGCAAAAGCGGCGATTCTGTGCACGAAACGCCCGATTTGTGACAAAACTGAGCAAAAGCGGCGATTCTGTGCACGAAACGCACGTTTTGTGCCAAAAGGAGCAACTCGGCGCGTGGAGCGCACGTTTTGTGCCAAAACTGCGCAAAAGCAGCGATTCTGTGCACGACACGCCCGTTTTGTGCCAAAAGGAACAGTTCGGAGCGTGAACTGCACGTTTTGTGCCAAAAGGAACAATTCGGAGCGTAAACCGCACGTTTTGTGCCAAAACTGAGCAAAAGCGGCGATTCTGTGCGCGAAACGCACGTTTTGTGCCAAAAGGAGCAACTCGGCGCGTGGAACGCACGTTTTGTGCCAAAACTGCGCAAAAGCAGCGATTCTGTGCACGAAACGCCCGTTTTGTGCCAAAACTGAGCAAAAGCGGCGATTCTGTGCACGAAACGCACGTTTTGTGGCAAAACTGAGCAAAAGCGGCGATTCAGTGCACGAAATGCACGTTTTGTGCCAAAACTGAGCAAAAGCGGCGATTCTGTGCACGAAACGCACGTTTTGTGCCAAAAGGAGCAACTCGGCGCGTGGAGCGCACGTTTTGTGCCAAAACTGCGCAAAAGCAGCGATTCTGTGCACGACACGCCCGTTTTGTGCCAAAGGGAACCGTTCGGAGCGTGAACTGCACGTTTTGTGCCAAAAGGAACAATTCGGAGCGTAAACCGCACGTTTTGTGCCAACACTGAGCAAAAGCGGCGATTCTGTGCGCGAAACGCACGTTTTGTGCCAAAAGGAGCAACTCGGCGCGTGGAACGCACGTTTTGTGCCAAAACTGCGCAAAAGCAGCGATTCTGTGCACGAAACGCCCGTTTTGTGCCAAAACTGAGCAAAAGCGGCGATTCTGTGCACGAAACGCACGTTTTGTGCCAAAACTGAGCAAAAGCGGCGATTCTGTGCACGAAACGCACGTTTTGTGCCAAAAGGAGCAACTCGGCGCGTGGAGCGCACGTTTTGTGCCAAAACTGCGCAAAAGCAGCGATTCTGTGCACGACACGCCCGTTTTGTGCCAAAGGGAACCGTTCGGAGCGTGAACTGCACGTTTTGTGCCAAAAGGAACAATTCGGAGCGTAAACCGCACGTTTTGTGCCAAAACTGAGCAAAAGCGGCGATTCTGTGCGCGAAACGCACGTTTTGTGCCAAAAGGAGCAACTCGGCGGGTGGAACGCACGTTTTGTGCCAAAACTGCGCAAAAGCAGCGATTCTGTGCACGAAACGCCCGTTTTGTGCCAAAACTGAGCAAAAGCGGCGGTTCTGTGCACGAAACGCACGTTTTGTGGCAAAACTGAGCAAAAGCGGCGATTCAGTGCACGAAATGCACGTTTTGTGCCAAAACTGAGCAAAAGCGGCGATTCTGTGCACGAAACGCACGTTTTGTGCCAAAAGGAGCAACTCGGCGCGTGGAGCGCACGTTTTGTGCCAAAACTGCGCAAAAGCAGCGATTCTGTGCACGACACGCCCGTTTTGTGCCAAAGGGAACCGTTCGGAGCGTGAACTGCACGTTTCGTGCCAAAACTGAGCAAGAGCGGCGATTCTGTGCACGAATCGCACGTTTTGTGCTTAAAGGAGCAATTCGGTGCGTGAAACGCACGTTTTGCACCAAAACTGCGCAAAAGCAGCGATTCTGTGCACGAAACGCACGTTTTGTGCCAAAAATGAGCAAAAGCGGCGATTCTGTGCACGAAACGCACGTTCTGTGTCAAAAGGAGCAACTCGGCGCGTGGAAGGCACGTTTTGTGCAAAACTGCGCAAAAGCAGCGATTCTGTGCACGAAACGCCTGTTTTGTGACAAAAGGAACAATTCGGAGCGTGCACGGCACGTCTTGTACCAAGAGGAGTAATTCGGAGCGTGAAACGCACGTTTTGTGCCAAAAGGAACAATTCGGAGCGTGAATGGCACGTTTTGTGCCAAAAGGAACAATTCGGAGCGTGAACCGCTCGTTTTGTGCCAAAACTGATCAAGAGCGGCGATTCTGTGCACGAAACGCACGTTTTGTGCCAAAAGGAGCAATTCGGTGCGTGAAACGCACGTTTTGTGTCAAAACTGCGAAAAAGCGGCGATTCTGTGCACGAAACGCCCGTTTTGTGCCAAAACTGAGCAAAAGCGGCGATTCTGTGCACGAAACGCACGTTTTGTGGCAAAACTGAGCAAAAGCGGCGGTTCAGTGCACGAAATGCACGTTTTGTGCCAAAACTGAGCAAAAGCGGCGATTCTGTGCACGAAACGCACGTTCTGTGTCAAAAGGAGCAATTCGGCGCGTGGAAGGCACGTTTTGTGCCAAAACTACGCAAAAGCAGCGGTTCTGTGCACGAAACGCACGTTCTGTGCCAAAACTGAACAAAAGCGGCGATTCTGTGCACGAAACGCAGGTTTTGTGCCAAAACTGAGCAAAAGCGGCGATTCTGTGCACGAAACGCAGGTTTTGTTCCAAAACTGAGCAAAAGCGGCGATTCTGTGCACCAAACGCACGTTTTGTGCCAAAAGGAGCAACTCGGCACGTGGAACGCATGTTTTGTGCCAAAACTGCGCAAAGAGAGCGATTCTGTGCACGAAACGCACGTTTTGTGCCAAAAGGAACAATTCGGAGCGTGAACGGCACGTTTTGTACCAAAAGGAGTAATTCGGAGCGTGAAACGCACGTTTTGTGCCAAAAGGAACAATTCGGAGCGTGAATGGCACGTTTTGTGCCAAAAGGAACAATTCGGAGCGTAAACCGCTCGTTTTGTGCCAAAACTGATCAAGAGCGGCGATTCTGTGCACGAAACGCACGTTTTGTGCCAAAAGGAGCAATTCGGTGCGTGAAACGCACGTTTTGCGCCAAAACTGCGCAAAAGCAGCGATTCTGTGCACGAAACGCACGTTTTGTACCAAAAATGAGCAAAAGCGGCGATTCTGTGCACGAAACGCACGTTTTGTGCCAAAAGGAGCAATTCGGTGCGTGAAACGCACGTTTTGCGCCAAAACTGCGCGAAAGCAGCGATTCTGTGCACGAAACGCACGTTTTGTGCCAAAAATGAGCAAAAGCGGCGATTCTGTGCACGAAACGCACGTTTTGTGCCAAAAGGAGCAACTCGGCGCGTGGAACGCACGTTTTGTGTCAAAACTGCGAAAAAGCGGCGATTCTGTGCACGAAACGCCCGTTTTGTGCCAAAACTGAGCAAAAGCGGCGATTCTGTGCACGAAACGCACGTTTTGTGGCAAAACTGAGCAAAAGCGGCGGTTCAGTGCACGAAATGCACGTTTTGTGCCAAAACTGCGCAAAAGCAGCGATTCTGTGCACGAAACGCACGTTCTGTGCCAAAACTGAGCAAAAGCGGCGATTCTGTGCACGAAACGCAGGTTTTGTGCCAAAACTGAGCAAAAGCGGCGATTCTGTGCACGAAACGCAGGTTTTCTGCCAAAACTGAGCAAAAGAGGCGATTCTGTGCACGAAACTCCCGATTTGTGCCAAAACTGAGCAAAAGCGGCGATTCTGTGCACGAAACGCACGTTTTGTGCCAAAAGGAGCAATTCGGTGCGTGAAACGCACGTTTTGTGCCAAAACTGAGCAAAAGCGACGATTCTGTGCACGAAACGCACGTTTTGTGCCAAAACTGAGCAAAAGCGACGATTCAGTGCACGAAACGCACGTTCTGTGCCAAAACTGAGCAAAGGCGGCGATTCTGTGCTCGAAACGCACGTTTTGTGCCAAAAGGAGCAATTCGGCACGTGAACGGCACGTTTTGTACCAAAAGGAGCAATTCGGCACGTGGAACGCACGTTTTGTGCCTCTACTGCGCAAAGGCAGCGATTCTGTGCACGAAACGTACGTTTTGTGCCAAAACTGAGCAAAAGCGACGATTCAGTGCACGAAACGCACGTTCTGTGCCAAAACTGAGCAAAAGCGGCGATTCTGTGCACGAAACGCACGTTTTGTGCCAAAACTGAGCAAAAGCGGCGATTCTGTGCAGGAAACACACGTTCTGTGCCAAAACTGGGCAAAAGCGGCGATTCTGTGCACGAAACGCACGTTTTGTTCCAAAAATGAGCAAAAGCGGCGATTCTGTGCAAAACGCCCGATTGGTGCCAAAACTGAGCAAAAGCGGCGATTCCGTGCACGAAACGCACGTTTTGTGCCAAAAGGATCAACTCGGCGCGTGGAACGCACGTTTTGTGCCAAAACTGCGCAAAAGCAGCGACTCTGTGCACGAAACGCCCGTTTTGTGCCAAAAGGAACAATTCGGAGCGTGCACGGCACCTTTTGTACCAAAAGGAGTAATTCGGAGCGTGAAACGCACGTTTTGTGCCAAAACTGAGCAAAAGCGGCGATTCTGTGCACGAAACGCACGTTTTGTGCCAAAAGGAGCAACTCGGCGCGTGGAACGCACGTTTTGTGCCAAAACTGCGCAAAAGCGGCGATTCTGTGCACGAAACGCCCGTTTTGTGCCAAAAGGAACAATTCGGAGCGAGCATGGCACGTTTTGTACCAAAAGGAGTAATTCGGAGCGTGAAACGCACGTTTTGCGCCAAAACTGCGCAAAAGCAGCGATTCTGTGCACGAAACGCACGTTTTGTGACAAAACTGAGCAAAAGCGGCGATTCTGTGCACGAAACGCCCGATTTGTGCCAAAACTGAGCAAAAGCGGCGATTCAGTGCTCGAAACGCACGTTTTGTGCCAAAAGGAGCAATTCGGCACGTGGAACGCACGTTTTGTGCCAAAACTGCGCAAAGGGAGCGATTCTGTGCACGAAACGCACGTTTTGTGCCAAAAGGAACAATTCGGAGCGTGAACTGCACGTTTTGTGCCAAAAGGAACAATTCGGAGCGTAAACCGCACGTTTTGTGCCAAAACTGAGCAAAAGCGGCGATTCTGTGCACGAAACGCACGTTCTGTGCCAAAACTGAGCAAAAGCGGCGATTCTGTGCGCGAAACGCACGTTCTGTGCCAAAAGGAGCAACTCGGCGCGTGGAACGCACGTTTTGTGCCAAAACTGCGCAAAAGCAGCGATTCTGTGCACGAAACGCCCGTTTTGTGCCAAAACTGATCAAAAGCGGCGATTCTGTGCACGAAAGGCACGTTTTGTGGCAAAACTGAGCAAAAGCGGCGATTCAGTGCACGAAATGCACGTTTTGTGCCAAAACTGAGCAAAAGCGGCGATTCTGTGCACGAAACGCCCGTTTTGGGCTAAAACTGAGCAAAAGCGGCGATTCTGTGCACGAAACAAACGTTTTGTGCCAAAACTGAGCAGAAGCGGCGATTCTGTGCACGAAACGCAGGTTTTGTCCCAATACTGAGCAAAAGGGGCGATTCTCTGCACGAATCGCACGTTTTGTGCCAAAACTGAGCAAAAGCGGCGAATCTGTGCACGAATCGCACGTTTTGTGCCAAAACTGAGCAAGAGCGGCGATTCTGTGCACGAAACGCACGTTTTGTGCCAAAACTGAGCAAAAGCGGCGATTCTGTGCACGAAACGCACGTTCTGTGCCAAAACTGAGCAAAAGCGGCGATTCTGTGCGCGAAACGCACGTTCTGTGCCAAAAGGAGCAACTCGGCGCGTGGAACGCACGTTTTGTGCCAAAACTGCGCAAAAGCAGCGATTCTGTGCACGAAACGCCCGTTTTGTGCCAAAACTGATCAAAAGCGGCGATTCTGTGCACGAAAGGCACGTTTTGTGGCAAAACTGAGCAAAAGCGGCGATTCAGTGCACGAAATGCACGTTTTGTGCCAAAACTGAGCAAAAGCGGCGATTCTGTGCACGAAACGCCCGTTTTGGGCTAAAACTGAGCAAAAGCGGCGATTCTGTGCACGAAACGCACGTTTCGTGCCAAAACTGAGCAAAAGCGGCGATTCTGTGCACGAAACGCACGTTCTGTGCCAAAACTGAGCAAAAGCGGCGATTCTGTGCACGAAACGCCCGATTTGTGCCAAAACTGAGCAAAAGCGGCGATTCTGTGCACGAAACGCACGTTCTGTGCCAAAACTGAGCAAAAGCGGTGATTGTGTGCACGAAACGCACGTTTTGTGCCAAAACTGAGCAAAAGCGGCGATTCTGTGCACGAAACGCACGTTTTGTGCTTAAAGGAGCAATTCGGTGCGTGAAACGCACGTTTTGCACCAAAACTGCGCAAAAGCAGCGATTCTGTGCACGAAACGCACGTTTTGTGCAAAAACTGAGCAAAAGCGGCGATTCTGTGCACGAAACGCACGTTCTGTGCCAAAACTGAGCAAAAGCGGCGATTCCGTGCGCGAAACGCCCGTTTTGTGCCAAGACTGAGCAAAAGCGGCGATTCTGTGCACGAAACGCACGTTTTGTGGCAAAACTGAGCAAAAGCGGCGATTCATTGCACGAAATGCACGTTTTGTGCCAAAACTGAGCAAAAGCGACGATTCTGTGCACGAAACGCACGTTTTGTGCCAAAACTGAGCAAAAGCGACGATTCAGTGCACGAAACGCACGTTCTGTGCCAAAACTGAGCAAAGGCGGCGATTCTGTGCTCGAAACGCACGTTTTGTGCCAAAAGGAGCAATTCGGCACGTGGAACGCACGTTTTGTGCCAAAACTGCGCAAAGGGAGCGATTCTGTGCACGAAACGCACGTTTTGTGCCAAAAGGAACAATTCGGAGCGTGAACTGCACGTTTTGTGCCAAAAGGAACAATTCGGAGCGTAAACCGCACGTTTTGTGCCAAAACTGAGCAAGAGCGGCGATTCTGTGCACGAAACGCACGTTCTGTGCCACACTGAGCAAAAGCGGCGATTCTGTGCACGAAACGCCCGTTTTGTGCCAAGACTGAGCAAAAGCGGCGATTCTGTGCACGAAACGCACGTTTTGTGGCAAAACTGAGCAAAAGCGGCGATTCAGTGCACGAAATGCACGTTTTGTGCCAAAACTGAGCAAAAGCGGCGATTCTGTGCACGAAACGCCCGTTTTGGGCTAAAACTGAGCAAAAGCGGCGATTCTGTGCACGAAACACACGTTTTGTGCCAAAACTGAGCAGAAGCGGCGATTATGTGCACGAAACGCAGGTTTTGTCCCAATACTGAGCAAAAGGGGCGATTCTCTGCACGAATCGCACATTTTGTGCCAAAACTGAGCAAAAGCGGCGAATCTGTGCACGAAACGCACGTTTTGTGTCAAAAGGAGCGATTCGGCTCGTGGAACGCACGTTTTGTGCCAAAACTGCGCAAAAGCAGCGTTTCTGTGCACGAAACGCCCGTTTTGTGCCAAAAGGAACAATTCGGAGCGTCAACGGCACGTTTTGTACCAAAAGGAGTAATTCGGAGCGTGAAACGCACGTTTTGTGCCAAAACTGAGCAAAAGCGGCGATTCTGTGCACGAAACACACGTTTTGTGCAAAAACTGAGCAGAATCGGCGATTCTGTGCACGAAACGCAGGTTTTGTCCCAATGCTGAGAAAAAGCGGCGATTCTGTGCACGAAACGCACGTTGTGTGCCAAAAGGAACAATTCGGAGCGTGAACGGCACGCTTGGTGCCAAAAGGAGTAATTCGGAGGGTGAAACGCACGTTTTGTTCCAAAACTGAGCAAAAGCGGAGATTCTGTGCACGAAACGCACGTTTTGTGCTTAAAGGAGCAATTCGGTGCGTGAAACGCACGTTTTGCGCCAAAACTGCGCAAAAGCAGCGATTCTGTGTACGAAACGCACGTTTTGTGCTAAAACTGAGCAAAAGCGACGATTCTGTGCACGAAACGCACGTTCTGTGCCAAAACTGAGCAAAAGCGGCGATTCTGTGCGCGAAACGCACGTTTTGTGCTTAAAGGAGCAATTCGGAGCGTGAAACGCACGTTTTGCGCCAAAACTGCGCAAAAGCAGCGATTCTGTGCACGAAACGCACGTTTTGTGCCAAAAGGAGCAACTCGGCGCGTGGAACGCACGTTTTGTGCCAAAACTGCGCAAAAGCAGCGATTCTGTGCACGAAACGCCCATTTTGTGCCAAAACTGAGCAAAAGTGGCGATTCTGTGCACGAAACACACGTTTTGTGGCAAAACTGAGCAAAAGCGGCGATTCAGTGCACGAAATGCACGTTTCGTGCCAAAACTGAGCAAAAGCGGCGATTCTGTGCACGAAACGCCCGTTTTGGGCAAAAACTGAGCAAAAGCGGCGATTCTGTGCACGAAACACACGTTTTGTGCCAAAACTGAGCAGAAGCGGCGATTCTGTGCACGAAACGCAGGTTTTGTCCCAATACTGAGCAAAAGGGGCGATTCTCTGCACGAATCGCACGTTTTGTGCCAAAACTGAGCAAGAGCGGCGATTCTGTGCACGAAACGCACGTTTTGTGCCAAAACTGAGCAAAAGCGGCGATTCTGTGCACGAAACGCACGTTCTGTGCCAAAACTGAGCAAAAGCGGCGATTCTGTGCGCGAAACGCACGTTCTGTGCCAAAAGGAGCAACTCGGCGCGTGGAACGCACGTTTTGTGCCAAAACTGCGCAAAAGCAGCGATTCTGTGCACGAAACGCCCGTTTTGTGCCAAAACTGATCAAAAGCGGCGATTCTGTGCACGAAAGGCACGTTTTGTGGCAAAACTGAGCAAAAGCGGCGATTCAGTGCACGAAATGCACGTTTTGTGCCAAAACTGAGCAAAAGCGGCGATTCTGTGCACGAAACGCCCGTTTTGGGCTAAAACTGAGCAAAAGCGGCGATTCTGTGCACGAAACAAACGTTTTGTGCCAAAACTGAGCAGAAGCGGCGATTCTGTGCACGAAACGCAGGTTTTGTCCCAATACTGAGCAAAAGGGGCGATTCTCTGCACGAATCGCACGTTTTGTGCCAAAACTGAGCAAAAGCGGCGAATCTGTGCACGAATCGCACGTTTTGTGCCAAAACTGAGCAAGAGCGGCGATTCTGTGCACGAAACGCACGTTTTGTGCCAAAACTGAGCAAAAGCGGCGATTCTGTGCACGAAACGCACGTTCTGTGCCAAAACTGAGCAAAAGCGGCGATTCTGTGCGCGAAACGCACGTTCTGTGCCAAAAGGAGCAACTCGGCGCGTGGAACGCACGTTTTGTGCCAAAACTGCGCAAAAGCAGCGATTCTGTGCACGAAACGCCCGTTTTGTGCCAAAACTGATCAAAAGCGGCGATTCTGTGCACGAAAGGCACGTTTTGTGGCAAAACTGAGCAAAAGCGGCGATTCAGTGCACGAAATGCACGTTTTGTGCCAAAACTGAGCAAAAGCGGCGATTCTGTGCACGAAACGCCCGTTTTGGGCTAAAACTGAGCAAAAGCGGCGATTCTGTGCACGAAACACACGTTTTGTGCCAAAACTGAGCAGAAGCGGCGATTCTGTGCACGAAACGCAGGTTTTGTCCCAATACTGAGCAAAAGGGGCGATTCTCTGCACGAATCGCACGTTTTGTGCCAAAACTGAGCAAAAGCGGCGAATCTGTGCACGAAACGCACGTTTTGTGTCAAAAGGAGCGATTCGGCTCGTGAAACGCACGTTTTGTGCCAAAACTGCGCAAAAGCAGCGATTCTGTGCATGATACGCCGGTTTTGTGCCGAAAGGAACAGTTCGGAGCGTGAACTGCACGTTTTGTGCCAAAAGGAACAATTCGGAGCGTAAACCGCACGTTTTGTGCCAAAACTGAGCAAGAGCGGCGATTCTGTGCACGAATCGCACGTTTTGTGCTTAAAGGAGCAATTCGGTGCGTGAAACGCACGTTTTGCACCAAAACTGCGCAAAAGCAGCGATTCTGTGCACGAAACGCACGTTTTGTGCCAAAACTGAGCAAAAGCGGCGATTCTGTGCACGAAACGCACGTTTTGTGGCAAAACTGAGCAAAAGCGGCGATTCAGTGCACGAAATGCACGTTTTGTGCCAAAACTGAGCAAAAGCGGCGATTCTGTGCACGAAACGCCCGTTTTGGGCTAAAACTGAGCAAAAGCGGCGATTCTGTGCACGAAACGCACGTTTTGTGTCAAAAGGAGCGATTCGGCTCGTGAAACGCACGTTTTGTGCCAAAACTGCGCAAAAGCAGCGATTCTGTGCACGATACGCCCGTTTTGTGCCGAAAGGAACAGTTCGGAGCGTGAACTGCACGTTCTGTGCCAAAAGGAACAATGTTTTGTGCCAAAACTGAGCAGAAGCGGCGATTCTGTGCACGAAACGCAGGTTTTGTCCCAATACTGAGCAAAAGCGGCGATTCTCTGCACGAATCGAACGGTCTGTGCCAAAACTGAGCAAAAGCGGCGATTCTGTGTACGAAGAACAGGTTTTCAGCCAAAACTGAGCAAAGCGGCGATTCTGTGCAAGAAACGCCCGTTTTGGGCTAAAACTGAGCAAAAGCGGCGATTCTGTGCACGAAACACACGTTTTGTGCCAAAACTGAGCAAGAGCGACGATTCTGTGCACGAATCGCACGTTTTGTGCTTAAAGGAGCAATTCGGTACGTGAAACGCACGTTTTGCACCAAAACTGCGCAAAAGCAGCGATTCTGTGCACGAAACGCACGTTTTGTGCCAAAACTGAGCTAAAGCGGCGATTCTGTGCACGAAACGCCCGTTTTGTGCCAAAAGGAACAATTCGAAGCGTCAACGGCACGTTTTGTACCAAAAGGAGTAATTCGGAGCGTGAAACGCACGTTTTGTGCCAAAACTGAGCAGAAGCGGCGATTCTGTTCACGAAACGCACGTTTTGTGCTTAAAGGAGCAATTCGGTGCGTGAAACGGACGTTTTGCACCAAAACTGCGCAAAAGCAGCGATTCTGTGCACGAAACGCACGTTTTGTGCAAAAACTGAGCAAAAGCGGCGATTCTGTGCACGAAATGCACGTTCTGTGCCAAAACTGAGCAAAAGCGGCGATTCTGTGCACGAAACGCCCGTTTTGTGCCAAGACTGAGCAAAAGCGGCGATTCTGTGCACGAAACGCCCGTTTTGTGGCAAAACTGAGCAAAAGCGGCGATTCAGTGCACGAAATGCACGTTTTGTGCCAAAACTGAGCAAAAGCGGCGATTCTGTGCACGAAACGCACGTTTTGTGCTAAAAGGAGCAATTCGGCACGTGGAACGCACGTTTTGGGCCAAAACTGAGCAAAAGCGGCGAATCTGTGCACGAAACGCACGTTTTGTGCCAAAAGGATCAATTCGGAGCGTAAACCGCACGTTTTGTGTCAAAACTGAGCAAAAGCGACGATTCTGTGCACGAAACGCACGTTTTGTGCCAAAAGGAGCAGTTCGGCACGTGGAACGCACGTTTTGTGCCAAAACTACGCAAAGGCAGCGATTCTGTGCACGAAACGTACGTTGTGTGCCAAAACTGAGCAAAAGCGACGATTCTGTGCACGAAACACACGTTTTGTGCCAAAACTGAGCAGAAGCGGCGATTCTGTGCACGAAACGCAGGTTTTGTCCCAATACTGAGCAAAAGCGGCGATTCTGTGCACGAAACGCACGTTCTGTGTCAAAAGGAGCAATTCGGCGCGTGGAAGGCACGTTTTGTGCCAAAACTGCGCAAAAGCAGCGATTCTGTGCACGAAACGCACGTTCTGTGCCAAAACTGAGCAAAAGCGGCGATTCTGTGCACGAAACGCAGGTTTTGTGCCAAAACTGAGCAAAAGCGGCGATTCTATGCACGAAACGCAGGTTTTGTGCCAAAACTGAGCAAGAGAGGCGATTCTGTGCACGAAACGCCCGATTTGTGCCAAAACTGAGCAAAAGCGGCGAATCTGTGCACGAAACGCACGTTTTGTGTCAAAAGGAACGATTCGGCTCGTGGAACGCACGTTTTGTGCCAAAACTGCGCAAAAGCAGCGATTCTGTGCACGATGCGCCCGTTTTGTGCCAAAAGGAACAATTCGGAGCGTGCAAGGCACGTTTTTTACCAAAAGGAGTAATTCGGAGCGTGAAACGCACGTTTTGTGCCAAAACTGAGCAAAAGCGGCAATTCTGCGCACGAAACGCACGTTTTGTGGCAAAAGGAGCAACTCGGCGCGTGGAACGCACGTTTTGTGCCAAAACTGCCCAAAAGCAGCGATTCTGTGCACGATACGCCCGTTTTGTGCCAAAAGGAACAATTCGGAGCGTCAACGGCACGTTTTGTACCAAAAGGAGTAATTCGGAGCGTGAAACGCACGTTTTTTGCCAAAAACTGAGCAAAAGCGGCGATTCTGTGCACGAAACGCACGTTCTGTGTCAAAAGGAGCAATTCGGCGCGTGGAAGGCACGTTTTGTGCCAAAACTGCGCAAAAGCAGCGATTCTGTGCACGAAACCCACGTTTTGTGCCAAAAGGAACAATTCGGAGAGAGCACGGCACGTTTTGTACCAAAAGGAGTAATTCGGAGCGTGAAACGCACGTTTTGTGCCAAAACTGAGAAAATGCGACGATTCTGTGCACGAAACGCACGTTTCGTGCCAAAACTGAGCAAAAGCGACGATTCAGTGCACGAAACGCACGTTCTGTGCCAAAACTGAGCAAAAGCGGCGATTGTTTTGCTCGACACGCACGTTTTGTGCCAAAAGGAGCAATTCGGCACGTGGAACGCGCGTTTTGTGCCAATACTGCGCAAAGGGAGAAATTCTGTGCACGAAACGCACGTTTTGTGCCAAAAGGAACAATTCGGAGCGTGAACGGCACGTTTTGTACCAAAAGGAGTAATTCGGAGCGTGAAACGCACGTTTTGTACCAAAACTGAGCAAAAGCGACGATTCTGTGCACGAAACGCACGTTTCGTGCCAAAACTGAGCAAAAGCGACGATTCAGTGCACGAAACGCACGTTCTGTGCCAAAACTGAGCAAAAGCGGCGATTCTGTGCACGAAACGCCCGTTTTGTGCCAAAAGGAACACTTCGGAGCGTGAACGGCACGTTTTGTACCAAAAGGAGTAATTCGGAGCGTGAAACGCACGTTTCGTGCCAAAACTGAGCAAAAGCGACGATTCTGTGCACGAAACGCACGTTTCGTGCCAAAACTGAGCAAAAGCGACGATTCAGTGCACGAAACGCACGTTCTGTGCCAAAACTGAGCAAAAGCGGCGATTCTGTGCACGAAACGCCCGTTTTGTGCCAAACGGAACAATTCGGAGCGTGCACGTCACGTTTTGTACCAAAAGGAGTAATTCGGAGCGTGAAACGCACGTTTTGTGCCAAAACTGAGCAAAAGCGGCGATTCTGTGCACGAAACGCACGTTTTGTGCCAAAAGGAACAATTCGGAGCGTAAACCGCACGTTTTGTGTCAAAACTGAGCAAAAGCGACGATTCTGTGCACGAAACGCACGTTTTGTGCCAAAAGGAGCAGTTCGGCACGTGGAACGCACGTTTTGTGCCAAAACTGCGAAAAAGCAGCGATTCTGTGCACGAAACGCCCGTTTTGTGCCAAAACTGAGCAAAAGCGGCGATTCTGTGCACGAAACGCACGTTTTGTGCCAAAAGGAGCAACTCGGCGCGTGGAACGCACGTTTTGTGCCAAAACTGCGCAAAAGCAGCGATTCTGTGCACGACACGCCCGTTTTGTGCCAAAAGGAACAGTTCGGAGCGTGAACTGCACGTTTTGTGCCAAAACTGAGCAAGAGCGGCGATTCTGTGCACGGATCGCACGTTTTGTGCTTAAAGGAGCAATTCGGTGTGTGAAACGCACGTTTTGCACCAAAACTGCGCGAAAGCAGCGATTCTGTGCACGAAACGCACGTTTTGTGCCAAAAGGAACAGTTCGGAGCGTGAACTGCACGTTTTGTGCCGAAACTGAGCAAGAGCGGCGATTCTGTGCACGAATCGCACGTTTTGTGCTTAAAGGAGCAATTCGGTGTGTGAAACGCACGTTTTGCACCAAAACTGCGCAAAAGCAGCGATTCTGTGCACGTAACGCACGTTTTGTGCCAAAACTGAGCAAAAGCGGCGATTCTGTGCACGAAACGCACGTTCTGTGCCAAAACTGAGCAAAAGCGGCGATTCTGTGCGCGAAACGCAAGTTTTGTGCCAAAAATGAGCAAAAGCGGCGATTCTGTGCACGAAACGCCCGTTTTGTGCCAAAAGGAACAATTCGGAGCGTGAACGGCACGTATTGTACCAAAAGGAGTAATTCGGAGCGTGAAACCCTCGTTTTGTGCCAAAACTGAGCAAAAGCGACGATTCAGTGCACGAAACGCACGTTTTGTGCCAAAAGGAGCAACTCGGCGCGTGGAACGCACGTTTTGTGCCAAAACTGCGCAAAAGCAGCGATTCTGTGCACGAAACGCCCGTTTTGTGCCAAAACTGAGCAAAAGCGGCGATTCTGTGCACGAAACGCCCGTTTTGGGCTAAAACTGAGCAAAAGCGGCGATTCTGTGCACGAAACGCACGTTTTGTGCTAAAAAGAGCAACTCGGCAAGTGGAACGCACGTTTTGTGCCCAAACTGCGCAAAGGCCGCGATTCTGTGCACGAAACGCCCGTTTTGTGCCAAAACTGAGCAAAAGCGGCGATTCTGTGCACGAAACGCCCGTTCTGTGTCAAAAGGAGCAATTCGGCGCGTGGAAGGCACGTTTTGTGCCAAAACTGCGCAAAAGCAGCGATTCTGTGCACGAAACGCACGTTCTGTGCCAAAACTGAGCGAAAGCGGCGATTCTGTGCACGTAACGCCCGTTTTGTGCCAAAAGGAACAATTCGGAGCGTGAACGGCACGTATTGTACCAAAAGGAGTAATTCGAAGCGTGAAACCCACGTTTTGTGCCAAAACTGAGCAAAAGCGGCGATTCTGTGCACGAAACACACGTTTTGTGCCAAAACTCAGCAGAAGCGGCGATTCTGCGCACGACATGCACGTTTTGTGTCAAAAGTAGCAAGAGCGGCGATTTAGGAACACGAAACGCACGATTTGTGCCAAAAATGAGCAAAAGCGGCGATTCTGTGCACGAAACGCCCGTTTTGTGCCAAAAGGAACAATTCGGAGCGTAAACCGCACGTTTTGCACCAAAACTGCGCAAAAGCAGCGATTCTGTGCACGAAACGCACGTTTTGTGCCAAAAGGAACAGTTCGGAGCGTGAACTGCACGTTTTGTGCCAAAACTGTCCAAGAGCGGCGATTCTGTGCACGAATCGCACGTTTTGTGCTTAAAGGAGCAATTCGGTGTGTGAAACGCACGTTTTTCACCAAAACTGCGCAAAAGCAGCGATTCTGTGCACGAAACGCACGTTTTGTGCCAAAACTGAGCAAAAGCGGCGATTCTGTGCACGAAACGCACGTTCTGTGCCAAAACTAAGCAAAAGCGGCGATTCTGTGCACGAAACGCCCGTTTTGTGCCAAAAGGATCAATTCGGAGCGTGAACGGCACGTATTGTACCAAAAGGAGTAATTCGGAGCGTGAAACCCTCGTTTTGTGCCAAAACTGAGCAAAAGAAACGATTCGGTGCACGAAACGCACGTTTTGTGCCAAAAGAAGCAACTCGGCGCGTGGAACGCACGTTTTGTGCCAAAACTGCGCAAAAGCAGCGATTCTGTGCACGAAACGCCCGTTTTGTGCCAAAAGGAACACTTCGGAGCGAGCATGGCACGTTTTGTACCAAAAGGAGTAATTCGGAGCGTGAAACGCACGTTTTGCACCTAAACTCCGCAAAGGCAGCGATTCTGTGCACGAAACGTACGCTTTGTGCCAAAACTGAGCAAAAGCGACGATTCAGTGCACGAAACGCACGTTCTGTGCCAAAACTGAGCAAAAGCGGCGATTGTGTGCACGAAACGCACGTTTTGTGCCAAAACTGAGCAAAAGCGGCGATTCTGTGCACGAAACGCCCGATTTGTGCCAAAACTGAGCAAAAGCGGCGATTCTGTTCACGAAACGCACGTTTTGTGCTTAAAGGAGCAATTCGGTGCGTGAAACGCACGTTTTGCGCCAAAACTGCGCAAAAGCAGCGATTCTGTGCACGAAACGCACGTTTTGTGCCAAAAGGTACAATTCGGAGAGAGCACGGCACGTTTTGTACCAAAAGGAGAAATTCGGTGCGTGAAACGCACGTTTTGCGCCAAAACTGCGCAAAAGCAGCGATTCTGTGCACGATACGCCCGTTTTGTGCCGAAAGGAACAGTTCGGAGCGTGAACTGCACGTTTTGTGCCAAAAGGAACAATTCGGAGCGTAAACCGCACGTTTTGTGCCAAAACTGAGCAAGAGCGGCGATTCTGTGCACGAATCGCACGTTTTGTGCTTAAAGGAGCAATTCGGGGCGTGAAACGCACGTTTTGCACCAAAACTGCGCAAAAGCAGCGATTCTGTGCACGAAACGCACGTTTTGTGCCAAAACTGAGCAAAAGCGGCGATTCTGTGCACGAAACGCACGTTCTGCGCCAAAACTGAGCAAAAGCGGCGAATCTGTGCACGAAACGCACGTTTTGTACCAAAAGGAGAAATTCGGTGCGTGAAACGCACGTTTTGAGCCAAAACTGAGCAAAAGCGACGATTCTGTGCACGAAACGCACGTTTTGTGCCAAAAGGAGCAACTCGGCGCGTGGAACGCACGTTTTGTGCCAAAAGGAGTAATTCGGAGGTGAAACGCACGTTTTGTGCCACAACTGAGCAAAAGCGGCGATTCTGTGCACGAAACGCCCGTTTTGTGCCAAAAGGAACAATTCGGAGCGTGAACGGCACGTATTGTACCAAAAGGAGTAATTCGGAGCGTGAAACCCACGTTTTGTGCCAAAACTGAGCAAAAGCGGCGATTCTGTGCACGAAACGCACGTTTTGTGCCAAAAGGAGCAGTTCGGCACGTGGAACGCACGTTTTGTGCCAAAACTACGCAAAGGCAGCGATTCTGTGCACGAAACGTACGTTGTGTGCCAAAACTGAGCAAAAGCGACGATTCAGTGCACGAAACGCACGTTTTGTGCCAAAAGGAGCAACTCGGCGCGTGGAACGCACGTTTTGTGCCAAAAGGAGCACCTCGGCGCGTGGAACGCACGTTTTGTGCCAAAACTGCGCAAAAGCAGCGATTCTGTGCACGAAACGCACGTTCTGTGCCAAAACTGTGCAAAAGCGGTGATGGTGTGCACGAAACGCCCGTTCTGTGCCAAAACTGAGCAAAAGCGGCGATTGTGTGCACGAAACGCACGTTTTGTGCCAAAACTGAGCAAAAGCGGCGATTCTGTGCACGAAACGCCCGATTTGTGCCAAAACTGAGCAAAAGCGGCGATTCTGTTCACGAAACGCACGTTTTGTGCTTAAAGGAGCAATTCGGTGCGTGAAACGCACGTTTTGCGCCAAAACTGCGCAAAAGCAGCGATTCTGTGCACGAAACGCACGTTTTGTGCCAAAAGGAACAATTCGGAGAGAGCACGGCACGTTTTGTACCAAAAGGAGAAATTCGGTGCGTGAAACGCACGTTTTGTGCCAAACCTGAGCAAAAGCGACGATTCTGTGCACGAAACGCACGTTTTGTGCCAAAACTGAGCAAAAGCGGCGATTCAGTGCACGAAACGCACGTTTTGTGCCAAAAGGAACAATTCGGAGAGAGCACGGCACGTTTTGTACCAAAAGGAGAAATTCGGTGCGTGAAACGCACGTTTTGCGCCAAAACTGCGCAAAAGCAGCGATTCTGTGCACGAAACGCACGTTTTGTGCCAAAAGGAACAATTCGGAGAGAGCACGGCACGTTTTGTACCAAAAGGAGAAATTCGGTGCGTGAAACGCACGTTTTGCGCCAAAACTGTGCAAAAGCAGCGATTCTGTGCACGAAACGCACGTTTTGTGCCAAAAGGAACAATTCGGAGCGTAAACCGCACGTTTTGTGTCAAAACTGAGCAAGAGCGGCGATTCTGTGCACGAAACGCACGTTTTGTGCTTAAAGGAGCAATTCGGTGCGTGAAACGCACGTTTTGCGCCAAAACTGCGCAAAAGCAGCGATTCTGTGCACGAAACGCACGTTTTGTGCCAAAAGGAGCAATTCGGCACGTGGAACGCACGTTTTGTACCAAAAGGAGTAATTCGGAGGTGAAACGCACGTTTTGTGCCAAAACTGAGCAAAAGCGGCGATTCTGTGCACGAAACGCACGTTCCGTGCCAAAACTGAGCAAAAGCGGCGATTCTGTGCACGAAACGCCCGTTTTGTGCCAAACGGAACAATTCGGAGCGTGCACGGCACGTTTTGTACCAAAAGGAGTAATTCGGTGCGTGAAACGCACGTTTTGCGCCAAAACTGCGCAAAAGCAGCGATTCTGTGCACGAAACGCACGTTTTGTGCCAAAAGGAGCAATTCGGCACGTGGAACGCACGTTTTGTACCAAAAGGAGTAATTCGGAGCGTGATACGCACGTTTTGTGCCATAACTGAGCAAAAGCGGCGATTCTGTGCACGGAACGCACGTTTTGTGCTGAAAGGAGCAATTCGGCACGTGGAACGCACGTTTTGGGCCAAAACTGAGCAAAAGCGACGATTCAGTGCACGAAACGCACGTTCTGTGCCAAAACTGAGCAAAAGCGGTGATTGTGTGCACGAAACGCACGTTTTGTGCCAAAAGGAGCAGTTCGGCACGTGGAACGCACGTTTTGTGCCAAAACTACGCAAAGGCAGCGATTCTGTGCACGAAACGCATGTTCTGTGCCAAAACTGAGCAAAAGCGGCGATTCTGTGCACGAAACGCACGTTTTATGCCAAAACTGAGCAAAAGCGGCGATTCTGTGCACGAAACGCACGTTTTGTGCCAAAAGGAGCAGTTCGGCATGTGGAACGCACGTTTTGTGCCAAAACAACGCAAAGGCAGCGATTCTGTGCACGAAACGTACGTTGTGTGCCAAAACTGAGCAAAAGCGACGATTCAGTGCACGAAACGCACGTTTTGTGCCAAAAGGAGCAACTCGGCGCGTGGAACGCACGTTTTGTGCCAAAAGGAGCACCTCGGCGCGTGGAACGCACGTTTTGTGCCAAAACTGCGCAAAAGCAGCGATTCTGTGCACGAAACGCATGTTCTGTGCCAAAACTGAGCAAAAGCGGCGATTCTGTGCACGAAACGCACGTTTTATGCCAAAACTGAGCAAAAGCGGCGATTCTGTGCACGAAACGCACGTTTTGTGCCAAAAGGAGCAGTTCGGCATGTGGAACGCACGTTTTGTGCCAAAACAACGCAAAGGCAGCGATTCTGTGCACGAAACGTACGTTGTGTGCCAAAACTGAGCAAAAGCGACGATTCAGTGCACGAAACGCACGTTTTGTGCCAAAAGGAGCAACTCGGCGCGTGGAACGCACGTTTTGTGCCAAAAGGAGCACCTCGGCGCGTGGAACGCACGTTTTGTGCCAAAACTGCGCAAAAGCAGCGATTCTGTGCACGAAACGCACGTTCTGTGCCAAAACTGTGCAAAAGCGGTGATGGTGTGCGCGAAACGCCCGTTTTGTGCCAAAACTGAGCAAAAGCGGCGATTCTGTGCACGAAACGCACGTTTTGTGCTTAAAGGAGCAATTCGGTGCGTGAAACGCACGTTTTGTGCCAAAACTGAGCAAAAGCGGCGATTCTGTGCACGAAACGCACGTTCTGTGCCAAAACTGAGCAAAAGCGGTGATTCTGTGCACGAAACGCACGTTTTGTGCCAAAACTGAGCAAAAGCGGCGATTCTGTGCACGAAACGCCCGATTTGTGCCAAAACTGAGCAAAAGCGGCGATTCTGTTCACGAAACGCACGTTTTGTGCTTAAAGGAGCAATTCGGTGCGTGAAACGCACGTTTTGCGCCAAAACTGCGCAAAAGCAGCGATTCTGTGCACGAAACGCACGTTTTGTGCCAAAAGGAACAATTCGGAGAGAGCACGGCACGTTTTGTACCAAAAGGAGAAATTCGGTGCGTGAAACGCACGTTTTGTGCCAAACCTGAGCAAAAGCGACGATTCTGTGCACGAAACGCACGTTTTGTGCCAAAACTGAGCAAAAGCGGCGATTCAGTGCACGAAACGCACGTTTTGTGCCAAAAGGAACAATTCGGAGAGAGCACGGCACGTTTTGTACCAAAAGGAGAAATTCGGTGCGTGAAACGCACGTTTTGCGCCAAAACTGCGCAAAAGCAGCGATTCTGTGCACGAAACGCACGTTTTGTGCCAAAAGGAACAATTCGGAGAGAGCACGGCACGTTTTGTACCAAAAGGAGAAATTCGGTGCGTGAAACGCACGTTTTGCGCCAAAACTGTGCAAAAGCAGCGATTCTGTGCACGAAACGCACGTTTTGTGCCAAAAGGAACAATTCGGAGCGTAAACCGCACGTTTTGTGTCAAAACTGAGCAAGAGCGGCGATTCTGTGCACGAAACGCACGTTTTGTGCTTAAAGGAGCAATTCGGTGCGTGAAACGCACGTTTTGCGCCAAAACTGCGCAAAAGCAGCTATTCTGTGCACGAAACGCACGTTTTGTGCCAAAAGGAGCAATTCGGCACGTGGAACGCACGTTTTGTACCAAAAGGAGTAATTCGGAGGTGAAACGCACGTTTTGTGCCAAAACTGAGCAAAAGCGGCGATTCTGTGCACGAAACGCACGTTCCGTGCCAAAACTGAGCAAAAGCGGCGATTCTGTGCACGAAACGCCCGTTTTGTGCCAAACGGAACAATTCGGAGCGTGCACGGCACGTTTTGTACCAAAAGGAGTAATTCGGTGCGTGAAACGCACGTTTTGCGCCAAAACTGCGCAAAAGCAGCGATTCTGTGCACGAAACGCACGTTTTGTGCCAAAAGGAGCAATTCGGCACGTGGAACGCACGTTTTGTACCAAAAGGAGTAATTCGGAGCGTGATACGCACGTTTTGTGCCATAACTGAGCAAAAGCGGCGATTCTGTGCACGGAACGCACGTTTTGTGCTGAAAGGAGCAATTCGGCACGTGGAACGCACGTTTTGGGCCAAAACTGAGCAAAAGCGACGATTCAGTGCACGAAACGCACGTTCTGTGCCAAAACTGAGCAAAAGCGGTGATTGTGTGCACGAAACGCACGTTTTGTGCCAAAAGGAGCAGTTCGGCACGTGGAACGCACGTTTTGTGCCAAAACTACGCAAAGGCAGCGATTCTGTGCACGAAACGCACGTTCTGTGCCAAAACTGAGCAAAAGCGGCGATTCTGTGCACGAAACGCACGTTTTATGCCAAAACTGAGCAAAAGCGGCGATTCTGTGCACGAAACGCACGTTTTGTGCCAAAAGGAGCAGTTCGGCATGTGGAACGCACGTTTTGTGCCAAAACAACGCAAAGGCAGCGATTCTGTGCACGAAACGTACGTTGTGTGCCAAAACTGAGCAAAAGCGACGATTCAGTGCACGAAACGCACGTTTCGTGCCAAAAGGAGCAATTCGGCACGTGGAACGCACGTTTTGTACCAAAAGGAGTAATTCGGAGCGTGATACGCACGTTTTGTGCCATAACTGAGCAAAAGCGGCGATTCTGTGCACGGAACGCACGTTTTGTGCTGAAAGGAGCAACTCGGCGCGTGGAACGCACGTTTTGTGCCAAAAGGAGCACCTCGGCGCGTGGAACGCACGTTTTGTGCCAAAACTGCGCAAAAGCAGCGATTCTGTGCACGAAACGCCCGTTTTGTGCCAAAAGGAACAATTCGGAGAGAGCACGGCACGTTTTGTACCAAAAGGAGAAATTCGGTGCGTGAAACGCACGTTTTGTGCCAAACCTGAGCAAAAGCGACGATTCTGTGCACGAAACGCACGTTTTGTGCCAAAAGAAGCAACTCGGCGCGTGGAACGCACGTTTTGTGCCAAAACTGCGCAAAAGCAGCGATTCTGTGCACGAAACGCCCGTTTTGTGCCAAAAGGAACAATTCGGAGAGAGCACGGCACGTTTTGTACCAAAAGGAGAAATTCGGTGCGTGAAACGCACGTTTTGTGCCAAACCTGAGCAAAAGCGACGATTCTGTGCACGAAACGCACGTTTTGTGCCAAAACTGAGCAAAAGCGACGATTCAGTGCACGAAACGCACGTTTTGTGCCAAAAGGAACAATTCGGAGAGAGCACGGCACGTTTTGTACCAAAAGGAGAAATTCGGTGCGTGAAACGCACGTTTTGCGCAAAAACTGCGCAAAAGCAGCGATTCTGTGCACGAAACGCACGTTTTGTGCCAAAAGGAACAATTCGGAGAGAGCACGGCACGTTTTGTACCAAAAGGAGAAATTCGGTGCGTGAAACGCACGTTTTGCGCCAAAACTGCGCAAAAGCAGCGATTCTGTGCACGAAACGCACGTTTTGTGCCAAAAGGAACAATTCGGAGAGAGCACGGCACGTTTTGTACCAAAAGGAGAAATTCGGTGCGTGAAACGCACGTTTTGTGCCAAACCTGAGCAAAAGCAACGATTCTGTGCACGAAACGCACGTTTTGTGCCAAAACTGAGCAAAAGCGACGATTCAGTGCACGAAACGCACGTTTTGTGCCAAAAGGAACAATTCGGAGAGAGCACGGCACGTTTTGTACCAAAAGGAGAAATTCGGTGCGTGAAACGCACGTTTTGCGCCAAAACTGCGCAAAAGCAGCGATTCTGTGCACGAAACGCACGTTTTGTGCCAAAAGGAACAATTCGGAGAGAGCACGGCACGTTTTGTACCAAAAGGAGAAATTCGGTGCGTGAAACGCACGTTTTGCGCCAAAACTGCGCAAAAGCAGCGATTCTGTGCACGAAACGCACGTTTTGTGCCAAAAGGAACAATTCGGAGCGTAAACCGCACGTTTTGTGTCAAAACTGAGCAAGAGCGGCGATTCTGGGCACGAAACGCACGTTTTGTGCTTAAAGGAGCAATTCGGTGCGTGAAACGCACGTTTTGCGCCAAAACTGCGCAAAAGCAGCGATTCTGTGCACGAAACGCACGTTTTGTGCCAAAAGGAGCAATTCGGCACGTGGAACGCACGTTTTGTACCAAAAGGAGTAATTCGGAGGTGAAACGCACGTTTTGTGCCAAAACTGAGCAAAAGCGGCGATTCTGTGCACGAAACCCACGTTTTGTGCTTAAAGGAGCAATCCGGTGCGTGAAACGCACGTTTTGTGCCAAAACTGAGCAAAAGCGACGATTCTGTGCACGAAACGCACGTTCTGTGCCAAAACTGAGCAAAAGCGGCGATTCTGTGCACGAAACGCACGTTTTGTGCCAAAACTGAGCAAAAGCGGCGAATCTGTGCACGAAACGCACGTTTTGTGTCAAAAGGAGCGATTCGGCTCGTGGAACGCACGTTTTGTGCCAAACTGCGCAAAAGTAGCGATTCTGTGCACGAAACGCCCGTTTTGTGCCAAAAGGAACAATTCGGAGCGTGAACTGCACGTTTTGTACCAAAAGGAGTAATTCGGAGCGTAAACCGCACGTTTTGTGCCAAAACTGAGCAAGAGCGGCGATTCTGTGCACGAATCGCACGTTTTGTGCTTAAAGGAGCAATTCGGTGCGTGAAACGCACGTTTTGCACCAAAACTGCGCAAAAGCAGCGATTCTGTGCACGAAACGCACGTTTTGTGCCAAAACTGAGCAAAAGCGGCGATTCTGTGCACGAAACGCACGTTCTGTGCCAAAACTGAGCAAAAGCGGCGATTCTGTGCGCGAAACGCACGTTTTGTGCCAAAAGGAGCAACTCGGCGCGTGGAACGCACGTTTTGTGCCAAAACTGCGCAAAAGCAACGATTCTGTTCACGAAACGCCCGTTTTGTGCCAAAACTGAGCAAAAGCGGCGATTCTGTGCACGAAACGCACGTTTTGTGGCAAAACTGAGCAAAAGCGGCGATTCTGTGCACGAAACGCACGTTTTGTGTCAAAAGGAGCGATTCGGCTCGTGGAACGCACGTTTTGTGCCAAAACTGCGCAAAAGCAGCGATTCTGTGCACGAAACGCCCGTTTTGTGCCGAAAGGAACAGTTCGAAGCGCGAACTGCACGTTTTGTGCCAAAAGGAACAATTCTGAGCGTAAACCGCACGTTTTGTGCCAAAACTGAGCAAGAGCGGCGATTCTGTGCACGAATCGCACGTTTTGTGCTTAAAGGAGCAATTCGGTGCGTGAAACGCACATTGTGCACTAAAACTGCGCAAAAGCAGCGATTCTGTGCACGAAACGCACGTTTTGTGCCAAAACTGCGCAAAAGCAGCGATTCTGTGCAAGAAACGCCCGTTTTGTGACAAAAGGAACAATTCGGAGCGTCAACGGCACGTTTTGTACCAAAAGGAGTAATTTGGAGCGTGAAACGCACGTTTTGTGCCAAAACTGAGCAAAAGCGGCGATTCTGCGCACGACATGCACGTTTTGTGTCAAAAGTAGCAAGAGCGGCTATTCGGAACACGAAACGCACGATTTGTGCCAAAAATGAGCAAAAGCGGCGATTCTGTGCACGAAACGCCCGTTTTGTGCCAAAAGGAACAATTCGGAGCGTGCACGGCACGTTTTGTACCAAAAGGAGTAATTCGGAGCATGAAACGCACGTTTTGCGCCAAAACTGAGCAGAATCGGCGATTCTGTGCACGAAACGCAGGTTTTGTCCCAATACTGAGCAAAAGCGGCGATTCTCTGCACGAATCGAACGTTTTGTGCCAAAACTGAGCAAAAGCGGCGATTCTGTGTACGAAGCGCACGTTCTGTGTCAAAAGGAGCAATTCGGCGCATGGAAGGCACGTTTTGTGCCAAAACTGCGCAAAAGCAGCGATTCTTTGCACGAAACGCACGTTCTGTGCCAAAACTGAGCAAAAGCGGCGATTCTGTGCACGAAACGCAGGTTTTGTGCCAAAACTGAGCAAAAGCGGCGATTCTGTGCACGAAACGCCCGTTCTGTGTCAAAAGGAGCAATTCGGCGCGTGGAAGGCACGTTTTGTGCCAAAACTGCGCAAAAGCAGCGATTCTGTGCACGAAACGCACGTTCTGTGCCAAAACTGAGCGAAAGCGGCGATTCTGTGCACGTAACGCCCGTTTTGTGCCAAAAGGAACAATTCGGAGCGTGAACGGCACGTATTGTACCAAAAGGAGTAATTCGAAGCGTGAAACCCACGTTTTGTGCCAAAACTGAGCAAAAGCGGCGATTCTGTGCACGAAACACACGTTTTGTGCCAAAACTCAGCAGAAGCGGCGATTCTGCGCACGACATGCACGTTTTGTGTCAAAAGTAGCAAGAGCGGCGATTTAGGAACACGAAACGCACGATTTGTGCCAAAAATGAGCAAAAGCGGCGATTCTGTGCACGAAACGCCCGTTTTGTGCCAAAAGGATCAACTCAGCGCGTGGAACGCACGTTTTGTGCCATAATTGCGCAAAAGCAGCGACTCTGTGCACGAAACGCCCGTTTTGTGCCAAAAGGAACAATTCGGAGCGTGCACGGCACGTTTTGTACCAAAAGGAGTAATTCGGAGCATGAAACGCACGTTTTGCGCCAAAACTGAGCAGAATCGGCGATTCTGTGCACGAAACGCAGGTTTTGTCCCAATACTGAGCAAAAGCGGCGATTCTCTGCACGAATCGAACGTTTTGTGCCAAAACTGAGCAAAAGCGGCGATTCTGTGCACGAAACGCACGTTCTGTGTCAAAAGGAGCAATTCGGCGCGTGGAAGGCACGTTTTGTGCCAAAACTGCGCAAAAGCAGAGATTCTGTGCACGAAACGCACGTTCTGTGCCAAAACTGAGCAAAAGCGGCGATTCTGTGCACGAAACGCACGTTTTGTGCCAAAACTGAGCAAATGCGGCGATTCCGTGCACGAAACGCCCGATTTGTGCCAAAACTGGGCAAAAGCGGCGATTCTGTGCACGAAACGCACGTTTTGTGCCAAAAGGAGCAAGAGCGGCGATTTTGAGCACGAAACGCACGCTTTGTGACAAAACTGAGCAAAAGCGGCGATTCTGTGTACGAAGAACACGTTTTCAGCCAACACTGAGCAAAGCGGCGATTCTGCGCACGAAACGCCCGTTTTGGGCTAAAACTGAGCAAAAGCGGCGATTCTGTGCACGAAACACACGTTTTGTACCAAAACTGAGCAGAAGCGGCGATTCTGTGCACGAAACACACGTTTTGTGCCAAAACTGAGCAGAAGCGGCGATTCTGTGCACGAAACGCAGGTTTTGTCCCAATACTGAGCAAGAGCGGCGATTCTGTGCACGAAACACACATTTTGTGCCAAAAGGAGCAATTCGGTGCGCGAAACGCACGTTTTTCGCTAAAACTGCGCAAAAGCAGCGATTCTGTGCACGAAACGCACGTTTTGTGCCAAAACTGAGCAAAAGCGGCGATTCCGTGCACGAAACGCACGTTTTGTGCCAAAACTGGGCAAAAGCGGCGATTCTGTACACGAAACGCACGTTTTGTGCCAAAAATGAGCAAAAGCGGCGATTCTGTGCACGAAACGCACGTTTTGTGCCAAAAGGAGCAACTCGGCGCGTGGAACGCACGTTTTGTGCCAAAACTGCGCAAAAGCAGCGATTCTGTGCACGAAACGACCGTTTTGTGCCAAAACTGGGCAAAAGCGGCGATTCTGTGCACGAATCGCAGGATTTGTGCCAAAACTGAGCAAAAGCGGCGATTCTGTGCGCGAAACGCCCGATTTGTGCCAAAACTAATCAAGAGCGGCGATTCTGTGCACGAAACGCACGTTTTGTGCCAAAAGGTGCAATTCGGTGCGTGAAACGCACGTTTTGCGCAAAAACTGCGCAAAAGCAGCGATTCTGTGCACGAAACGCACGTTTTGCGCCAAAACTGCGCAAAAGCAGCGATTCTGTGCACGAAACGCACGTTTTGTGCCAAAACTGAGCAAAAGCGGCGATTCTGTGCACGAAACGCACGTTTTGTGCCAAAAGGAGCAAGAGAGGCGATTTTGAGCACGAAACGCACGCTTTGTGACAAAACTGAGCAAAAGCGGCGATTCTGTGTACGAAGAACACGTTTTCAGCCAAAACTGAGCAAAGCGGCGATTCTGTGCACGAAACGCCCGTTTTGGGCTAAAACTGAGCAAAAGCGGCGATTCTGTGCACGAAACGCCCGATTTGTGCCAAAACTGAGCAAAAGCGGCGATTCTGTGCACGAAACGCACGTTTTGTGCCAAAAGGAGCAAGAGAGGCGATTTTGAGCACGAAACGCACGCTTTGTGACAAAACTGAGCAAAAGCGGCGATTCTGTGTACGAAGAACACGTTTTCAGCCAAAACTGAGCAAAGCGGCGATTCTGTGCACGAAACGCCCGTTTTGGGCTAAAACTGAGCAAAAGCGGCGATTCTGTGCACGAAACGCCCGATTTGTGCCAAAACTGAGCAAAAACGGCGATTCTGTGCACGAAACGCACGTTTTGTCCCAATACTGAGCAAAAGGGGCGATTCTCTGCACGAATCGCACGTTTTGTGCCAAAACTGAGCAAAAGCGGCGAATCTGTGCACGAAACGCACGTTTTGTGTCAAAAGGAGCGATTCGGCTCGTGGAACGCACGTTTTGTGCCAAAACTGCGCAAAAGCAGCGATTCTGTGCACGAAACGCCCGTTTTGTGCCGAAAGGAACAGTTCGAAGCGCGAACTGCACGTTTTGTGCCAAAAGGAACAATTCTGAGCGTAAACCGAGGGTTTTGTGCCAAAACTGAGCAAGAGCGGCGATTCTGTGCACGAATCGCACGTTTTGTGCTTAAAGGAGCAATTCGGTGCGTGAAACGCACATTTTGCACTAAAACTGCGCAAAAGCAGCGATTCTGTGCACGAAACGCACGTTTTGTGCCAAAACTGCGCAAAAGCAGCGATTCTGTGCAAGAAACGCCCGTTTTGTGTCAAAAGTAGCAAGAGCGGCTATTCGGAACACGAAACGCACGATTTGTGCCAAAAATGAGCAAAAGCGGCGATTCTGTGCACGAAACGCCCGTTTTGTGCCAAAAGGAACAATTCGGAGCATGCACGGCACGTTTTGTACCAAAAGGAGTAATTCGGAGCATGAAACGCACGTTTTGCGCCAAAACTGAGCAGAATCGGCGATTCTGTGCACGAAACGCAGGTTTTGTCCCAATACTGAGCAAAAGCGGCGATTCTCTGCACGAATCGAACGTTTTGTGCCAAAACTGAGCAAAAGCGGCGATTCTGTGTACGAAGCGCACGTTCTGTGTCAAAAGGAGCAATTCGGCGCATGGAAGGCACGTTTTGTGCCAAAACTGCGCAAAAGCAGCGATTCTTTGCACGAAACGCACGTTCTGTGCCAAAACTGAGCAAAAGCGGCGATTCTGTGCACGAATCGCAGGATTTGTGCCAAAACTGAGCAAAAGCGGCGATTCTGTGCGCGAAACGCACGTTTTGTGCCAAAACTGCGCAAAAGCAGCGATTCTGTGCAAGAAACGCCCGTTTTGTGACAAAAGGAACAATTCGGAGCGTCAACGGCACGTTTTGTACCAAAAGGAGTAATTCGGAGCGTGAAACGCACGTTTTGTGCCAAAACTGAGCAAAAGCGGCGATTCTGCGCACGACATGCACGTTTTGTACCAAAACTGAGCAGAAGCGGCGATTCTGTGCACGAAACACACGTTTTGTGCCAAAACTGAGCAGAAGCGGCGATTCTGTGCACGAAACGCAGGTTTTGTCCCAGTACTGAGCAAGAGCGGCGATTCTGTGCACGAAACGCACATTTTGTGCCAAAAGGAGCAATTCGGTGCGCGAAACGCACGTTTTTCGCCAAAACTGCGCAACAGCAGCGATTCTGTGCACGAAACGCACGTTTTGTGCCAAAACTGCGCAAAAGCAGCGATTCTGTGCAAGAAACGCCCGTTTTGTGTCAAAAGTAGCAAGAGCGGCTATTCGGAACACGAAACGCACGATTTGTGCCAAAAATGAGCAAAAGCGGCGATTCTGTGCACGAAACGCCCGTTTTGTGCCAAAAGGAACAATTCGGAGCATGCACGGCACGTTTTGTACCAAAAGGAGTAATTCGGAGCATGAAACGCACGTTTTGCGCCAAAACTGAGCAGAATCGGCGATTCTGTGCACGAAACGCAGGTTTTGTCCCAATACTGAGCAAAAGCGGCGATTCTCTGCACGAATCGAACGTTTTGTGCCAAAACTGAGCAAAAGCGGCGATTCTGTGTACGAAGCGCACGTTCTGTGTCAAAAGGAGCAATTCGGCGCATGGAAGGCACGTTTTGTGCCAAAACTGCGCAAAAGCAGCGATTCTTTGCACGAAACGCACGTTCTGTGCCAAAACTGAGCAAAAGCGGCGATTCTGTGCACGAATCGCAGGATTTGTGCCAAAACTGAGCAAAAGCGGCGATTCTGTGCGCGAAACGCACGTTTTGTGCCAAAACTGCGCAAAAGCAGCGATTCTGTGCAAGAAACGCCCGTTTTGTGACAAAAGGAACAATTCGGAGCGTCAACGGCACGTTTTGTACCAAAAGGAGTAATTCGGAGCGTGAAACGCACGTTTTGTGCCAAAACTGAGCAAAAGCGGCGATTCTGCGCACGACATGCACGTTTTGTACCAAAACTGAGCAGAAGCGGCGATTCTGTGCACGAAACACACGTTTTGTGCCAAAACTGAGCAGAAGCGGCGATTCTGTGCACGAAACGCAGGTTTTGTCCCAGTACTGAGCAAGAGCGGCGATTCTGTGCACGAAACGCACATTTTGTGCCAAAAGGAGCAATTCGGTGCGCGAAACGCACGTTTTTCGCCAAAACTGCGCAACAGCAGCGATTCTGTGCACGAAACGCACGTTTTGTGCCAAAACTGAGCAAAAGCGGCGATTCTGTGCACGAAACGCACGTTTTGTGCCAAAACTGGGCAAAAGCGGCGATTCTGTACACGAAACGCACGTCTTGTGCCAAAAATGAGCAAAAGCGGCGATTCTGTGCACGAAACGCACGTTTTGTGCCAAAAGGAGCAACTCGGCGCGTGGAACGCACGTTTTGTGCCAAAACTGCGCAAAAGCAGCGATTCTGTGCACGAAACGACCGTTTTGTGCCAAAACTGAGCAGAAGCGGCGATTCCGTGCACGAAACGCCCGTTTTGTGCCAAAAGGAACAATTCGGAGCGTGAACGGCACGTATTGTACCAAAAGGAGTAATTCGAAGCGTGAAACCCACGTTTTGTGCCAAAACTGAGCAAAAGCGGAGATTCTGTGCACGAAACGCACGTTTTGTTCCAAAACTGAGCAAAAGCGACGATTCAGTGCACGAAACGCACGTTCTGTGCCAAAACTGAGCAAAAGCGGCGATTCTGTGCACGAAACGCCCGTTTTGTGCCAAAAGGAACAATTCGGAGCGTGAACGGCACGTATTGTACCAAAAGGAGTAATTCGAAGCGTGAAACCCACGTTTTGTCCAAAACTGAGCAAAAGCGGCGATTCTGTGCACGAAACGCACGTTTTGTGCTCAAAGGAGCAATTGGGTGCGTGAAACGCACGTTTTGCGCCAAAACTGCGCAAAAGCAGCGATTCTGTGCACGAAACGCCCGTTTTGTGCCAAAAGGAACAATTCGGAGCGTGCACGGCATGTTTTGTACCAAAAGGAGTAATTCGGAGGTGAAACGCACGTTTTGTGCCAAAACTGAGCAAAAGCGGCGATTGTGTGCACGAAACGCACGTTTTGTGCTAAAAAGAGCAATTCGGCACGTGGAACGCACGTTTTGTGCCTAAACTGCGCAAAGGCAGCGATTCTGTGCACGAAACGTACGTTTTGTGCCAAAACTGAACAAAAGCGACGATTCGGTGCACGAAACGCACGTTTTGTGCCAAAACTGCGCAAAAGCGGCGATTCTGTGCACGACACGCCCGATTTGTGCCAAAACTGAACAAAAGCGGCGATTCTGTGCACGAAACGCACGTTTCGTGCCAAAAGGAGCAAGAGCGGCGATTTTGAGCACGAAACGCACGTTTTGTGACAAAACTGAGCAAAAGCGGCGATTCTGTGTACGAAGAACACGTTTTCAGCCAAAACTGAGCAAAGCGGCGATTCTGTGCACGAAACGCCCGTTTTGGGCTAAACCTGAGCAAAAGCGGCAATTCTGTGCACGAAACACACGTTTTGTGCCAAAACTGAGCAGAAGCGGCGATTCTGTGCACGAAACGCACGTTTTGTGCCAAAAGGAGCAATTCGGTGCGTGAAACGCACGTTTTGCGCCAAAACTGCGCAAAAGCAGCGATTCTGTGCACGAAACGCACGTTTTGTGCCAAAACTGAGCAAGAGCGGCGATTCTGTGCACGAAACGCACGTTCTGTGGCAAAACTGGGCAAAAGCGGCGATTCTGTGCACGAAACGTACGTTTTGTCCCAAAGCTGAGCAAAAGCGGCGATTCTGTGCACGAGACGCACGTTTTGTGCCAAAAGAAGCAGTTCGGCACGTGGAACGCACGTTGTGCCAAAACTGCGCAAAAGCAGCGATTCTGTGCACGAAACACACGTTCTGTGCCAAAAGTGAGCAAAAGCGACGATTCAGTGCACGAAACGCACGTTTTGTGCCGAAACTGAGCAGAAGCGGCGATTCTGTGCACGAAACGCACGTTTTGTGCCAAAAGGAGCAATTCGGTGCGTGAAACGCACGTTTTGCGCCAAAACTGCGCAAAAGCAGCGATTCTGTGCACGAAACGCACGTTTTGTGCCAAAACTGAGCAAGAGCGGCGATTCTGTGCACGAAACGCACGTTCTGTGGCAAAACTGGGCAAAAGCGGCGATTCTGTGCACGAAACGTACGTTTTGTCCCAAAGCTGAGCAAAAGCGGCGATTCTGTGCACGAGACGCACGTTTTGTGCCAAAAGGAGCAGTTCGGCACGTGGAACGCACGTTGTGCCAAAACTGCGCAAAAGCAGCGATTCTGTGCACGAAACACACGTTCTGTGCCAAAAGTGAGCAAAAGCGACGATTCAGTGCACGAAACGCACGTTTTGTGCCGAAACTGAGCAGAAGCGGCGATTCTGTGCACGAAACGCAGGTTTTGTGCCAAAACTGAGCAGAAGCGGCGATTCTGTTGCCGAAACGCAGGTTCTGTGAAAAAACTGAGCAAAAGCGGCGATTCTGTGCACGAAACGCCCGATTTGTGCCAAAATTGAGCAAAAGCGGCGATTCTGTGCACGAAACGCACGTTTTGTGCCAAAACTGAGCAAAAGCGACGATTCGGTGCACGAAACGCACGTTTTGTGCCAAAAGGAGCAATTCGGTGCGTGAAACGCACGTTTTTCGCCAAAACTGCGCAAAAGCAGCGATTCTGTGCACGAAACGCACGTTCTGTGCCAAAACTGAACAAAAGCGGCGATTCTGTGCACGAAACGCACGTTTTGTGCCAAAAGGAGCAATTCGGCGCGTGGAACGCACGTTTTGTTCCAAAACTGCGCAAAAGCAGCGATTCTGTGCACGAAACGCCCGTTTTGTGCCAAAAGGAACAATTCGGAGCGTGCACGGCACGTTTTGTACCAAAAGGAGTAATTCGGAGCGTGAAACGCACGTTTTGTGCCAAAACTGAGCAAAAGCGGCGATTCTGTGCACGAAACGCCCGATTTGTGCCAAAATTGAGCAAAAGCGGCGATTCTGTGCACGAAACGCACGTTTTGTGCCAAAACTGAGCAAAAGCGACGATTCAGTGCACGAAACGCACGTTTTGTGCCAAAACTGAACAAAAGCGGTGATTCTGTGCACGAAACGCACGTTTTGTGCCAAAAATGAGCAAAAGCGGCGATTCTGTGCACGAAACGCACGTTTTGTGCCAAAACTGAGCAAAAGCGACGATTCTGTGCACGAAACACACGTTTTGTGCCAAAACTGAGCAGAAGCGGCGATTCTGTGCACGAAACGCCCGTTTTGTGCCAAAAGGAACAATTCGGAGCGTGAACGGCACGTATTGTACCAAAAGGAGTAATTCGAAGCGTGAAACCCACGTTTTGTGCCAAAACTGAGCAAAAGCGGAGATTCTGTGCACGAAACGCACGTTTTGTTCCAAAACTGAGCAAAAGCGACGATTCAGTGCACGAAACGCACGTTCTGTGCCAAAACTGAGCAAAAGCGGCGATTCTGTGCACGAAACGCCCGTTTTGTGCCAAAAGGAACAATTCGGAGCGTGAACGGCACGTATTGTACCAAAAGGAGTAATTCGAAGCGTGAAACCCACGTTTTGTCCAAAACTGAGCAAAAGCGGCGATTCTGTGCACGAAACGCACGTTTTGTGCTCAAAGGAGCAATTGGGTGCGTGAAACGCACGTTTTGCGCCAAAACTGCGCAAAAGCAGCGATTCTGTGCACGAAACGCCCGTTTTGTGCCAAAAGGAACAATTCGGAGCGTGCACGGCATGTTTTGTACCAAAAGGAGTAATTCGGAGGTGAAACGCACGTTTTGTGCCAAAACTGAGCAAAAGCGGCGATTGTGTGCACGAAACGCACGTTTTGTGCTAAAAAGAGCAATTCGGCACGTGGAACGCACGTTTTGTGCCTAAACTGCGCAAAGGCAGCGATTCTGTGCACGAAACGTACGTTTTGTGCCAAAACTGAACAAAAGCGACGATTCGGTGCACGAAACGCACGTTTTGTGCCAAAACTGCGCAAAAGCGGCGATTCTGTGCACGACACGCCCGATTTGTGCCAAAACTGAACAAAAGCGGCGATTCTGTGCACGAAACGCACGTTTCGTGCCAAAAGGAGCAAGAGCGGCGATTTTGAGCACGAAACGCACGTTTTGTGACAAAACTGAGCAAAAGCGGCGATTCTGTGTACGAAGAACACGTTTTCAGCCAAAACTGAGCAAAGCGGCGATTCTGTGCACGAAACGCCCGTTTTGGGCTAAACCTGAGCAAAAGCGGCAATTCTGTGCACGAAACACACGTTTTGTGCCAAAACTGAGCAGAAGCGGCGATTCTGTGCACGAAACGCACGTTTTGTGCCAAAAGGAGCAATTCGGTGCGTGAAACGCACGTTTTGCGCCAAAACTGCGCAAAAGCAGCGATTCTGTGCACGAAACGCACGTTTTGTGCCAAAACTGAGCAAGAGCGGCGATTCTGTGCACGAAACGCACGTTCTGTGGCAAAACTGGGCAAAAGCGGCGATTCTGTGCACGAAACGTACGTTTTGTCCCAAAGCTGAGCAAAAGCGGCGATTCTGTGCACGAGACGCACGTTTTGTGCCAAAAGGAGCAGTTCGGCACGTGGAACGCACGTTGTGCCAAAACTGCGCAAAAGCAGCGATTCTGTGCACGAAACACACGTTCTGTGCCAAAAGTGAGCAAAAGCGACGATTCAGTGCACGAAACGCACGTTTTGTGCCAAAAGGAGCAATTCGGTGCGTGAAACGCACGTTTTGCGCCAAAACTGCGCAAAAGCAGCGATTCTGTGCACGAAACGCACGTTTTGTGCCAAAACTGAGCAAGAGCGGCGATTCTGTGCACGAAACGCACGTTCTGTGGCAAAACTGGGCAAAAGCGGCGATTCTGTGCACGAAACGTACGTTTTGTCCCAAAGCTGAGCAAAAGCGGCGATTCTGTGCACGAGACGCACGTTTTGTGCCAAAAGGAGCAGTTCGGCACGTGGAACGCACGTTGTGCCAAAACTGCGCAAAAGCAGCGATTCTGTGCACGAAACACACGTTCTGTGCCAAAAGTGAGCAAAAGCGACGATTCAGTGCACGAAACGCACGTTTTGTGCCGAAACTGAGCAGAAGCGGCGATTCTGTGCACGAAACGCAGGTTTTGTGCCAAAACTGAGCAGAAGCGGCGATTCTGTTGCCGAAACGCAGGTTCTGTGAAAAAACTGAGCAAAAGCGGCGATTCTGTGCACGAAACGCCCGATTTGTGCCAAAATTGAGCAAAAGCGGCGATTCTGTGCACGAAACGCACGTTTTGTGCCAAAACTGAGCAAAAGCGACGATTCGGTGCACGAAACGCACGTTTTGTGCCAAAAGGAGCAATTCGGTGTGTGAAACGCACGTTTTTCGCCAAAACTGCGCAAAAGCAGCGATTCTGTGCACGAAACGCACGTTCTGTGCCAAAACTGAGCAAAAGCGGCGATTCTGTGCACGAAACGCACGTTCTGTGCCAAAACTGAACAAAAGCGGCGATTCTGTGCACGAAACGCACGTTTTGTGCCAAAAGGAGCAATTCGGCGCGTGGAACGCACGTTTTGTTCCAAAACTGCGCAAAAGCAGCGATTCTGTGCACGAAACGCCCGTTTTGTGCCAAAAGGAACAATTCGGAGCGTGCACGGCACGTTTTGTACCAAAAGGAGTAATTCGGAGCGTGAAACGCACGTTTTGTGCCAAAACTGAGCAAAAGCGGCGATTCTGTGCACGAAACGCCCGATTTGTGCCAAAACTGAGCAAAAGCGGCGATTCTGTGCACGAAACGCACGTTTTGTGCCAAAAGGAGCAACTCGGCGCGTGGAACGCACGTTTTGTGCCAAAACTGCGCAAAAGCAGCGATTCTGTGCACGACACGCCCGTTTTGTGCCAAAAGGAACAGTTCGGAGCGTGAACTGCACGTTTTGTGCCAAAAGGAACAATTCGGAGCGTAAACCGCACGTTTTGTGCCAAAACGGATCAAGAGCGGCGATTCTGTGCACGAAACGCACGTTTTGTGCCAAAAGGAGCAATTCGGTGCATGAAACGCACGTTTTGCGCCAAAACTGCGCAAAAGCAGCGATTCTGTGCACGAAACGCACGTTTTGTGCCAAAACTGAGCAAAAGCGGCGATTCTGTGCACGAAACGCACGTTCTGTGCCAAAACTGAGCAAAAGCGGCGGTTCTCTGCACGAATCGCACGTTTTGTGCCAAAATTGAGCAAAAGCGGCGATTCTGTGAACGAAACGCACGTTTTGTGTCAAAAGGAGCAATTCGGCGCGTGGAACGCACGTTTTGTGCCAAAACTGAGCAAAAGCGGCGATTCTGTGAACGAAACGCACGTTTTGTGTCAAAAGGAGCAATTCGGCGCGTGGAACGCACGTTTTGGGCCGAAACTGTGCAGAAGCGGCGATTCTGTGCACGAAACGCAGGATTTGTCCCAAAACTGAGCAAAAGCGGCGATTCTGTGCGCGAAACGCACGTTTTGTGCCAAAACTGAGCAAAAGCGGTGATTCTGTTCACGAAACGCCCGTTTTGTGCCAAAAGGAACAATTCCGAGCGTGAACGGCACGTTTTGTACCAAAAGGAGTAATTCGGAGCGTGAAACGCACGTTTTGAGCCAAAACTGAGCACAAGCGGCGATTCTGTGCACGAAACGCACGTTTTGTGCCAAATGGAGCGATTCGGCACGTGGAACGCACGTTTTGTGCCAAAAGGAGTAATTCGGAGCGTGAATCGCACGTTTTGTGCCAAAACAGAGCAAAAGCGGCGATTCTGTGCACGAAACGCACGTTTCGTGCCAATACTGAGCAAAAGCAGCGATTCTGCGCACGAAACGCACGATTTGTCCCAAAAATGAGCAAAAGCGGCGATTCTGTGCACGAAACGCACGTTTTGCATCAAAAGGAGCAACTCGCCGCGTGGAACGCACGATTTGTGCCAAAACTGCGCAAAAGCAGCGATTCTGTGCAGAAAACGCTCGTTTTGTGCCAAAAGGAACAATTCGGAGCGTCAACGGCACGTTTTGTACCAAAAGGAGCAATTCGGAGCGTGAAACGCCCGTTTTGTGCCAAAACTGAGCAAAAGCGGCGATTCTGTGCACGAAACGCACGTTTTGTGGCAAAAGTGAGCAAAAGCGGCGATTCAATGCACGAAATGCACGTTTTGTGCCAAAACTGAGCAAAAGCGGCGATTCTGTGCACGAAACGCCCGTCTTGGGCTAAAACTGAGCAAAAGCGGCGATTCTGTGCACGAAACGCACGTTCTGTGTCAAAAGGAGCAATTCGGCGCGTGGAAGGCACGTTTTGTGCCAAAACTGAGCAAAAGCGGCGATTCTGTGCACGAAGCGCACGTTCTGTGTCAAAAGGAGCAATTCGGCGCGTGGAAGGCACGTTTTGTGCCAAAACTGAGCAAAAGCGGCGATTCTGCGCACGAAATGCACGTTTTGTGTCAAAAGTAGCAAGAGCGGCGATTCGGAACACGAAACGCACGATTTGTGCCAAAACTGAGCAAAAGCGGCGATTCTGTGCACGAAACGCCCGTTCTGTGTCAAAAGGAGCAATTCGGCGCGTGGAAGGCACGTTTTGTGCCAAAACTGCGCAAAAGCAGCGATTCTGTGCACGAAACGCACGTCCTGTGCCAAAACTGAGCAAAAGCGGCGATTCTGTGCACGAAACGCAGGTATTGTGCCAAAACTGAGCAAAAGCGGCGATTCTGTGCACGAAACTCCCGTTCTGTGTCAAAAGGAGCAATTCGGCGCGTGGAAGGCACGTTTTGTGCCAAAACTGCGCAAAAGCAGCGATTCTGTGCACGAAACGCACGTTCTGTGCCAAAACTGAGCAAAAGCGGCGATTCTGTGCACGAAACGCACGTTTTGTGCCAAAACTGAGCAAATGCGGCGATTCTGTGCACGAAACGCCCGATTTCTGCCAAAACGGAGCAAAAGCGGCGATTCTGTGCACGTAACGCACGTTTTGTGCCAAAAGGAGCAAGAGCGGCGATTTTGAGCACGAAACGCACGCTTTGTGACAAAACTGAGCAAGAGCGGCGATTCTGTGCACGAAACGCACGTTCTGTGTCAAAAGGAGCAATTCGGCGCGTGGAAGGCACGTTTTGTGCCAAAACTGCGCAAAAGCAGCGATTCTGTGCACGAAACGCCCGTTCTGTGCCAAAACTGAGCAAAAGCGGCGATTCTGTGCACGAAACGCAGGTTTTGTGCCAAAACTGAGCAAAAGCGGCGATTCTGTGCACGAAACGCACGTTTTGTGCCAAAAGGAGCAACTCGGCGCGTGGAACGCACGTTTTGTGCCAAAACTGCGCAAAAGCAGCGATTCTGTGCACGACACGCCCGTTTTGTGCCAAAAGGAACAGTTCGGAGCGTGAACTGCACGTTTTGTGCCAAAACTGAGCAAGAGCGGCGATTCTGTGCACGAATCGCACGTTTTGTGCTTAAAGGAGCAATTCGGTGTGTGAAACGCACGTTTTGCACCAAAACTGCGCAAAAGCAGCGATTCTGTGCACGAAACGCACGTTTTGTGCCAAAAGGAACAGTTCGGAGCGTGAACTGCACGTTTTGTGCCAAAACTGAGCAAGAGCGGCGATTCTGTGCACGAATCGCACGTTTTGTGCTTAAAGGAGCAATTCGGTGTGTGAAACGCACGTTTTGCACCAAAACTGCGCAAAAGCAGCGATTCTGTGCACGAAACGCACGTTTTGTGACAAAAGGAACAGTTCGGAGCGTGAACTGCACGTTTTGTGCCAAAACTGAGCAAGAGCGGCGATTCTGTGCACGAATCGCACGTTTTGTGCTTAAAGGAGCAATTCGGTGTGTGAACCGCACGTTTTGCACCAAAACTGCGCAAAAGCAGCGATTCTGTGCACGAAACGCACGTTTTGTGCCAAAACTGAGCAAAAGCGGCGATTCTGTGCACGAAACGCACGTTTTGTGGCAAAACTGAGCAAAAGCGGCGATTCAGTGCACGAAACGCACGTTTTGTGGCAAAACTGAGCAAAAGAGGCGATTCAGTGCACGAAATGCACGTTTTGTGCCAAAACTGAGCAAAAGCGTCGATTCAGTGCACGAAACGCACGTTCTGTGCCAAAACTGAGCAAAAGCGACGATTCAGTGCACCAAACGCACGTTCTGTGCCAAAACTGAGCAAAAGCGGCGATTCTCTGCACGAATCGAACGTTCTGTGCCAAAACTGAGCAAAAGCGGCGATTCTGTGCACGAAACGCACGTTGTGTGCCAAAAGGAACAATTCGGCTCGTGGAACGCACGTTTTGTGCCAAAACTGCGCAAAAGCAGCGATTCTGTGCACGATACGCCCGTTTTGTGCCGAAAGGAACAGTTCGGATCGCGAACTGCACGTTTTGTGCCAAAAGGAACAATTCGGAGCGTAAACCGCACGTTTTGCACCAAAACTGCGCAAAAGCAGCGATTCTGTGCACGAAACGCACGTTTTGTGCCAAAAGGAACAGTTCGGAGCGTGAACTGCACGTTTTGTGCCAAAACTGACCAAGAGCGGCGATTCTGTGCACGAATCGCACGTTTTGTGCTTAAAGGAGCAATTCGGTGTGTGAAACGCACGTTTTTCACCAAAACTGCGCAAAAGCAGCGATTCTGTGCACGAAACGCACGTTTTGTGCCAAAACTGAGTAAAAGCGGCGATTCTGTGCACGAAACGCACGTTCTGTGCCAAAACTAAGCAAAAGCGGCGATTCTGTGCACGAAACGCCCGTTTTGTGCCAAAAGGATCAATTCGGAGCGTGAACGGCACGTATTGTACCAAAAGGAGTGATTCGGAGCGTGAAACCCTCGTTTTGTGCCAAAACTGAGCAAAAGAAACGATTCGGTGCACGAAACGCACGTTTTGTGCCAAAAGGAGCAACTAGGCGCGTGGAACGCACGTTTTGTGCCAAAACTGCGCAAAAGCAGCGATTCTGTGCACGAAACGCCCGTTTTGTGCCAAAACTGAGCAAAAGCAGCGATTCTGTGCACGAAACCCACGTTTTGTGCCAAAACTGAGCAAAAGCGACGATTCTGTGCACGAAACGCACGTTCTGTGCCAAAACTGTGCAAAAGCGGTGATTGTGTGCACGAAACGCCCGTTTTGTGCCAAAACTGAGCAAAAGCGGCGATTCTGTGCACGAAACGCACGTTTTGTGCTTAAAGGAGCAATTCGGTGCGTGAAACGCACGTTTTGTGCCAAAACTGAGCAAAAGCGGCGATTCTGTGCACGAAACGCACGTTTTGTGCCAAAAGAAGCAACTCGGCGCGTGGAACGCACGTTTTGTGCCAAAACTGCGCAAAAGCAGCGATTCTGTGCACGAAACGCCCGTTTTGTGCCAAAAGGAACACTTCGGAGCGAGCATGGCACGTTTTGTACCAAAAGGAGTAATTCGGAGCGTGAAACGCACGTTTTGTACCTAAACTCCGCAAAGGCAGCGATTCTGTGCACGAAACGTACGCTTTGTGCCAAAACTGAGCAAAAGCGACGATTCAGTGCACGAAACGCACGTTCTGTGCCAAAACTGAGCAAAAGCGGCGATTGTGTGCACGAAACGCACGTTTTGTGCCAAAACTGAGCAAAAGCGGCGATTGTGTGCACGAAACGCCCGATTTGTGCCAAAACTGAGCAAAAGCGGCGATTCTGTTCACGAAACGCACGTTTTGTGCTTAAAGGAGCAATTCGGTGCGTGAAACGCACGTTTTGCGCCAAAACTGCGCAAAAGCAGCGATTCTGTGCACGAAACGCACGTTTTGTGCCAAAAGGAACAATTCGGAGAGAGCACGGCACGTTTTGTACCAAAAGGAGAAATTCGGAGCGTGAAACGCACGTTTTGTGCCAAAACTGAGCAAAAGCGACGATTCTGTGCACGAAACGCACGTTTTGTGCCAAAACTGAGCAAAAGCGACGATTCAGTGCACGAAACGCACGTTCCGTGCCAAAACTGAGCAAAAGCGGCAATTCAGTGCACGAAACGCACGCTTTGTGCCAAAAGGAGCAACTCGGCGCGTGGAACGCACGTTTTGTGCCAAAACTGCGCAAAAGCAGCGATTCTGTGCACGATACGCCCGTTTTGTGCCGAAAGGAACAGCTCGGAGCGTGAACTGCACGTTTTGTACCAAAAGGAGAAATTCGGAGCGTGAAACGCACGTTTTGTGCCAAAACTGAGCAAAAGCGGCGATTCTGTGCACGAAACGCACGTTATGTGGCAAAACTGAGCAAAAGCGGCGATTCAGTGCACGAAACGCACGCTTTGTGCCAAAAGGAGCAACTCGGCGCGTGGAACGCACGTTTTGTGCCAAAACTGCGCAAAAGCAGCGATTCTGTGCACGAAACGCACGTTTTCTGCCAAAACTGAGCAAAAGCGGCGATTCTGTGCACGAAACGCACGTTCTGTGCCAAAACTGAGCAAAAGCGACGGTACAGTGCACGAAACGCACGTTCTGTGCCAAAACTGAGCAAAAGCGGCGATTCTGTGCACGAAACACACGTTTTGTACCAAAACTGAGCAGAAGCGGCGATTCTGTGCACGAAACACACGTTTTGTGCCAAAACTGAGCAGAAGCGGCGATTCTGTGCACGAAACGCAGGTTTTGTCCCAATACTGAGCAAGAGCGGCGATTCTGTGCACGAAACGCACATTTTGTGCCAAAAGGAGCAATTCGGTGCGCGAAACGCACGTTTTTCGCCAAAACTGCGCAAAAGCAGCGATTCTGTGCACGAAACGCACGTTTTGTGCCAAAACTGAGCAAAAGCGGCGATTCTGTGCACGAAACGCACGTTTTGTGCCAAAACTGGGCAAAAGCGGCGATTCTGTACACGAAACGCACGTTTTGTGCCAAAAATGAGCAAAAGCGGCGATTCTGTGCACGAAACGCACGTTTTGTGCCAAAAGGAGCAACTCGGCGCGTGGAACGCACGTTTTGTGCCAAAACTGAGCAAAAGCGGCGATTCTGTGCGCGAAACGCCCGATTTGTGCCAAAACTAATCAAGAGCGGCGATTCTGTGCACGAAACGCACGTTTTGTGCCAAAACTGAGCAAAAGCGGCGATTCTGTGCACGAAACGCACGTTTTGTGCCAAATGGAGCAAGAGAGGCGATTTTGAGCACGAAACGCACGCTTTGTGACAAAACTGAGCAAAAGCGGCGATTCTGTGTACGAAGAACACGTTTTCAGCCAAAACTGAGCAAAGCGGCGATTCTGTGCACGAAACGCCCGTTTTGGGCTAAAACTGAGCAAAAGCGGCGATTCTGTGCACGAAACGCCCGATTTGTGCCAAAACTGAGCAAAAGCGGCGATTCTGTGCACGAAACGCACGTTTTGTGCCAAAAGGAGCAAGAGAGGCGATTTTGAGCACGAAACGCACGCTTTGTGTCAAAACTGAGCAAAAGCGGCGATTCTGTGTACGAAGAACACGTTTTCAGCCAAAACTGAGCAAAAGCGGCGATTCTGTGCGCGAAACGTACGTTTTGTGCCAAAAGGAACAATTCGGAGCGTGAACGGCACGTTATGTGCCAAAAGGAACAATTCGGAGCGTAAACCGCACGTTTTGTGCCAAAACTGATCAAAAGCGGCGATTCTCTGCACGAATCGACCGTTCTGTGCCAAAACTGAGCAAAAGCGGCGATTCTGTGCACGAAACGCACGTTGTGTGCCAAGAGGAACAATTCGGAGCGTGAACGGCACGCTTGGTGCCAAAAGGAGTAATTCGGAGGGTGAAACGCACGTTTTGTGCCAAAACTGAGCAAAAGCGGAGATTCTGTGCACGAAACGCACGTTTTGTGCCAAAACTGAGCAAAAGCGACGATTCAGTGCACGAAACGCACGTTCTGTGCCAAAACTGAGCAAAAGCGGCGAATCTGTGCACGAAACGCACGTTTTGTGTCAAAAGGAGCGATTTTGCTCGTGCAACGCACGTTTTGTGCCATAACTGCGCAAAAGCAGCGATTCTGTGCACGAAACGCCCGTTTTGTGCCAAACCTGAGCAAAAGCGGCGATTCTGTGCACGAAACGCACGTTTTGTGGCAAAACTGAGCAAAAGCGGCGATTCAGTGCACGAAATGCACGTTTTGTGCCAAAACTGAGCAAAAGCGGCGATTCTGTGCACGAAACGCCCGTCTTGGGCTAAAACTGAGCAAAAGCGGCGAATCTGTGCACGAAACGCACGTTTTGTGTCAAAAGGAGCGATTCGGCTCGTGGAACGCACGTTTTGTGCCAAAACTGCGCAAAAGCAGCGATTCTGTGCACGAAACGCCCGTTTTGTGCCGAAAGGAACAGTTCGAAGCGCGAACTGCACGTTTTGTGCCAAAAGGAACAATTCTGAGCGTAAACCGCACGTTTTGTGCCAAAACTGAGCAAGAGCGGCGATTCTGTGCACGAAACGCCCGTTCTGTGTCAAAAGGAGCAATTCGGTGCGTGAAACGCACATTTTGCACTAAAACTGCGCAAAAGCAGCGATTCTGTGCACGAAACGCACGTTTTGTGCCAAAACTGCGCAAAAGCAGCGATTCTGTGCAAGAAACGCCCGTTTTGTGACAAAAGGAACAATTCGGAGCGTCAACGGCACGTTTTGTACCAAAAGGAGTAATTCGGAGCGTGAAACGCACGTTTTGTGCCAAAACTGAGCAAAAGCGGCGATTCTGTGCACGAAACGCCCGTCTTGTGCCAAAACTGAGCAAAAGAAACGATTCGGTGCACGAAACGCACGTTTTGTGCCAAAAGGAGCAACTCGGCGCGTGGAACGCACGTTTTGTGCCAAAACTGCGCAAAAGCAGCGATTCTGTGCACGAAACGCCCGTTTTGTGCCAAAACTGAGCAAAAGCAGCGATTCTGTGCACGAAACCCACGTTTTGTGCCAAAACTGAGCAAAAGCGACGATTCTGTGCACGAAACGCACGTTCTGTGCCAAAACTGTGCAAAAGCGGTGATTGTGTGCACGAAACGCCCGTTTTGTGCCAAAACTGAGCAAAAGCGGCGATTCTGTGCACGAAACGCACGTTTTGTGCTTAAAGGAGCAATTCGGTGCGTGAAACGCACGTTTTGTGCCAAAACTGAGCAAAAGCGGCGATTCTGTGCACGAAACGCACGTTTTGTGCCAAAAGAAGCAACTCGGCGCGTGGAACGCACGTTTTGTGCCAAAACTGCGCAAAAGCAGCGATTCTGTGCACGAAACGCCCGTTTTGTGCCAAAAGGAACACTTCGGAGCGAGCATGGCACGTTTTGTACCAAAAGGAGTAATTCGGAGCGTGAAACGCACGTTTTGTACCTAAACTCCGCAAAGGCAGCGATTCTGTGCACGAAACGTACGTTTTGTGCCAAAACTGGGCAAAAGCGGCGATTCTGTGCACGAAACGCACGTTTTGTGGCAAAACTGAGCAAAAGCGGCGATTCAGTGCACGAAATGCACGTTTTGTGCCAAAACTGAGCAAAAGCGGCGATTCTGTGCACGAAACGCACGTTTTGTGCCAAAACTGAGCAAATGCGGCGATTCTGTGCACGAAACGCCCGATTTGTGCCAAAACTGAGCAAAAGCGGCGATTCTGTGCACGAAACGCACGTTTTGTGCCAAAAGGAGCGAGAGCGGCGATTTTGAGCACGAAACGCACGCTTGGTGACAAAACTGAGCAAAAGCGGCGATTCTGTGTACGAAGAGCACGTTTTCAGCCAAAACTGAGCAAAGCAGCGATTCTGCGCACGAAACGCCCGTTTTGGGCTAAAAGTGAGCAAAAGCGGCGATTCTGTGCACGAAACACACGTTTTGTGCCACAACTGAGCAGAAGCGGCGATTCTGTGCACGAAACGCACGTTTTGTGCCAAAACTGAGCAAAAGCGACGATTCAGTGCACGAAACGCCCGTTTTGTGCCAAAAGGAACAATTCCGAGCGTGAACGGCACGTATTGTACCAAAAGAAGTAATTCGAAGCGTGAAACCCACGTTTTGTGCCAAAACTGAGCAAAAGCGGCGATTCTGTGCACGAAACACACGTTTTGTGCCAAAACTGAGCAAAAGCGGCGATTCAGTGCACGAAATGCACGTTTTGTGCCAAAACTGAGCAAAAGCGGCGATTCTGTGCACGAAACGCACGTTCTGTGTCAAAACGAGCAATTCGGCGCGTGGAAGGCACGTTTTGTGCCAAAACTGCGCAAAAGCAGCGATTCTGTGCACGAAACGCACGTTCTGTGCCAAAACTGAGCAAAAGCGGCGATTCTGTGCACGAAACGCAGGTTTTGTGCCAAAACTGAGCAGAAGCGGCGATTCTGTGCACGAAACGCACGTTTTGTGCGAAAACTGAGCAAAAGCGACGATTCAGTGCACGAAACGCCCGTTTTGTGCCAAAAGGAACAATTCCGAGCGTGAACGGCACGTATTGTACCAAAAGGAGTAATTCGAAGCGTGAAACCCACGTTTTGTGCCAAAACTGAGCAAAAGCGGCGATTCTGTGCACGAAACACACGTTTTGTGCCAAAACTGAGCAAAAGCGGCGATTCAGTGCACGAAATGCACGTTTTGTGCCAAAACTGAGCAAAAGCGGCGATTCTGTGCACGATACGCACGTTCTGTGTCAAAACGAGCAATTCGGCGCGTGGAAGGCACGTTTTGTGCCAAAACTGCGCAAAAGCAGCGATTCTGTGCACGAAACGCACGTTCTGTGCCAAAACTGAGCAAAAGCGGCGATTCTGTGCACGAAACGCAGGTTTTGTGCCAAAACTGAGCAAAAGCGGCGATTCTGTGCACGAAACACACGTTTTGTGCCAAAACTGAGCAGAAGCGGCGATTCTGTGCACGAAACGCCCGTTTTGTGCCAAAACTGGGCAAAAGCGGCGATTCTGTGCACGAAACGCACGTTTTGTGCCAAAACTGAGCAAAAGCGACGATTCTGTGCACGAAACACACGTTTTGTGCCAAAACTGAGCAGAAGCGGCGATTCTGTGCACGAAACGCCCGTTTTGTGCCAAAAGGAACAATTCGGAGCGTGAACGGCACGTATTGTACCAAAAGGAGTAATTCGAAGCGTGAAACCCACGTTTTGTGCCAAAACTGAGCAAAAGCGGAGATTCTGTGCACGAAACGCACGTTTTGTTCCAAAACTGAGCAAAAGCGACGATTCAGTGCACGAAACGCACGTTCTGTGCCAAAACTGAGCAAAAGCGGCGATTATGTGCACGAAACGCCCGTTTTGTGCCAAAAGGAACAATTCGGAGCGTGAACGGCACGTATTGTACCAAAAGGAGTAATTCGAAGCGTGAAACCCACGTTTTATCCAAAACTGAGCAAAAGCGGCGATTCTGTGCACGAAACGCACGTTTTGTGCCAAAACTGAGCAAATGCGGCGATTCTGTGCACGAAACGCCCGATTTGTGCCAAAACTGAGCAAAAGCGGCGATTCTGTGCACGAAACGCACGTTTTGTGCCAAAAGGAGCGAGAGCGGCGATTTTGAGCACGAAACGCACGCTTGGTGACAAAACTGAGCAAAAGCGGCGATTCTGTGTACGAAGAGCACGTTTTCAGCCAAAACTGAGCAAAGCAGCGATTCTGCGCACGAAACGCCCGTTTTGGGCTAAAAGTGAGCAAAAGCGGCGATTCTGTGCACGAAACACACGTTTTGTGCCACAACTGAGCAGAAGCGGCGATTCTGTGCACGAAACGCACGTTTTGTGCCAAAACTGAGCAAAAGCGACGATTCAGTGCACGAAACGCCCGTTTTGTGCCAAAAGGAACAATTCCGAGCGTGAACGGCACGTATTGTACCAAAAGAAGTAATTCGAAGCGTGAAACCCACGTTTTGTGCCAAAACTGAGCAAAAGCGGCGATTCTGTGCACGAAACACACGTTTTGTGCCAAAACTGAGCAAAAGCGGCGATTCAGTGCACGAAATGCACGTTTTGTGCCAAAACTGAGCAAAAGCGGCGATTCTGTGCACGAAACGCACGTTCTGTGTCAAAACGAGCAATTCGGCGCGTGGAAGGCACGTTTTGTGCCAAAACTGCGCAAAAGCAGCGATTCTGTGCACGAAACGCACGTTCTGTGCCAAAACTGAGCAAAAGCGGCGATTCTGTGCACGAAACGCAGGTTTTGTGCCAAAACTGAGCAGAAGCGGCGATTCTGTGCACGAAACGCACGTTTTGTGCGAAAACTGAGCAAAAGCGACGATTCAGTGCACGAAACGCCCGTTTTGTGCCAAAAGGAACAATTCCGAGCGTGAACGGCACGTATTGTACCAAAAGGAGTAATTCGAAGCGTGAAACCCACGTTTTGTGCCAAAACTGAGCAAAAGCGGCGATTCTGTGCACGAAACACACGTTTTGTGCCAAAACTGAGCAAAAGCGGCGATTCAGTGCACGAAATGCACGTTTTGTGCCAAAACTGAGCAAAAGCGGCGATTCTGTGCACGATACGCACGTTCTGTGTCAAAACGAGCAATTCGGCGCGTGGAAGGCACGTTTTGTGCCAAAACTGCGCAAAAGCAGCGATTCTGTGCACGAAACGCACGTTCTGTGCCAAAACTGAGCAAAAGCGGCGATTCTGTGCACGAAACGCAGGTTTTGTGCCAAAACTGAGCAAAAGCGGCGATTCTGTGCACGAAACACACGTTTTGTGCCAAAACTGAGCAGAAGCGGCGATTCTGTGCACGAAACGCCCGTTTTGTGCCAAAACTGGGCAAAAGCGGCGATTCTGTGCACGAAACGCACGTTTTGTGCCAAAACTGAGCAAAAGCGACGATTCTGTGCACGAAACACACGTTTTGTGCCAAAACTGAGCAGAAGCGGCGATTCTGTGCACGAAACGCCCGTTTTGTGCCAAAAGGAACAATTCGGAGCGTGAACGGCACGTATTGTACCAAAAGGAGTAATTCGAAGCGTGAAACCCACGTTTTGTGCCAAAACTGAGCAAAAGCGGAGATTCTGTGCACGAAACGCACGTTTTGTTCCAAAACTGAGCAAAAGCGACGATTCAGTGCACGAAACGCACGTTCTGTGCCAAAACTGAGCAAAAGCGGCGATTATGTGCACGAAACGCCCGTTTTGTGCCAAAAGGAACAATTCGGAGCGTGAACGGCACGTATTGTACCAAAAGGAGTAATTCGAAGCGTGAAACCCACGTTTTGTCCAAAACTGAGCAAAAGCGGCGATTCTGTGCACGAAACGCACGTTTTGTGCTCAAAGGAGCAATTGGGTGCGTGAAACGCACGTTTTGCGCCAAAACTGCGCAAAAGCAGCGATTCTGTGCACGAAACGCCCGTTTTGTGCCAAAAGGAACAATTCGGAGCGTGCACGGCATGTTTTGTACCAAAAGGAGTAATTCGGAGGTGAAACGCACGTTTTGTGCCAAAACTGAGCAAAAGCGGCGATTGTGTGCACGAAACGCACGTTTTGTGCTAAAAAGAGCAATTCGGCACGTGGAACGCACGTTTTGTGCCTAAACTGCGCAAAGGCAGCGATTATGTGCACGAAACGTACGTTTTGTGCCAAAACTGAGCAAAAGCGACGATTCGGTGCACGAAACGCACGTTTTGTGCCAAAACTGAGCAGAAGCGGCGATTCTGTGCACGAAACGCACGTTTTGTGCCAAAAGGAGCAATTCGGTGCGTGAAACGCACGTTTTGCGCCAAAACTGCGCAAAAGCAGCGATTCTGTGCACGAAACGCACGTTTTGTGCCAAAACTGAGCAAGAGCGGCGATTCTGTGCACGAAACGCACGTTCTGTGGCAAAACTGGGCAAAAGCGGCGATTCTGTGCACGAAACGTACGTTTTGTCCCAAAGCTGAGCAAAAGCGGCGATTCTGTGCACGAGACGCACGTTTTGTGCCAAAAGGAGCAGTTCGGCACGTGGAACGCACGTTGTGCCAAAACTGCGCAAAAGCACCGATTCTGTGCACGAAACACACGTTCTGTGCCAAAACTGAGCAAAAGCGACGATTCAGTGCACGAAACGCACGTTTTGTGCCGAAACTGAGCAGAAGCGGCGATTCTGTGCACGAAACGCACGTTCTGTGTCAAAAGGAGCAATTCGGCGCGTGGAAGGCACGTTTCGTGCCAAAACTGCGCAAAAGCAGCGATTCTGCGCACGAAACGCACGTTCTGTGCCAAAACTGAGCAAAAGCGGCAATTCTGTGCACGAAACGCACGTTCTTTGCCAAAACTGAGCAAAAGCGGCGATTCTGTGCACGAAACGCAGGTTTTGTGCCAAAACTGAGCAGAAGCGGCGATTCTGTTGCCGAAACGCAGGTTCTGTGAAAAAACTGAGCAAAAGCGGCGATTCTGTGCACGAAACGCCCGATTTGTGCCAAAATTGAGCAAAAGCGGCGATTCTGTGCACGAAACGCACGTTTTGTGCCAAAACTGAGCAAAAGCGACGATTCGGTGCACGAAACGCACGTTTTGTGCCAAAAGGAGCAATTCGGTGCGTGAAACGCACGTTTTTCGCCAAAACTGCGCAAAAGCAGCGATTCTGTGCACGAAACGCACGTTCTGTGCCAAAACTGAACAAAAGCGGCGATTCTGTGCACGAAACGCACGTTTTGTGCCAAAAGGAGCAATTCGGCGCGTGGAACGCACGTTTTGTTCCAAAACTGCGCAAAAGCAGCGATTCTGTGCACGAAACGCCCGTTTTGTGCCAAAAGGAACAATTCGGAGCGTGCACTGCACGTTTTGTACCAAAAGGAGTAATTCGGAGCGTGAAACGCACGTTTTGTGCCAAAACTGAGCAAAAGCGGCGATTCTGTGCACGAAACGCCCGATTTGTGCCAAAATTGAGCAAAAGCGGCGATTCTGTGCACGAAACGCACGTTTTGTGCCAAAACTGAGCAAAAGCGACGATTCAGTGCACGAAACGCACGTTTTGTGCCAAAACTGAACAAAAGCGGTGATTCTGTGCACGAAACGCACGTTTTGTGCCAAAAATGAGCAAAAGCGGCGATTATGTGCACGAAACGCACGTTTTATGCCAAAAGACGCAATTCGGCACGTGGAACGCACGTTTTATGCCAAAACTGCGCAAAGGCAGCAATTCTGTGCACGAAACGTACGTTTTGTGCCAAAACTGAGCAAAAGCGGCGATTCTGTGCACGAAACGCACGTTCTGTGCCAAAACTGAACAAAAGCGGCGATTCTGTGCACGAAACGCACGTTTTGTGCCAGAAGGAGCAATTCGGCGCGTGGAACGCACGTTTTGTTCCAAAACTGCGCAAAAGCGGCGATTCTGTGCACGAAACGCCCGTTTTGTGCCAAAAGGAACAATTCGGAGCGTGCACGGCACGTTTTGTACCAAAAGGAGTAATTCGGAGCGTGAAACGCACGTTTTGTGCCAAAACTGAGCAAAAGCGGCGATTCTGTGCACGAAACGCCCGATTTGTGCCAAAATTGAGCAAAAGCGGCGATTCTGTGCACGAAACGCACGTTTTGTGCCAAAACTGAGCAAAAGCGACGATTCAGTGCACGAAACGCACGTTTTGTGCCAAAACTGAACAAAAGCGGTGATTCTGTGCACGAAACGCACGTTTTGTGCCAAAAATGAGCAAAAGCGGCGATTCTGTGCACGAAACGCACGTTTTGTGCCAAGAGGAGCAATTCGGTGCGTGAAACGCACGTTTTTCGCCAAAACTGCGCAAAAGCAGCGATTCTGTGCACGAAACGCACGTTTCGTGCCAAAACTGAGCAAAAGCGGTGATTCTGTGTACGAAACGCACGTTCTGTGCCAAAACTGGGCAAAAGCGGCGATTCTGTGCACGAAACGCACGTTTTGTGCCAAAAATGAGCAAAAGCGGCGATTCTGTGCACGAAACGCACGTTTTGTGCCAAAAGGAGCAATTCGGTGCCTGAAACGCACGTTTTTCGCCAAAACTGCGCAAAAGCAGCGATTCTGTGCACGAAACGCACGTTTTGTGCCAAAACTGAGCAAAAGCGGCGATTCTGTGCACGAAACGCACGTTCTGTGCCAAAACTGAACAAAAGCGGCGATTCTGTGCACGAATCGCACGTTTTGTGCCAAAAGGAGCAATTCGGCGCGTGGAACGCACGTTTTGTTCCAAAACTGCGCAAAAGCAGCGATTCTGTGCACGAAACGCCCGTTTTGTGCCAAAAGGAACAATTCGGAGCGTGCACGGCACGTTTTGTACCAAAAGGAGTAATTCGGAGCGTGAAACGCACGTTTTGTGCCAAAACTGAGCAAAAGCGGCGATTCTGTGCACGAAACGCCCGATTTGTGCCAAAACTGAGCAAAAGCGGCGATTCTGTGCACGAAACGCACGTTCTGTGCCAAAACTGAGCAAAAGCGGCGACTCTGTGCACGAAACGCACGTTTTGTGCCAAAACTGAGCAAAAGCGGCGATTCTGTGCACGAAACGCACGTTCTGTGCCAAAACTGAACAAAAGCGGCGATTCTGTGCACGAAACGCACGTTTTGTGCCAAAAGGAGCAATTCGGCGCGTGGAACGCACGTTTTGTTCCAAAACTGCGCAAAAGCAGCGATTCTGTGCACGAAACGCCCGTTTTGTGCCAAAAGGAACAATTCGGAGCGTGCACGGCACGTTTTGTACCAAAAGGAGTAATTCGGAGCGTGAAACGCACGTTTTGTGCCAAAACTGAGCAAAAGCGGCGATTCTGCGCACGAAACGCCCGATTTGTGCCAAAACTGAGCAAAAGCGGCGATTCTGTGCACGAAACACGCGTTTTGTGCCGAAACTGAGAAGAAGCGGCCATTATGTGCACGAAACGCAGGTTTTGTCCCAATACTGAGCAAAAGCGGCGATTCTGTGCACGAAACGCACGTTCTGTGCCAAAACTGAGCAAAAGCGGCGATTCTATGCACGAATCGCACGTTTTAGGCCAAAAGGAGCAATTCGGCACGTGGAACGCACGTTTTGTGCCAACACTGCGCAAAGGCAGCGATTCTGTGCACGCAACGTACGTTTTGTGCCAAAACTGAGCAAAAGCGACGATTCAATGCACGAAACGCACGTTTTGTGCCAAAAAGAGCAATTCGGCACGTGGAACGCACGTTTTGTGACAAAACTGCGCAAAGCCAGCTATTCTGTGCATGACACGTACGTTTTGTCCCAATACTGAGCAAAAGCGGCGATTCTCTGTACGAATCGCACGTTTTCTGCCAAAACTGAGCAAAAGCGACGATTCAATGCACGAAACGCACGTTTTGTGCCAAAAGGAGCGATTCGGCACGTGGAACGCACGTTTTGTGCCAAAAGGCGTAATTCGGAGCGTTAATCGCACGTTTTGTGCCAAAACAGAGCAAAAGCAGCGATTCTGTGCACGAAACGCACGTTTCGCGCCAATACTGAGCAAAAGCGGCGATTCTGGGCACGAAACGCACGTTTTGTGTCAAAAGGAGCAATTCGGCGCGTGGAACGCACGTTTTGTGCCAAAACTGCGCAAAAGCGGCGAATCTGAGCGCGAAACGCACGTTTTGTGCCAAAACTGAGCAAAAGCGGCGATTCTGTGCACGAAACGCACGTTCTGTGCCAAAACTGAGCAAAAGCGGCGATTCTGTGCACGAAACGCCCGTTTTGTGTCAAAAGGAGCAATTCGGCTCGTGGAACGCACGTTATGTGCCAAAACTGCGCAAAGGCAGCGATTCTGTGCACGAAACGTATGTTTTGTGTCAAAACTGAGCAAAAGCGACGATTCAATGCACGAAACGCACGTTTTGTGCCAAAACTGAGCAAAAGCGGCGATTCTGTGCACGAAACGCACGTTCTGTGCCAAATGCAGTAATTCGGAGCGTGAAACGCACGTTTTGTGCCAAAACTGAGCAAAAGCTGCGATTCTGTGCATGAAACACACGTTTTGGGCCGAAACTGTGCAGAAGCGGCGATTCTGTGCACGAAACGCAGGATTTGTCCCAAAACTGAGCAAAAGCGGCGATTCTGTGCGCGAAACGCACGTTTTGTGCCAAAACTGAGCAAAAGCGGCGATTCTGTGCACGAAACGCACGTTTTGTGGCAAAAGTGAGCAAAAGCGGCGATTCAATGCACGAAATGCACGTTTTGTGCCAAAACTGAGCAAAAGCGGCGATTCTGTGCACGAAACGCCCGTCTTGGGCTAAAACTGAGCAAAAGCGGCGATTCTGTGCACGAAACACATGTTTTGTGCCAAAACTGAGCAGAAGCGGCGATTCTGTGCACGAAACGCAGGTTTTGTCCCAATACTGAGCAAAAGCGGCGATTCTGTGCACGAAACGCAGGTTTTGTCCCAATACTGAGCAAAAGCGGCGATTCTCTGCACGAATCGAACGTTTTGTGCCAAAACTGAGCAAAAGCGGCGATTCTGTGCACGAAGCGCACGTTCTGTGTCAAAAGGAGCAATTCGGCGCGTGGAAGGCACGTTTTGTGCCAAAACTGAGCAAAAGCGGCGATTCTGCGCACGAAACGCAGGTTTTGTGCCAAAACTGAGCAAAAGCGGCGATTCTGTGCACGAAACGCCCGTTCTGTGTCAAAAGGAGCAATTCGGCGCGTGGAAGGCACGTTTTGTGCCAAAACTGCGCAAAAGCAGCGATTCTGTGCACGAAACGCACGTCCTGTGCCAAAACTGAGCAAAAGCGGCGATTCTGTGCACGAAACGCAGGTTTTGTGCCAAAACTGAGCAAAAGCGGCGATTCTGTGCACGAAACGCCCGTTCTGTGTCAAAAGGAGCAATTCGGCGCCTGGAAGGCACGTTTTGTGCCAAAACTGCGCAAAAGCAGCGATTCTGTGCACGAAACGCACGTTCTGTGCCAAAACTGAGCAAAAGCGGCGATTCTGTGCACGCAACGCACGTTTTGTGCCAAAACTGAGCAAATGCGGCGATTCTGTGCACGAAACGCCCGATTTGTGCCAAAACGGAGCAAAAGCGGCGATTCTGTGCACGTAACGCACGTTTTGTGCCAAAAGGAGCAAGAGCGGCGATTTTGAGCACGAAACGCACGCTTTGTGACAAAACTGAGCAAGAGCGGCGATTCTGTGCACGAAACGCACCTTTTGTGCCAAAAGGAGCAATTCGGTGCGCGAAACGCACGTTTTTCGCCAGAACTGCGCATAAGCAGCGATTCTGTGCACGAAACGCACGTTTTGTGCCAAAACTGAGCAAAAGCGGCGATTCTGTGCACGAAACGCACGTTCTGTGTCAAAAGGAGCAATTCGGCGCGTGGAAGGCACGTTTTGTGCCAAAACTGAGCAAAAGCGGCGATTCTGTGCACGAAGCGCACGTTCTGTGTCAAAAGGAGCAATTCGGCGCGTGGAAGGCACGTTTTGTGCCAAAACTGAGCAAAAGCGGCGATTCTGCGCACGAAATGCACGTTTTGTGTCAAAAGTAGCAAGAGCGGCGATTCGGAACACGAAACGCACGATTTGTGCCAAAAATGAGCAAAAGCGGCGATTCTGTGCACGAAACGCCCGTTTTGTGCCAAAAGGATCAACTCGGCGCGTGGAACGCACGTTTTGTGCCATAATTGCGCAAAAGCAGCGACTCTGTGCACGAAACGCCCGTTTTGTGCCAAAAGGAACAATTCGGAGCGTGCACGGCACGTTTTGTACCAAAAGGAGTAATTCGGAGCATGAAACGAACGTTTTGCGCCAAAACTGAGCAGAATCGGCGATTCTGTGCACGAAACGCAGGCTTTGTCCCAATACTGAGCAAAAGCGGCGATTCTCTGCACGAATCGAACGTTTGGTGCCAAAACTGAGCAAAAGCGGCGATTCTGTGCACGAAGCGCACGTTCTGTGTCAAAAGGAGCAATTCGGCGCGTGGAAGGCACGTTTTGTGCCAAAACTGCGCAAAAGCGGCGATTCTGTGCACGAAACGCAGGTTTTGTGCCAAAACTGAGCAAAAGCGGCGATTCTGTGCACGAAACGCCCGTTCTGTGTCAAAAGGAGCAATTCGGCGCGTGGAAGGCACGTTTTGTGCCAAAACTGCGCAAAAGCAGCGATTCTGTGCACGAAACGCACGTCCTGTGCCAAAACTGAGCAAAAGCGGCGATTCTGTGCACGAAACGCAGGTATTGTGCCAAAACTGAGCAAAAGCGGCGATTCTGTGCACGAAACGCCCGTTCTGTGTCAAAAGGAGCAATTCGGTGCGCGAAACGCACGTTTTTCGCCAGAACTGCGCATAAGCAGCGATTCTGTGCACGAAACGCACGTTTTGTGCAAAAACTGAGCAAAAGCGGCGATTCTGTGCACGAAACGCACGTTTTGTACCAAAAGGAGTAATTCGGAGCGTGAAACGCACGTTTTGTGCCTAAACTCCGCAAAGGCAGCGATTCTGTGCACGAAACGTACGTTTTGTGCCAAAACTGAGCAAAAGCGACGATTCAGTGAACGAAACGCACGTTCTGTTCCAAAACTGAGCAAAAGCGGCGATTCTGTGCACGAAACGCACGCTTTGTGCCAAAAGGAGCAAGAGCGGCGATTTTGAGCACGAAACGCACGCTTTGTGACAAAACTGAGCAAAAGCGGCGATTCTGTGTACGAAGAACACGTTTTCAGCCAAAACTGAGCAAAGCGGCGATTCTGTGCACGAAACGCCCGTTTTGGACTAAAACTGAGCAAAAGCGGCGATTCTGTGCACGAAACACACGTTTTGTGCCAAAACTGAGCAGAAGCGGCGATTCTGTGCACGAAACGCAGGTTTTGTCCCAATACCGAGCAAAAGGGGCGATTCTCTGCACGAATCGCACGTTTTGTGCCAAAACTGAGCAAAAGCGGCGAATCTGTGCACGTAACGCCCGTTTTGTGCCAAAAGGAACAATTCGGAGCGTGAACGGCACGTGTTGTACCAAAAGGAGTAATTCGAAGCGTGAAACCCACGTTTTGTGCCAAAACTGAGCAAAAGCGGCGATTCTGTGCACGAAACGCAGGATTTGTGCCAAATGAGCAATTCGGTGCGCGAAACGCACGTTTTGTACCAAAAGGAGTAATTCGGAGCGTGAAACGCACGTCTTGTGCCTAAACTCCGCAAAGGCAGCGATTCTGTGCACGAAACGCACGTTTTGTGCCAAAACTGAGCAAAAGCGGCGATTCTGTGCACGAAACGCTCGTTCTGTGCCAAAACTGAGCAAAAGCGGCGATTCTGTGCACGAAACGCACGTTTTGTGCCAAAAATGAGCAAAAGCGGCGATTCTGTGCACGAAACGCACGTTTTGTGCCAAAACTAAGCAAAACCGACGATATAGTGCACGAAACGCACGTTCTGTGCCAAAACTGAGCAAAAGCGGCGATTCTGTGCACGAAACACACGTTTTGTACCAAAACTGAGCAGAAGCGGCGATTCTGTGCACGAAACGCAGGTTTTGTCCCAATACTGAGCAAAAGCGGCGATTCTGTGCACGAAACGCCCGTTCTGTGTCAAAAGGAGCAATTCGGCGCGTGGAAGGCACGTTTTGTGCCAAAACTGCGCAAAAGCAGCGATTCTGTGCACGAAACGCACGTTTTGTGCCAAAACTGAGCAAAAGCGGCGATTCTGTGCACGAAACGCTCGTTCTGTGCCAAAACTGAGCAAAAGCGGCGATTCTGTGCACGAAACGCACGTTTTGTGCCAAAAATGAGCAAAAGCGGCGATTCTGTGCACGAATCGCACGTTTTGTGCTTAAAGGAGCAATTCGGTGCGTGAAACGCACGTTTTGCGCCAAAACTGCGCAAAAGCAGCGATTCTGTGCACGAAACGCCCGTTTTGTGCCAAAAATGAGCAAAAGCGGCGATTCTGTGCACGAAACGCACGTTTTGTGCCAAAAGGAGCAATTCGGCGCGTGGAAGGCACGTTTTGTGCCAAAACTGCGCAAAAGCAGCGATTCTGTGCACGAAACGCACGTTTTGTGCCAAAACTGAGCAAAAGCGGCGATTCTGTGCACGAAACGCTCGTTCTGTGCCAAAACTGAGTAAAAGCGGCGATTCTGTGCACGAAACGCAGGTTTTGTGCCAAAACTGAGCAAAAGCGGCGATTCTGTGCACGAAACACACGTTTTGTGCCAAAACTGAGCAGAAGCGGCGATTCTGTGCACGAAACGCAGGTTTTGTCCCAATACTGAGCAAGAGGGGCGATTCTCTGCACGAATCGCACGTTTTGTGCCAAAAATGAGCAATAGCGGCGATTCTGTGCACGAAACGCACGTTTTGTTCCAAAAGGATCAACTCGGCGCGTGGAACGCACGTTTTGTGCCATAATTGCGCAAAAGCAGCGACCCTGTGCACGAAACGCCCGTTTTGTGCCAAAAGGAACAATTCGGAGCGTGCACGGCACGTTTTGTACCAAAAGGAGTAATTCGGAGCGTGAAACGCACGTTTTGTGCCAAAACTGAGCAAAAGCGGCGATTCTGTGCACAAAACACACGTTTTGTGCCAAAACTGAGCAGAATCGGCGATTCTGTGCACGAAACGCAGGTTTTGTCCCAATACTGAGCAAGAGCGGCGATTCTGTGCACGAAACGCACGTTTTGTGCCAAAAGGAGCAATTCGGTGCGCGAAACGCACGTTTTTCGCCAAAACTGCGCAAAAGCAGCGATTCTGTGCACGAAACGCACGTTTTGTGCCAAAACTGAGCAAAAGCGGCGATTCTGTGCACGAAACGCACGTTTTGTGCCAAAACTGGGCAAAAGCGGCGATTCTGTACACGAAACGCACGTTTTGTGCCAAAAATGAGCAAAAGCGGCGATTGTGTGCACGAAACGCACGTTTTGTGCGAAAAGGAGCAACTCGGCGCGTGGAAGGCACGTTTTGTGCCAAAACAGCGCAAAAGCAGCGATTCTGTGCACGAAACGCACGTTCTGTGCAAAAACTGAGCAAAAGCGGCGATTCTCTGCACGAATCGCACGTTTTGTGCAAAAACTGAGCAAAAGCGGCGAATCTGTGCACGTAACGCCCGTTTTGTGCCAAAAGGAACAATTCGGAGCGTGAACGGCACGTATTGTACCAAAAGGAGTAATTCGAAGCTTGAAACCCACGTTTTGTGCCAAAACTGAGCAAAAGCGGCGATTCTGTGCACGAAACGCAGGATTTGTGCCAAAACTGAGCAAAAGCGGCGATTCTGTGCACGAAACGCCCGATTTGTGCCAAAACTGATCAAGAGCGGCGATTCTGTGCACGAAACGCACGTTTTGTGCCAAAAGGAGCAATTCGGTGCGCGAAACGCACGTTTTGTACCAAAAGGAGTAATTCGGAGCGTGAAACGCACGTCTTGTGCCTAAACTCCGCAAAGGCAGCGATTCTGTGCACGAAACGTACGTTGTTTGCCAAAACTGAGCAAAAGCGACGATTTAGTGAACGAAATGCACGTTCTGTGCCAAAACTGAGCAAAAGCGGCGATTCTGTGCACGAAACGCACGTTTTGTGCCAAAACTGAGCAACAGCGGCGATTCTGTGCACGAAACGCCCGATTTGTGCCAAAACTGAGCAAAAGCGGCGAATCTGTGCACGAAACGCACGTTTTGTGTCAAAAGGAGCGATTCGGCTCGTGGAACGCATGTTTTGTGCCAAAACTGCGAAAAAGCAGCGATTCTGTGCACGAAACGCCTGTTTTGTGCCAAAAGGAACAATTCGGAGTGTCAACGGCACGTTTTGTACCAAAAGGAGTAATTCGGAGCGTGAAACGCACGTTTTGTGCCAAAACTGAGCAAAAGCGGAGATTCTGTGCACGAAACGCACGTTTTGTGCCAAAACTAAGCAAAACCGACGATATAGTGCACGAAACGCACGTTCTGTGCCAAAACTGAGCAAAAGCGGCGATTCTGTGCACGAAACACACGTTTTGTACCAAAACTGAGCAGAAGCGGCGATTCTGTGCACGAAACGCCCGTTCTGTGTCAAAAGGAGCAATTCGGCGCGTGGAAGGCACGTTTTGTGCCAAAACTGCGCAAAAGCAGCGATTCTGTGCACGAAACGCACGTTTTGTGCCAAAACTGAGCAAAAGCGGCGATTCTGTGCACGAAACGCTCGTTCTGTGCCAAAACTGAGCAAAAGCGGCGATTCTGTGCACGAAACGCACGTTTTGTGCCAAAAATGAGCAAAAGCGGCGATTCTGTGCACGAATCGCACGTTTTGTGCTTAAAGGAGCAATTCGGTGCGTGAAACGCACGTTTTGCGCCAAAACTGCGCAAAAGCAGCGATTCTGTGCACGAAACGCCCGTTTTGTGCCAAAACTGAGTAAAAGCGGCGATTCTGTGCACGAAACGCAGGTTTTGTGCCAAAACTGAGCAAAAGCGGCGATTCTGTGCACGAAACACACGTTTTGTGCCAAAACTGAGCAGAAGCGGCGATTCTGTGCACGAAACGCAGGTTTTGTCCCAATACTGAGCAAGAGGGGCGATTCTCTGCACGAATCGCACGTTTTGTGCCAAAAATGAGCAATAGCGGCGATTCTGTGCACGAAACGCACGTTTTGTTCCAAAAGGATCAACTCGGCGCGTGGAACGCACGTTTTGTGCCATAATTGCGCAAAAGCAGCGACCCTGTGCACGAAACGCCCGTTTTGTGCCAAAAGGAACAATTCGGAGCGTGCACGGCACGTTTTGTACCAAAAGGAGTAATTCGGAGCGTGACACGCACGTTTTGTGCCAAAACTGAGCAAAAGCGGCGATTCTGTGCACAAAACACACGTTTTGTGCCAAAACTGAGCAGAATCGGTGATTCTGTGCACGAAACGCAGGTTTTGTCCCAATACTGAGCAAGAGCGGCGATTCTGTGCACGAAACGCACATTTTGTGCCAAAAGGAGCAATTCGGTGCGCGAAACGCACGTTTTTCGCCAAAACTGCGCAAAAGCAGCGATTCTGTGCACGAAACGCACGTTTTGTGCCAAAACTGAGCAAAAGCGGCGATTCTGTGCACGAAACGCACGTTTTGTGCCAAAACTGGGCAAAAGCGGCGATTCTGTACACGAAACGCACGTTTTGTGCCAAAAATGAGCAAAAGCGGCGATTGTGTGCACGAAACGCACGTTTTGTGCGAAAAGGAGCAACTCGGCGCGTGGAAGGCACGTTTTGTGCCAAAACAGCGCAAAAGCAGCGATTCTGTGCACGAAACGCACGTTCTGTGCAAAAACTGAGCAAAAGCGGCGATTCTCTGCACGAATCGCACGTTTTGTGCAAAAACTGAGCAAAAGCGGCGAATCTGTGCACGTAACGCCCGTTTTGTGCCAAAAGGAACAATTCGGAGCGTGAACGGCACGTATTGTACCAAAAGGAGTAATTCGAAGCGTGAAACCCACGTTTTGTGCCAAAACTGAGCAAAAGCGGCGATTCTGTGCACGAAACGCAGGATTTGTGCCAAAACTGAGCAAAAGCGGCGATTCTGTGCACGAAACGCCCGATTTGTGCCAAAACTGATCAAGAGCGGCGATTCTGTGCACGAAACGCACGTTTTGTGCCAAAAGGAGCAATTCGGTGCGCGAAACGCACGTTTTGTACCAAAAGGAGTAATTCGGAGCGTGAAACGCACGTCTTGTGCCTAAACTCCGCAAAGGCAGCGATTCTGTGCACGAAACGTACGTTGTTTGCCAAAACTGAGCAAAAGCGACGATTTAGTGAACGAAATGCACGTTCTGTGCCAAACTGAGCAAAAGCGGCGATTCTGTGCACGAAACGCACGTTTTGTGCCAAAACTGAGCAACAGCGGCGATTCTGTGCACGAAACGCCCGATTTGTGCCAAAACTGAGCAAAAGCGGCGAATCTGTGCACGAAACGCACGTTTTGTGTCAAAAGGAGCGATTCGGCTCGTGGAACGCATGTTTTGTGCCAAAACTGCGAAAAAGCAGCGATTCTGTGCACGAAACGCCTGTTTTGTGCCAAAAGGAACAATTCGGAGTGTCAACGGCACGTTTTGTACCAAAAGGAGTAATTCGGAGCGTGAAACGCACGTTTTGTGCCAAAACTGAGCAAAAGCGGAGATTCTGTGCACGAAACGCACGTTTTGTGCCAAAACTAAGCAAAACCGACGATATAGTGCACGAAACGCACGTTCTGTGCCAAAACTGAGCAAAAGCGGCGATTCTGTGCACGAAACACACGTTTTGTACCAAAACTGAGCAGAAGCGGCGATTCTGTGCACGAAACGCAGGTTTTGTCCCAATACTGAGCAAAAGCGGCGATTCTGTGCACGAAACGCCCGTTCTGTGTCAAAAGGAGCAATTCGGCGCGTGGAAGGCACGTTTTGTGCCAAAACTGCGCAAAAGCAGCGATTCTGTGCACGAAACGCACGTTTTGTGCCAAAACTGAGCAAAAGCGGCGATTCTGTGCACGAAACGCTCGTTCTGTGCCAAAACTGAGCAAAAGCGGCGATTCTGTGCACGAAACGCACGTTTTGTGCCAAAAATGAGCAAAAGCGGCGATTCTGTGCACGAATCGCACGTTTTGTGCTTAAAGGAGCAATTCGGTGCGTGAAACGCACGTTTTGCGCCAAAACTGCGCAAAAGCAGCGATTCTGTGCACGAAACGCCCGTTTTGTGCCAAAAATGAGCAAAAGCGGCGATTCTGTGCACGAAACGCACGTTTTGTGCCAAAAGGAGCAATTCGGCGCGTGGAAGGCACGTTTTGTGCCAAAACTGCGCAAAAGCAGCGATTCTGTGCACGAAACGCACGTTTTGTGCCAAAACTGAGCAAAAGCGGCGATTCTGTGCACGAAACGCTCGTTCTGTGCCAAAACTGAGTAAAAGCGGCGATTCTGTGCACGAAACGCAGGTTTTGTGCCAAAACTGAGCAAAAGCGGCGATTCTGTGCACGAAACACACGTTTTGTGCCAAAACTGAGCAGAAGCGGCGATTCTGTGCACGAAACGCAGGTTTTGTCCCAATACTGAGCAAGAGGGGCGATTCTCTGCACGAATCGCACGTTTTGTGCCAAAAATGAGCAATAGCGGCGATTCTGTGCACGAAACGCACGTTTTGTTCCAAAAGGATCAACTCGGCGCGTGGAACGCACGTTTTGTGCCATAATTGCGCAAAAGCAGCGACCCTGTGCACGAAACGCCCGTTTTGTGCCAAAAGGAACAATTCGGAGCGTGCACGGCACGTTTTGTACCAAAAGGAGTAATTCGGAGCGTGAAACGCACGTTTTGTGCCAAAACTGAGCAAAAGCGGCGATTCTGTGCACAAAACACACGTTTTGTGCCAAAACTGAGCAGAATCGGCGATTCTGTGCACGAAACGCAGGTTTTGTCCCAATACTGAGCAAGAGCGGCGATTCTGTGCACGAAACGCACGTTTTGTGCCAAAAGGAGCAATTCGGTGCGCGAAACGCACGTTTTTCGCCAAAACTGCGCAAAAGCAGCGATTCTGTGCACGAAACGCACGTTTTGTGCCAAAACTGAGCAAAAGCGGCGATTCTGTGCACGAAACGCACGTTTTGTGCCAAAACTGGGCAAAAGCGGCGATTCTGTACACGAAACGCACGTTTTGTGCCAAAAATGAGCAAAAGCGGCGATTCTGTGCACGAATCGCACGTTTTGTGCTTAAAGGAGCAATTCGGTGCGTGAGACGCACGTTTTGTGCCAAAACTGCGCAAAAGCAGCGATTCTGTGCTCGAAACGGACGTTTTGTGTTAAAACTGAGCAAAAGCGGCGATTCTGTGCACGAAACGCACCTTCTGTGCCAAAACTGAGCAAAAGCGGCGATTCTGTGCACGAAACGCAGGTTTTGTGCCAAAACTGAGCAAAAGCGGCGATTCTGTGCACGAAACGCACCTTCTGTGCCAAAACTGAGCAAAAGCGGCGATTCTGTGCACGAAACGCAGGTTTTGTGCCAAAACTGAGCAGAAGCGGCGATTCTGTGCACGAAACGCACGTTTTGTGCCAAAAGGAGCAACTCGGCGCGTGGAAAGCACGATTTGTGACAAAACTGCGCAAAAGCAGCGATTCTGTGCACGAAACGCACGTTTTGTGCCAAAAGGTACAATTCGGAGCGTGAACGGCACGTTTTGTGGCAAAAGGAACAATTCGGAGCGTAAACCGCACGCTTTGTGCGAAAACTGAGCAAGAGCGGCGATTCTGTGCACGAAACGCTCGTTTTGTGCCAAAATTAGCAATTCGGTGCGTGAAACTCACGTTTTGTGCCAAAACGGCACAAAAGCAGCGATTCTGTGCACGAAACGCCCGTTTTGGGCCAAAACTGAGCAAAAGCGGCGATTCTGTGCACGAAACGCACGTTTTGTGGCAAAACTGAGCAAAAGCGGCGATTCAGTGTACGAAATGCACGTTTTGTGCCAAAACTGAGCAAAAGCGGCGATTCTGTGCACGAAACGCACGTTTTGTGCCAAAATTGGGCAAATGCGGCGATTCTGTGCACGAAACGCCCGATTTGTGCCAAAACGGAGCAAAAGCGGCGATTCTGTGCACGTAACGCACGTTTTGTGCCAAAAGGAGCAAGAGCGGCGATTTTGAGCACGAAACGCACGCTTTGTGACAAAACTGAGCAAAAGCGGCGATTCTGTGCACGAAACGCCCGTTTTGTGCCAAAAGGAACAATTCGGAGCGTGAACGGCACGTATTGTACCAAAAGGAGAAATTCGAAGCGTGAAACCCACGTTTTGTGCCAAAACTGAGCAAAAGCGGCGATTCTGTGCACGAAACACACGTTTTGTGCTAAAACTGAGCTGAAGCGGCGATTCTGTGCACGAAACGCAGGTTTTGTCCCAATACTGAGCAAGAGCGACGATTCTGTGCACGAAACGCACGTTTTGTGCCAAAACTGAGCAAAAGCGGCGATTCTGTGCACGAAACGCACGTTTTGTGCCAAAACTGGGCAAAAGCGGCGATTCTGTACACGAAACGCACGTTTTGTGCCAAAAATGAGCAAAAGCGGCGATTCTGTGCACGAAACGCAGGTTTTGTGCCAAAACTGAGCAAAAGCGGCGATTCTCTGCACGAATCGAACGTTTTGTGCCAAAACTGAGCAAAAGCGGCGATTCTGTGCACGAAACGCGCGTTGTGTGCCAAAAGGAACAATTCGGAGCGTGAACGGCACGCTTGGTGCCAAAAGGAGTAATTCGGGGTGTGAAACGCACGTTTTGTGCCAAAACTGAGCAAAAGCGGAGATTCTGTGCACGAAACGCACGTTTTGTGCCAAAACTGGGCAAAAGCGACGATTCAGTGCACGAAACGCACGTTCTGTGCCAAAACTGAGCAAAAGCGGCGATGCTATGCACGAAACGCCCGTTTTGTGCCAAAAGGAACAATTCGGAGCGTGCACGGCACGTTTTGTACCAAAAGGAGTAATTCGGAGCATGAAACGAACGTTTTGCGCCAAAACTGAGCAGAATCGGCGATTCTGTGCACGAAACGCAGGTATTGTCCCAATACTGAGCAAAAGCGGCGATTCTCTGCATGAATCGAACGTTTTGTGCCAAAACTGAGCAAAAGCGGCGATTCTGTGCACGAAGCGCACGTTCTGTGTCAAAAGGAGCAATTCGGCGCGTGGAAGGCACGTTTTGTGCCAAAACTGCGCAAAAGCGGCGATTCTGTGCACGAAACGCAGGTTTTGTGCCAAAACTGAGCAAAAGCGGCGATTCTGTGCACGAAACGCCCGTTCTGTGTCAAAAGGAGCAATTCGGCGCGTGGAAGGCACGTTTTGTGCCAAAACTGCGCAAAAGCAGCGATTCTGTGCACGAAACGCACGTCCTGTGCCAAAACTGAGCAAAAGCGGCGATTCTGTGCACGAAACGCAGGTTTTGTGCCAAAACTGAGCAAAAGCGGCGATTCTGTGCACGAAACGCCCGTTCTGTGTCAAAAGGAGCAATTCGGCGCGTGGAAGGCACGTTTTGTGCCAAAATTGCGCAAAAGCAGCGATTCTGTGCACGAAACGCACGTCCTGTGCCAAAACTGAGCAAAAGCGGCGATTCTGTGCACGAAACGCACGGTTTGTGCCAAAATTAGCAATTCGGTGCGTGAAACTCACGTTTTGTGCCAAAACGGCACAAAAGCAGCGATTCTGTGCACGAAACGCCCGTTTTGGGCCAAAACTGAGCAAAAGCGGCGATTCTGTGCACGAAACGCACGTTTTGTGGCAAAACTGAGCAAAAGCGGCGATTCAGTGTACGAAATGCACGTTTTGTGCCAAAACTGAGCAAAAGCGGCGATTCTGTGCACGAAACGCACGGTTTGTGCCAAAACTGAGCAAATGCGGCGATTCTGTGCACGAAACGCCCGATTTGTGCCAAAACGGAGCAAAAGCGGCGATTCTGTGCACGTAACGCACGTTTTGTGCCAAAAGGAGCAAGAGCGGCGATTTTGAGCACGAAACGCACGCTTTGTGACAAAACTGAGCAAAAGCGGCGATTCTGAGCACGAAACGCCCGTTTTGTGCCAAAAGGAACAATTCGGAGCGTGAACGTCACGTATTGTACCAAAAGGAGTAATTCGAAGCGTGAAACCCACGTTTTGTGCCAAAACTGAGCAAAAGCGGCGATTCTGTGCACGAAACACACGTTTTGTGCTAAAACTGAGCTGAGGCGGCGATTCTGTGCACGAAACGCAGGTTTTGTCCCAATACTGAGCAAGAGCGGCGATTCTGTGCACGAAACGCACGTTTTGTGCCAAAAGGAGCAATTCGGTGCGCGAAACGCACGTTTTCGCCAAAACTGCGCAAAAGCAGCGATTCTGTGCACGAAACGCACGTTCTGTGCCAAAACTGGGCAAAAGCGGCGATTCAGTCCACGAAATGCACGTTTTGTGCCAAAACTGAGCAAAAGCGGCGATTCTGTGCACGAAACGCACGTTTTGTGCCAAAAGGATCAACTCGGCGCGTGGAACGCACGTTTTGTGCGAAAAGGAGCAATTCGGATCGTAAACTGCACGTTTTGTGCCAAAACTGAGCAAGAGCGGCGATTCTGTGCACGAAACGCACGTTTTGTGCCAAAAGGAGCAATTCGGTGCGTGAAACGCACGTTTTGCGCCAAAACTGCGCAAAAGCAGCGATTCTGTGCACGAAACGCACGTTTTGTGCCAAAACTGAGCAAGAGCGGCGATTCTGTGCACGAAACGCACGTTCTGTGCCAAAAGACGCAATTCGGCACGTGGGACGCACGTTTTGTCCCAAAGCTGAGCAAAAGCGGCGATTCTGTGCACGAGACGCACGTTTTGTGCCAAAAGGAGCAGTTCGGCACGTGGAACGCACGTTTTGTCCCAAAGCTGAGCAAAAGCGGCGATTCTGTGCACGACACGCACGTTTTGTGCCAAAAGGAGCAGTTCGGCACGTGGAACGCACGTTTTGTCCCAAAGCTGAGCAAAAGCGGCGATTCTGTGCACGAGACGCACGTTTTGTGCCAAAAGGAGCAACTCGGCGCGTGGAGCGCACGTTTTGTGTCAAGACTGCGCAAAAGCAACGATTCTGTGCACGAAACGCCTGTTTTGTGCCAAAAGGAACAATTCGGAGCGAAAACCGCACGTTTTGTGCCAAAACTGATCAAGAGCGGCGATTCTGTGCACGAAACGCACGTTCTGTGAAAGAAGGAGCAATTCGGTGCGTGAAACGCACGTTTTGCGCCAAAACTGCGCAAAAGCAGCGATTCTGTGCACGAAACGCCCGTTTTGTGAAAAAACTGAGCAAAAGCGGCGATTCTGTGTACGAAACGCACGTTTTGTGGCAAAACTGAGCAAAAGCGGCGATTCAGTGCACGAAACACACGTTTTGTGCCAAAACTGAGCAGAAGCGGCGATTCTGTGCACGAAACGCCCGTTTTGTGCCAAAAGGAACAATTCGGAGCGTGAACGGCACGTATTGTACCAAAAGGAGTAATTCGAAGCGTGAAACCCACGTTTTGTGCCAAAACTGAGCAAAAGCGGCGATTCTGTACACGAAACACACGTTTTGTGCCAAAACTGAGCAGAAGCGGCGATTCTGTGCACGAAACGCAGGTTTTGTCCCAGTACTGAGCAAAAGGGGCGATTCTCTGCACGAATCAAACGTTTTGTGCCAAAACTGAGCAAAAGCGGCGAATCTGTGCACGAAACGCACGTTTTATGGCAAAAGGAGCGATTCGGCTCGTGGAACGCACGGTTTGTGCCAAAACTGCGCAAAAGCAGCGATTCTGTGCACGAAACGCCCGTTTTGTGCCAAAAGGAACAATTCGGAGCGTCAACGGCACGTTTTGTACCAAAAGGTGTAATTCTGAGCGTGAAACGCAGGTTTTGTGCCAAAACTGAGCAAAAGCAGCGATTCTGTGCACGAAACGCACGTTTTGTGCCAAAACTGAGCAAGAGCGGCGATTCTGTGCACGAAACGCACGTTCTGTGCCAAAACTGGGCAAAAGCGGCGATTCTGTGCACGAAACGCACGTTTTGTGCCAAAAGACGCAATTCGGCACGTGGGACGCACGTTTTGTCCCAAAGCTGAGCAAAAGCGGCGATTCTGTGCACGAGACGCACGTTTTGTGCCAAAAGGAGCAGTTCGGCACGTGGAACGCACGTTGTGCCAAAACTACGCAAAGGCAGCGATTCTGTGCACGAAACGTACGTTTTGTGCCAAAACTGAGCAAAAGCGACGATTCAGTGCACGAAACGCACGTTTTGTGCCAAAAGGAGGAACTCGGCGCGTGGAACGCACTTTTTGTGTCAAAACTGCGCAAAAGCAGCGATTCTGTGCACGAAACGCCCGTTTTGTGCCAAAAAGACCAATTCGGAGCGTGAACGGCACGTTTCGTGCCAAAAGGAACAATTCGGAGCGTAAACCGCACGTTTGTGTCAAAACTGAGCAAGAGCGGCGATTCTGTGCACGAAACGCTCGTTTTGTGCTTAAAGGAGCAATTCGGTGCGTGAAACGCACGTTTTCGCCAAAACTGCGCAAAAGCAGCGATTCTGTGCACGAAACGCACGTTCTGTGCCAAAACTGTGCAAAAGCGGCGATTCAGTGCACGAAACACACGTTTTGTGCCAAAACTGAGCAGAAGCGGCGATTCTGTGCACGAAACGCACGTTTTGTGCCAAAAGGAACAATTCGGAGCGTGAACGGCACGTATTGTACCAAAAGGAGTAATTCGAAGCGTGAAACCCACGTTTTGTGCCAAAACTGAGCAAAAGCGGCGATTCTGTACACGAAACACACGTTTTGTGCCAAAACTGAGCAAAAGCGGCGAATCTGTGCACGAAACGCACGTTTTGTGGCAAAAGGAGCGATTCGGCTCGTGGAACGCACGGTTTGTGCCAAAACTGCGCAAAAGCAGCGATTCTGTGCACGAAACGCCCGTTTTGTGCCAAAAGGAACAATTCGGAGCGTCAACGGCACGTTTTGTACCAAAAGGAGTAATTCTGAGCGTGAAACGCACGTTTTGTGCCAAAACTGAGCAAAAGCGACGATTCTGTGCACGAAATGCACGTTTTGTGTCAAAAGGAGCAAGAGCGGCGATTCGGAACACGAAACGCACGTTTTGTGCCAAAAATGAGCAAAAGCGGCGATTCTGTGCACGAAACGCACGTTTTGTGCCAAAAGGATCAACTCGGCGCGTGGAACGCACGTTTTGTGCGAAAAGGAGCAATTCGGATCGTAAACTGCACGTTTTGTGCCAAAACTGAGCAAGAGCGGCGATTCTGTGCACGAAACGCACGTTTTGTGCCAAAAGGAGCAATTCGGTGCGTGAAACGCACGTTTTGCGCCAAAACTGCGCAAAAGCAGCGATTCTGTGCACGAAACGCACGTTTTGTGCCAAAACTGAGAAAGAGCGGCGATTCTGTGCACGAAACGCACGTTCTGTGCCAAAACTGCGCAAAAGCAACGATTCTGTGCACGAAACGCACGTTTTGTGCCAAAAGACGCAATTCGGCACGTGGGACGCACGTTTTGTCCCAAAGCTGAGCAAAAGCGGCGATTCTGTGCACGAGACGCACGTTTTGTGCCAAAAGGAGCAGTTCGGCACGTGGAACGCACGTTGTGCCAAAACTACGCAAAGGCAGCGATTCTGTGCACGAAACGTACGTTTTGTGCCAAAACTGAGCAAAAGCGGCGATTCAGTGCACGAAACGCACGTTTTGTGCCAAAAGGAGGAACTCGGCGCGTGGAACGCACGTTTTGTTGCAAAACTGCGCAAAAGCAGCGATTCTGTGCACGAAACGCCCGTTTTGTGCCAAAAAGACCAATTCGGAGCGTGAACGGCACGTTTCGTGCCAAAAGGAACAATTCGGAGCGTAAACCGCACGTTTGTGTCAAAACTGAGCAAGAGCGGCGATTCTGTGCACGAAACGCTCGTTTTGTGCTTAAAGGAGCAATTCGGTGCGTGAAACGCACGTTTTCGCCAAAACTGCGCAAAAGCAGCGATTCTGTGCACGAAACGCACGTTCTGTGCCAAAACTGGGCAAAAGCGGCGATTCAGTCCACGAAATGCACGTTTTGTGCCAAAACTGAGCAAAAGCGGCGATTCTGTGCACGAAACGCACGTTTTGTGCCAAAACTGAGCAAAAGCGACGATTCAGTGCACGAAACGCACGTTTTGTGCCAAAACTGAGCAACAGCGACGATTCTGTGCACGAAACGCACGTTCTGTGCCAAAACTGAGCAAAGGCAGCGATTCTGTGCACGAAACGCCCGTTTTGTGCCAAAAGGAACATTTCGGAGCGAGCACGGCACGTTTTGTACCAAAAGGAGTAATTCGGAGCGTGAAGCGCACGTTTTGTGCCTAAACTCCGCAAAGGCAGCGATTCTGTGCACGAAGCTCACGTTTTGTGCCAAAACTGAGCAAAGGCGACGATTCTGTACACGAAACGCACGTTCTGTGCCAAAACTGAGCAAACGCGGCGATTCTGTGCACGAAACGCACGTTTTGTGCCAAAAGGAACAACTCGGCGCGTGGAACGCACGTTTTGTGCCAAAACTGCGCAAAAGCAGCGATTCTGTGCACGACACGCCCGTTTTGTGCCAAAACTGAGAAAGAGCGGCGATTCTGTGCACGAAACGCACGTTCTGTGCCAAAACTGCGCAAAAGCAGCGATTCTGTGCACGAAACGCACGTTCTGTGCCAAAACTGTGCAAAAGCGGCGATTCAGTGCACGAAACACACGTTTTGTGCCAAAACTGAGCAGAAGCGGCGATTCTGTGCACGAAACGCACGTTTTGTGCCAAAAGGAACAATTCGGAGCGTGAACGGCACGTATTGTACCAAAAGGAGTAATTCGAAGCGTGAAACCCACGTTTTGTGCCAAAACTGAGCAAAAGCGGCGATTCTGTACACGAAACACACGTTTTGTGCCAAAACTGAGCAAAAGCGGCGAATCTGTGCACGAAACGCACGTTTTGTGGCAAAAGGAGCGATTCGGCTCGTGGAACGCACGGTTTGTGCCAAAACTGCGCAAAAGCAGCGATTCTGTGCACGAAACGCCCGTTTTGTGCCAAAAGGAACAATTCGGAGCGTCAACGGCACGTTTTGTACCAAAAGGAGTAATTCTGAGCGTGAAACGCACGTTTTGTGCCAAAACTGAGCAAAAGCGACGATTCTGTGCACGAAATGCACGTTTTGTGTCAAAAGGAGCAAGAGCGGCGATTCGGAACACGAAACGCACGTTTTGTGCCAAAAATGAGCAAAAGCGGCGATTCTGTGCACGAAACGCACGTTTTGTGCCAAAAGGATCAACTCGGCGCGTGGAACGCACGTTTTGTGCGAAAAGGAGCAATTCGGATCGTAAACTGCACGTTTTGTGCCAAAACTGAGCAAGAGCGGCGATTCTGTGCACGAAACGCACGTTTTGTGCCAAAAGGAGCAATTCGGTGCGTGAAACGCACGTTTTGCGCCAAAACTGCGCAAAAGCAGCGATTCTGTGCACGAAACGCACGTTTTGTGCCAAAACTGAGAAAGAGCGGCGATTCTGTGCACGAAACGCACGTTCTGTGCCAAAACTGCGCAAAAGCAACGATTCTGTGCACGAAACGCACGTTTTGTGCCAAAAGACGCAATTCGGCACGTGGGACGCACGTTTTGTCCCAAAGCTGAGCAAAAGCGGCGATTCTGTGCACGAGACGCACGTTTTGTGCCAAAAGGAGCAGTTCGGCACGTGGAACGCACGTTGTGCCAAAACTACGCAAAGGCAGCGATTCTGTGCACGAAACGTACGTTTTGTGCCAAAACTGAGCAAAAGCGGCGATTCAGTGCACGAAACGCACGTTTTGTGCCAAAAGGAGGAACTCGGCGCGTGGAACGCACGTTTTGTTGCAAAACTGCGCAAAAGCAGCGATTCTGTGCACGAAACGCCCGTTTTGTGCCAAAAAGACCAATTCGGAGCGTGAACGGCACGTTTCGTGCCAAAAGGAACAATTCGGAGCGTAAACCGCACGTTTGTGTCAAAACTGAGCAAGAGCGGCGATTCTGTGCACGAAACGCTCGTTTTGTGCTTAAAGGAGCAATTCGGTGCGTGAAACGCACGTTTTCGCCAAAACTGCGCAAAAGCAGCGATTCTGTGCACGAAACGCACGTTCTGTGCCAAAACTGGGCAAAAGCGGCGATTCAGTCCACGAAATGCACGTTTTGTGCCAAAACTGAGCAAAAGCGGCGATTCTGTGCACGAAACGCACGTTTTGTGCCAAAACTGAGCAAAAGCGACGATTCAGTGCACGAAACGCACGTTTTGTGCCAAAACTGAGCAACAGCGACGATTCTGTGCACGAAACGCACGTTCTGTGCCAAAACTGAGCAAAGGCAGCGATTCTGTGCACGAAACGCCCGTTTTGTGCCAAAAGGAACATTTCGGAGCGAGCACGGCACGTTTTGTACCAAAAGGAGTAATTCGGAGCGTGAAGCGCACGTTTTGTGCCTAAACTCCGCAAAGGCAGCGATTCTGTGCACGAAGCTCACGTTTTGTGCCAAAACTGAGCAAAGGCGACGATTCTGTACACGAAACGCACGTTCTGTGCCAAAACTGAGCAAACGCGGCGATTCTGTGCACGAAACGCACGTTTTGTGCCAAAAGGAACAACTCGGCGCGTGGAACGCACGTTTTGTGCCAAAACTGCGCAAAAGCAGCGATTCTGTGCACGACACGCCCGTTTTGTGCCAAAAGGAACAGTTCGGAGCGTGAACTGCACGTTTTGTGCCAAAAGGAACAATTCGGAGCGTAAACCGCACGTTTTGTGCCAAAACTGAGCAAGAGCGGCGATTCTGTGCACGAAACGCACGTTTTGTGCTTAAAGAAGCAATTCGGTGCGTGAAACGCACGTTTTGCGCCAAAACTGCGCAAAAGCAGCGATTCTGTGCACCAAACGCACGTTTTGTGCCAAAACTGAGCAAAAGCGGCGATTCTGTGCACGAAACGCCCGATTTGTGCCAAAACTGAGCAAATGCGGCGATTCTGTGCACGAAACGCACGTTTTGTGGCAAAACTGGGCAAAAGCGGCGATTCAGTGCACGAAATGCACGTTTTGTGCCAAAACTGAGCAAAAGCGGCGATTCTGTGCACGAAACGCACGTTTTGTGCCAAAAGGAGCAATTCGGTGCGTGAAACGCACGTTTTGCACCAAAACTGCGCAAAGGCAGCGATTCTGTGCACGAAACGCACGTTCTGTGCCAAAACTGAGCGAAAGCGGCGATTCTGTGCACGAAACGCAAGTTTTGTGCCAAAACTGAGCAAAAGAGGCGATTCTGTGCACGAAACGCCCGATTTGTGCCAAAACTGAGCAAAAGCGGCGATTCTGTGCACGAAACGCACGTTTTGTGCCAAAAGGAGCAACTCGGCGCGTGGAACGCACGTTTTGTGCCAAAACTGCGCAAAAGCAGCGATTCTGTGCACGACACGTCCGTTTTGTGCCAAAAGGAACAATTCGGAGCGTGCACGGCACGTTTTGTACCAAAAGGAGTAATTCGGCGCGTGAAACGCACGTTTTGTGCCAAAACTGAGCAAAAGCGGCGATTCTGTGCACGAAACGCCCGATTTGTGCCAAAACTGAGCAAATGCGGCGATTCTGTGCACGAAACGCACGTTTTGTGGCAAAACTGGGCAAAAGCGGCGATTCAGTGCACGAAATGCACGTTTTGTGCCAAAACTGAGCAAAAGCGGCGATTCTGTGCACGAAACGCACGTTTTGTGCCAAAAGGAGCAATTCGGTGCGTGAAACGCACGTTTTGCACCAAAACTGCGCAAAGGCAGCGATTCTGTGCACGAAACGCACGTTCTGTGCCAAAACTGAGCGAAAGCGGCGATTCTGTGCACGAAACGCAAGTTTTGTGCCAAAACTGAGCAAAAGCGGCGATTCTGTGCACGAAACGCCCGATTTGTGCCAAAACTGAGCAAATGCGGCGATTCTGTGCACGAAACGCCCGATTTGTGCCAAAACTGAGCAAAAGCGGCGATTCTGTGCACGAAACGCACGTTTTGTGCCAAAAGGAGCAACTCGGCGCGTGGAACGCACGTTTTGTGCCAAAACTGCGCGAAAGCAGCGATTCTGTGCACGACACGTCCGTTTTGTGCCAAAAGGAACAATTCGGAGCGTGCACGGCACGTTTTGTACCAAAAGGAGTAATTCGGCGCGTGAAACGCACGTTTTGTGCCAAAACTGAGCAAGAGCGGCGATTCTGTGCACGAAACGCACGTTTTGTGCTTAAAGGAGCAATTCGGTGCGTGAAACGCACGTTTTGCGCCAAAACTGCGCAAAAGCAGCGATTCTGTGCACCAAACGCACGTTTTGTGCCAAAACTGAGCAAAAGGAGCAATTCGGTGCGTGAAACGCACGTTTTGCACCAAAACTGCGCAAAGGCAGCGATTCTGTGCACGAAACGCACGTTTTGTGCCAAAACTGAGCAAGAGCGGCGATTCTGTGCACGAAACGCACGTTTTGTGCCAAAACTGAACAAAAGCGGTGATTCTGTGTACGAAACGCACGTTCTGTGCCAAAACTGGGCAAAAGCGGCGATTCTGTGCACGAAACGCACGTTTTGTGCCAAAAGACGCAATTCGGCACGTGGAACGCACGTTTTGTGCCAAAACTGCGCAAAGGCAGTAATTCTGTGCACGAAACGTACGTTTTGTGCCAAAACTGAGCAAAAGCGACGATTCAGTGCACGAAACGCACGTTTTGTGCCGAAACTGAGGTGAAGCGGCGATTCTGTGCACGAAACGCACGTTCTGTGTCAAAAGGAGCAATTCGGCGCATGGAAGGCACGTTTTGTGTCAAAACTGCGCAAAAGCAGCGATTCTGTGCACGAAACGCCTGTTTTGTGCCAAGAGTAACAATTCGGAGCGTGCACGGCACGTTTTGTACCAAAAGGAGTAATTCGGAGCGTGAAACGCACGTTTTGTGCCAAAACTGAGCAAATGCGGCGATTCTGTGCACGAAACGCACGTTTTGTGCCAAAAGGAACAATTCGGATCGTGAACGGCACGTTTTGTGCCAAAAGGAACAATTCGGAATGTAAACCGCACGTTTTGTGCGAAAACTGATCAAGAGCGGCGATTCTGTGCACGAAACGCACGTTTTGTGCCAAAAGGAGCAACTCGGCGCGTGGAACGCACGTTTTGTGTCAAAACTGCGCAAAAGCAGCGATTCTGTGCACGAAACGCCTGTTTTGTGCCAAAAGGAACAATTCGGAGAGTGCACGGCACGTTTTGTACCAATAGGAGTAATTCGGAGCGTGAAACGCACGTTTTGTGCCAAAACTGAGCAAAAGCGGCGATTCTGTGCACGAAACGCACGTTTTGTGCCAAAAGGAACAATTCGGAGCGTGAACGGTACGTTTTGTGCTTAAAGGAGCAATTCGGTGCGTGAAACGCACGTTTTGCGCCAAAACTGCGCAAAAGCAGCGATTCTGTGCACGAAACGCGCGTTTCGTGCCAAAACTGAGCAAAAGCGGCGATTCTGTGCACGAAACGCACGTTTTGTGCCAAAACTGAGCAAAAGCGGCGATTCTGTGCACGAAACACACGTTTTGTGCCAAAACTGAGCAGAAGCGGTGCATCTGTGCACGAAACGCAGGTTTTGTCCCAATATTGAGCAAAAGCGGCGATTCTCTGCACGAACCGCACGTTTTGTGCCAAAGCTGCGCAAAAGCAGCGATTCTGTGCACCAAACGCCCGTTTGGTGCCAAAAGGAACAATTCGGAGCGTAAACGGCGCGTTTTGTACCAAAAGGAATAATTCGGATGGTGAAACGCACGTTTTGTGCCAAAACAGAGCAAAAGCGGCGATTCTGTGCACGAAACGCACGTTTTGTGCCAAAAGGAGCAATTCGGCACGTGGAACGCACGTTTTTTGCCAAAAGGAGTAATTCGGAGCGTGAAACGCACGTTTTGTGCCAAAACAGAGTAAAAGCGGCGATTCTGTGCACGAAACGCACGTTTTGCGCCAAAACTGAGCAAAAGCGGCGATTCTGTGCACGAAACACACGTTTTGTGCCGAAACTGAGAAGAAGCGGCCATTCTGTGCACGAAACGCAGGTTTTGTCCCAATACTGAGCAAAAGCGGCGATTCTCTGCACGAATCACACGTTTTGTGCCAAAACTGAGCAAAAGCGGCGATTCTGTGCACGAAACGCACGTTTTGTGCCAAAACTGCGCAAAAGCAGCGATTCTGTGCACGAAACGAACGTTTCGTGCCAAAACTGAGCAAAAGCGGCGATTCTGTGCACGAAACACGTTTTGTGCCAAAACTGAGCAGAAGCGGCGATTCTGTGCACGAAATGCAGGTTTTGTCCCAATACTGAGCAAAAGCGGCGATTCTCTGCACGAATCGCACGTTTTGTGCCAAAAATGAGCAAAAGCGGCGATTCTGTGCACGAAACGCACGTTTTGTGCCAAAAGGAGCAACTCGGCGCGTGGAACGCACGTTTTGTGCCAAAACTGCGCAAAAGCAGCGATTCTGTGCACGAAACGCACGTTTTGTGCAAAAACTGAGCAAAAGCGGCGATTCTGTGCACGAAACGCACGTTTTGTGGCAAAACTGAGCAAAAGCGGCGATTCAGTGCACGAAATGCACGTTTTGTGCCAAAACTGAGCAAAAGCGGCGATTCTGTGCACGAAACGCACGTTTTGTGCCAAAAGGAGCAACTCGGCGCGTGGAGCGCACGTTTTGTGCCAAAACTGCGCAAAAGCAGCGATTCTGTGCACGACACGCCCGTTTTGTGCCAAAGGGAACCGTTCGGAGCGTGAACTGCACGTTTCGTGCCAAAACTGAGCAAGAGCGGCGATTCTGTGCACGAAACGGACGTTTGGCGCCAAAAATGAGCAAAAGCGGCGATTCTGTGCACGAAACGCACGTTTTGTGCCAAAAGGAGCAACTCGGCGCGTGGAACGCACGTTTTGTGCCAAAACTGCGAAAAAGCAGCGATTGTGTGCACGAAACGCACGTTCTGTGCCAAAACTGAGCAAAAGCGGCGACTCTGTGCACGAAACCCCCGTTTTGTGCCAAGACTGAGCAAAAGCGGCGATTCTGTGCACGAAACGCACGTTTTATCCCAATACTGAGCAAAAGGGGCGATTCTGTGCACGAATCGCACGTTTTGTGCCAAAACTGAGCAAATGCGGCGATTCTGTGCACGAAACGCACGTTTTGTGCCAAAAGGAACAATTCGGATCGTGAACGGCACGTTTTGTGCCAAAAGGAACAATTCGGAGCGTAAACCGCACGTTTTGTGCCAAAACTGATCAAGAGCGGCGATTCTGTGCACGAAACGCACGTTTTGTCCCAAAAGGAGCAATTCGGTGCGTGAAACGCACGTTTTGCGCCAAAACTGCGCAAAAGCAGCGATTCTGTGCACGAAACGCACGTTTTGTGCCAAAAATGAACAAAAGCGGCGATTCTGTGCACGAAGCGCACGTTTTGTGCCAAAAGGAGCCACTCGGCGCGTGGAACGCACGTTTTGTGCCAAAACTGCGAAAAAGTAGCGATTCTGTGCACGAAACGCCCGTTTTGTGCCAAAACTGAGCAAAAGCGGCGATTCTGTGCACGAAACGCACGTTCTGTGTCAAAAATGAGCAAAAGCGGCTATTCTGCGCACGAAACGCACGTTCTGTGCCAAAACTGAGCAAAAGCGGCGATTCTGTGCGCGAAACGCACGTTTTGTGCCAAAAATGAGCAAAAGCGGCGATTCTGTGCTCGAAACGCACGTTTTGTGCCAAAAGGAGCAACTCGGCGCGTGGAACGCACGTTTTGTGTCAAGACTGCGCAAAAGCAACGATTCTGTGCACGAAACGCACGTTTTGTGCCAAAAGGAACAATTCGGAGCGTGAACGGTACGTTTTGTGCTTAAAGGAGCAATTCGGTGCGTGAAACGCACGTTTTGTGCCACAACTGAGCAAATGCGGCGATTCTGTGCACGAAACGCACGTTTTGTGCCAAAAGGAACAATTCGGAGCGTGAACGGCACGTTTTGTGCCAAAAGGAACAATTCGGAATGTAAACCGCACGTTTTGTGCGAAAACTGATCAAGAGCGGCGATTCTGTGCACGAAACGCACGTTTTGTGCCAAAAGGAGCAACTCGGCGCGTGGAACGCACGTTTTGTGTCAAAACTGCGCAAAAGCAGCGATTCTGTGCACGAAACGCCTGTTTTGTGCCAAAAGGAACAATTCGGAGAGTGCACGGCACGTTTTGTACCAATAGGAGTAATTCGGAGCGTGAAACGCACGTTTTGTGCCAAAACTGAGCAAAAGCGGCGATTCTGTGCACGAAACGCACGTTTTGTGCCAAAAGGAACAATTCGGAGCGTGAACGGTACGTTTTGTGCTTAAAGGAGCAATTCGGTGCGTGAAACGCACGTTTTGCGCCAAAACTGCGCAAAAGCAGCGATTCTGTGCACGAAACGCGCGTTTCGTGCCAAAACTGAGCAAAAGCGGCGATTCTGTGCACGAAACGCACGTTTTGTGCCAAAACTGAGCAAAAGCGGCGATTCTGTGCACGAAACACACGTTTTGTGCCAAAACTGAGCAGAAGCGGCGCATCTGTGCACGAAACGCAGGTTTTGTCCCAATATTGAGCAAAAGCGGCGATTCTCTGCACGAACCGCACGTTTTGTGCCAAAGCTGCGCAAAAGCAGCGATTCTGTGCACCAAACGCCCGTTTGGTGCCAAAAGGAACAATTCGGAGCGTAAACGGCGCGTTTTGTACCAAAAGGAATAATTCGGATGGTGAAACGCACGTTTTGTGCCAAAACAGAGCAAAAGCGGCGATTCTGTGCACGAAACGCACGTTTTGTGCCAAAAGGAGCAATTCGGCACGTGGAACGCACGTTTTTTGCCAAAAGGAGTAATTCGGAGCGTGAAAAGCACGTTTTGTGCCAAAACAGAGTAAAAGCGGCGATTCTGTGCACGAAACGCACGTTTTGTGCCAAAACAGAGCAAAAGCGGCGATTCTGTGCACGAAACGCCTGTTTTGTGCCAAAAGGAACAATTCGGAGAGTGCACGGCACGTTTTGTACCAATAGGAGTAATTCGGAGCGTGAAACGCACGTTTTGTGCCAAAACTGAGCAAAAGCGGCGATTCTGTGCACGAAACGCACGTTGTGTGCCAAAAGGAACAATTCGGAGCGTGAACGGCACGCTTGGTGCCAAAAGGAGTAATTCGGAGGGTGAAACGCACGTTTTGTGCCAAAACTGAGCAAAAGCGGAGATTCTGTGCACGAAACGCACGTTTTGTGCAAAAACTGAGCAAACGCGGAGATTCTGTGCACGAAACGCACGTTTTGTGTCAAAAGGAGCAAGAGCGGCGATTCTGTGCACGAAACGCACGTTTTGTGCCAAAAGGATCAACTCGCCGCGTGGAACGCACGTTTTGTGCCATAATTGCGCAAAAGCAGCGACTCTATGCACGAAACGCCCGTTTTGTGCCAAAAGAAACAATTCGGAGCGTGCACGGCACGTTTTGTACCAAAAGGAGTAATTCGGAGCGTGAAACGCACGTTTTGTGCCAAAACTGAGCCGAAGCGGCGATTCTGTGCACGAAACACACGTATTGTGCCCAAACTGAGCAGAATCGGCGATTCTGTGCACGAAACGCAGGTTTTGTCCCAATACTGAGCAAAAGCGGCGATTCTCAGCCCGAATCGAACGTTTTGTGCCAAAACTGAGCAAAAGCGGCGATTCTGTGCACGAAACGCACGTTGTGTGCCAAAAGGAACAATTCGGAGCGTGAACGGCACGCTTGGTGCCAAAAGGAGTAATTCGGAGGGTGAAACGCACGTTTTGTGCCAAAACTGAGCAAAAGCGGAGATTCTGTGCACGAAACGCACGTTTTGTGCAAAAACTGAGCAAAAGCGGAGATTCTGTGCACGAAACGCACGTTTTGTGTCAAAAGGAGCAAGAGCGGCGATTCGGAACACGAAACGCACGTTTTGTGACAAAACTGAGCAAAAGCGGCGATTCTGTGCATGAAACGTACGTTTTGTGCCAAAACTAAGCAAAAGCGGCGATTCTGCGCACGAAACGCAGGTTTTGTGCCAAAACTGCGCAAAAGCGGCGATTCTGTGCACGAAACGCCCGATTTGTGCCAAAACTGAGCACAAGCGGCGATTCTGTGCACGAAACGCACGTTTTGTACCAAAAGGAGCAAGAGCGGCGATTTTGAGCACGAAGCGCACGTTTTGTGACAAAACTGAGCAAAAGCGGCGATTCTGTGCACGAAACGCACGTTTTGTGACAAAACTGAGCAAAAGCGGCGATTCTGTGCACGAAACGCACGTTTTCAGCCAAAACTGAGCAAACCGGCGATTCTGTGCACGAAACGCCCGTTTTGGGCTAAAACTGAGCAAAAGCGGCGATTCTGTGCACGAAACACACGTCTTGTGCCAAAACTGAGCAGAATCGGCGATTCTGTGCACGAAACGCAGGTTTTGTCCCAATACTGAGCAAAAGCGGCGATACTCTGCACGAATCGAACGTTTTGTGCCAAAACTGAGCAAAAGCGGCGATTCTGTGCACGAAACGCACGTTGTGTGCTAAAAGGAACAATTCGGAGCGTGAACGGCACGCTTGGTGCCAAAAGGAGTAATTCGGAGGGTGAAACGCACGTTTTGTGCCAAAACTGAGCAAAAGCGACGATTCAGTGCACGAAACGCACGTTCTGTGCCAAAAGGAACAATTCGGAGCGTGAACGGCAAGTATTGTACCAAAAGGAGTAATTCGAAGCGTGAAACCCACGTTTTGTGCCAAAACTGAGCAAAAGCGGCGATTCTGTGCACGAAACGCACGTTTTGTGCTTAAAGGAGCAATTGGGTGCGTGAAACGCACGTTTTGCGCCAAAACTGCGCAAAAGCAGCGATTCTGTGCACGAAACGCCCGTTTTGTGCCAAAAGGAACAATTCGGAGCGTGCACGGCACGTTTTGTACCAAAAGGAGTAATTCGGAGGTGAAACGCACCTTTTGTGCCAAAACTGAGCAAAAGCGGCGATTCTGTGCACGAAACACACGTTTTATGCCAAAACTGAGCAGAAGCGGCGATTCTGTGCACGAAACGCAGGTTTTGTCCCAATACTGAGCAAAAGGGGCGATTCTCTGCACGAATCGCACGTTTTGTGCCAAAACTGAGCAAAAGCGACGATTCAGTGCACGAAACGCACGTTCTGTGCCAAAACTGAGCAAAAGCGGCGATTCTGTGCACGAAACGCAGGTTTTGTGCCAAAACTGAGCAAAAGCGGCGATTCTGTGCACGAAACGCCCGATTTGTGCCAAAACTGAGCAAAAGCGTCGATTCTGTGCACGAAACGCACGTTTTGTGCCAAAAGGAGCATGAGCGGCGATTTTGAGCACGAAGCGCACGTTTTGTGACAAAACTGAGCAAAAGCGGCGATTCTGTGTACGAAGAACACGTTTTCAGCAAAAACTGAGCAACGCGGCGATTCTGTGCACGAAACGCCCGCTTTGGGCTAAAACTGAGCAAAAGCGGCGATTCTCTCCACGAATCGCACGTTTTGTGCCAAAACTGAGCAAAAGCGACGATTCAGTACACGAAACGCACGTTCTGTGCCCAAACTGAGCAAAAGCGGCGATTCTGTGCACGAAACGCACGTTTTGTGCCAAAAGGAACAACTCGGCGCGTGGAACGCACGTTTTGTTCCAAAACTGCGCAGAAGCAGCGATTCTGTCCACGAAACGCCCGTTTTGTGCCAAAAGGAACAATTCGGAGCGTGCACGGCACGTTTTGTACCAAAAGGAGTAATTCGGAGCGTGAAACGTACGTTTTGTGCCAAAACTGAGCAAAAGCGACGATTCAGTGCACGAAACGCACGTTTTGTGCCAAAAGGAGCAACCCGGCGCGTGGAACGCACGTTTTGTGCCAAAAGGAGCAACTCGGCGCATGGAACGCACGTTTTGTGCCAAAACTGCGCAAAAGCAGCGATTCTGTGCACGAAACGCACGTTTTGTGCCAAAACTGAGCAAAAGCGGCGATTCTGTGCACGAAACGTACGTTTTGTGCCAAAACTGAGCAAAAGCGACGATTCAGTGCACGAAACGCACGTTTTGTGCCAAAAGGAGCAACCCGGCGCGTGGAACGCACGTTTTGTGCCAAAAGGAGCAACTCGGCGCATGGAACGCACGTTTTGTGCCAAAACTGCGCAAAAGCAGCGATTCTGTGCACGAAACGCACGTTTTGTGCCAAAACTGAGCAAAAGCGGCGATTCTGTGTACGAAGAACACGTTTTCAGCCAAAACTGAGCAAAGCTGCGATTCTGTGCACGAAACGCCCGTTTTGTGCCAAAACTGAGCAAAAGCGTTGATTCTGTGCACGAAACGCACGTTCTGTGCCAAAACTGAGCAAAAGCGGCAATTCTGTGCACGAAACGCACGTTTTGTGCCAAAACTGAGCAAAAGCGGCGATTCTGTGCACGAAACGCACGTTCTGTGTCAAAAGGAGCAATTCGGCGCGTGGAAGGCACGTTTTGTGCCAAAACTGCGCAAAAGCCGCGATTCTGTGCACGAAACGCACATTTTGCGCCAAAAGGAACAATGCCGAGCGTCAACGACACGTTTTGTACCAAAAGGAGTAATTCGGAGTGTGAAACGCACGTTTTGTGCCAAAACTGAGCAAAAGCGGCGGTTCTGTGCACGAAACGCCCGTTTTGTGCTAAAAGGAACAATTTGGAGCGTCAACGGCACGTTTTGTACCAAAAGGAGTAATTCGGAGAGTGAAACGCACGTTTTGTGACAAAACTGCGCAAAAGCAGCGATTCTGTGCACGAAACACACGTTCTGTGCCAAAACTGGGCAAAAGCGGCAATTCTGTGCACGAAACGCACGTTTTGTGGCAAAAATGAGCAAAAGCGGCGATTCTGTGCACGAAACGCACGTTTTGTGCCAAAAGGATCAACTCGGCGCGTGGAACGCACGTTTTGTGCCATAATTGCGCAAAAGCAGCGACTCCATGCACGAAACGCCCGTTTTGTGCCAAAAGGAACAATTCGGAGCGTGCACGGCACGTTTTGTACCAAAAGGAGTAATTCGGAGCGTGAAACGCACGTTTTGTGCCAAAACTGAGCAAAAGCGGCGATTCTGTGCACGAAACACACGTTTTGTGCTAAAACTGAGCAGAATCGGCGATTCTGTGCACGAAACGCAGGTTTTGTGTTAAAAGGAGTAAATCGAAGCGTGAAACCCACGTTTTGTGCCAAAACTGAGCAAAAGCGGCGATTCTGTGCACGAAACGCACGTTTTGTGCTTAAAGGAGCAATTGGGTGCGTGAAACGCACGTTTTGCGCCAAAACTGCGCAAAAGCAGCGATTCTGCGCACGAAACGCCCGTTTTGTGCCAAAAGGAACAATTCGGAGCGTGCACGGCACGTTTTGTACCAAAAGGAGTAATTCGAAGGTGAAACGCACGTTTTGTGCCAAAACTGAGCAAAAGCGGCGATTCTGTGCACGAAACGCACGTTTTGTGCCAAAAGGAACAGTTCGGAGCGTGAACTGCACGTTTTGTGCCAAAAGGAACAATTCGGAGCGTAAACCGCACGTTTTGTGCTAAAACTGAGCAAGAGCGGCGATTCTGTGCACGAAACGCACGTTTTGTGCCAAAAGGAGCAACTCGGCGCGTGGAACGCACGTTTTGTGTCAAGACTGCGCAAAAGCAACGATTCTGTGCACGAAACGCCTGTTTTGTGCCAAAAGGAACAATTCGGAGCGTGAACGGCACGTTTTGTGCCAAAAGGAACAATTCGGAGCGAAAACCGCACGTTTTGTGTCACAACTGATCAAGAGCGGCGATTCTGTGCACGAAACGCACGTTTTGTGAAAGAAGGAGCAATTCGGTGCGTGAAACCCACGTGTTGCGCCAAAACTGCGCAAAAGCAGCGATTCTGTGCACGAAACGCCCGTTTTGTGCCAAAACTGAGCAAAAGCGGCGATTCTGTGCACGAAACGCACGTTTTGTGGCAAAACTGAGCAAAAGCGGCGATTCAGTGCACGAAATGCACGTGTTGTGCCAAAACTGAGCAAAAGCGGCGATTCTGTGCACGAAACGCACGTTCTGTGTCAAAAGGAGCAATTCGGCGCGTGGAAGGCACGTTTTGTGCCAAAACTGCGCAAAAGCAGCGATTCTGTGCACGAAACGCACGCTCTGTGCCAAAACTGAGCGAAAGCGGCGATTCTGTGCACGAAACACAAGTGTTGTGCCAAAACTGAGCAAAAGCGGCGATTCTGTGCACGAAACGCAGGTTTTGTGCCAAAACTGAGCAAAAGCGGCGATTCTGTGCACGAAACGCAGGTTTTGTGCCAAAACTGAGCAAAAGCGGCGATTCTGTGCACGAAACGCAGGTTTTGTGCCAAAACTGAGCAAAAGAGGCGATTCTGTGCACGAAACGCCCGATTTGTGCCAAAACTGAGCAAAAGCGGCGATTCTGTGCACGAAACGCACGTTTTGTGCCAAAAGGAGCAACTCGGCGCGTGGAACGCACGTTTTGTGCCAAAACTGCGCAAAAGCAGCGATTCTGTGCACGACACGTCCGTTTTGTGCCAAAAGGAACAGTTCGGAGCGTGAGCTGCACGTTTTGTGCCAAAACTGAGCAAGAGCGGCGATTCTGTGCACGAATCGCACGTTTTGTGCTTAAAGGAGCAATTCGGTGCGTGAAACGCACGTTTTGCACCAAAACTGCGTAAAAGCAGCGATTCTGTGCACGAAACGCACGTTTTGTGCCAAAACTGAGCAAAAGCGACGATTCAGTGCACGAAACGCACGTTCTGTGCCAATACTGAGCAAAAGCGGCGATTCTGTGCACGAATCGCACGTTTTGTGCTTAAAGGAGCAATTCGGTGCGTGAAACGCACGTTTTGTGCCAAAACTGAGCAAAAGCGGCGATTCTGTGCACGAAACGCACGATTTGTGCCAAAACTGAGCAAAATAGGCGATTCTGTGCACGAAACGCACGTTTTGTGCCAAATGGAGCAACTCGGCGCGTGGAACGCACGTTTTGTGTCAAAACTGCGCAAAAGCGGCGATTCTGTGCACGAAACACACGTTTTGTGCCGAAACTGAGCAGAAGCGGCGATTCTGTGCACGAAACGCACGTTCTGTGTCAAAAGGAGCAATTCGGCGCGTGGCAGGCACGTTTTGTGCCAGAACTGCGTAGAAGCGGCGATTCTGTTGCCGAAACGCAGGTTCTGTGAAAAAACTGAGCAAAAGCGGCGATTCTGTGCACGAAACGCCCGATTTGAGAGAAAACTGAGCAAAAGCGGCGATTCTGTGCACGAAACGCACGTTTTGTGCCAAAACTGAGCAAAAGCGACGATTCAGTGCACGAAACGCACGTTTTGTGCCAAAACTGAGCAAAAGCGACGATTCTGTGCACGAAACGCACGTTCTGTGCCAAAACTGAGCAAAGGCAGCGATTCTGTGCACGAAACACCCGTTTTGTGCCAAAAGGAACATTTCGGAGCGAGCACGGCACGTTTTGTACCAAAAGGAGTAATTCGGAGCATAAAGCGCACGTTTTGTGCCTAAACTCCGCAAAGGCAGCGATTCTGTGCACGAAACTCACGTTTTGTGCCAAAACTGAGCAAAAGCGACGATTCAGTGCACGAAACGCACGTTCTGTGCCAAAACTGAGCAAACGCGGCGATTCTGTGCACGAAACGCACGTTTTGTGCCAAAAGGAACAACTCGAAGCGTGAACGGCACGTTTTGTGCCAAAACTGTGCAAAGGCAGCGATTCTGTGCACGAAACGCACGTTTTGTGCCAAAACTGAGCAAGAGCGGCGATTCTGTGCACGAATCGCACGTTTTGTGCTTAAAGGAGCAATTCGGTGCGTGAAACGCACGTTTTGCACCAAAACTGCGTAAAAGCAGCGATTCTGTGCACGAAACGCACGTTTTGTGCCAAAACTGAGCAAGAGGGGCGATTCTGTGCACGAAACGCATGTTCTGTGCCAAAACAGAGCAAAAGCGGCGATTCTGTGCGCGAAAAGCACGTTTTGTGCCAAAAATGAGCAAAAGCGGCGATTCTGTGCACGAAACGCACGTTTTGTGCCAAAAGGAGCAACTCGGCGCTTGGAACGCACGTTTTGTGTCAAAACTGCGCAAAAGCAGCGATTCTGTGCACGAAACGCACGTTTTGTGCCAAAAGGAACAATTCGGAGCGAGCACGGCACGTTTTGTACCAAAAGGAGTAATTCGGAGCGTGAAACGCACGTTTTGTGCCTAAACTCCGCAAAATAGGCGATTCTGTGCACGAAACGCACGTTTTGTGCCAAATGTAGCAACTCGGCGCGTGGAACGCACGTTTTGTGTCAAAACTGCGCAAAAGCGGCGATTCTGTGCACGAAACGCCCGTTTTGTGCCAAAACTGAGCAAAAGCGACGATTCAGTGCACGAAACGCACGTTTTGTGCCAAAACTGAACAAAAGCGGTGATTCTGTGTACGAAGAACACGTTTTCAGCCAAAACTGTGTAGTGCTGCGATTCTGTGCACGAAACGCCCGTTTTGTGCTAAAACTGAGCAAAAGCGGCGATTCTGTGCACGAAACGCCCGATTTGAGAGAAAACTGAGCAAAAGCGGCGATTCTGTGCACGAAACGCACGTTTTGTGCCAAAACTGAGCAAAAGCGACGATTCAGTGCACGAAACGCACGTTTTGTGCCAAAACTGAGCAAAAGCGACGATTCTGTGCACGAAACGCACGTTCTGTGCCAAAACTGAGCAAAGGCAGCGATTCTGTGCACGAAACACCCGTTTTGTGCCAAAAGGAACATTTCGGAGCGAGCACGGCACGTTTTGTACCAAAAGGAGTATTTCGGAGCGTAAAGCGCACGTTTTGTGCCTAAACTCCGCAAAGGCAGCGATTCTGTGCACGAAACTCACGTTTTGTGCCAAAACTGAGCAAAGGCGACGATTCTGTACACGAAACGCACGTTCTGTGCCAAAACTGAGCAAACGCGGCGATTCTGTGCACGAAACGCACGTTTTGTGCCAAAACTGAGCAACTCGGCGCGTGGAACGCACGTTTTGTGTCAAAACTGCGCAAAAGCGGCGATTCTGCGCACGAAACACACGTTTTGTGCCGAAACTGAGCAGAAGCGGCGATTCTGTGCACGAAACGCACGTTCTGTGTCAAAAGGAGCAATTCGGCGCGTGGAAGGCACGTTTTGTGCCAGAACTGCGCAGAAGCGGCGATTCTGTTGCCGAAACGCAGGTTCTGTGAAAAAACTGAGCAAAAGCGGCGATTCTGTGCACGAAACGCCCGATTTGAGAGAAAACAGAGCAAAAGCGGCGATTCTGTGCACGAAACGCACGTTTTGTGCCAAAACTGAGCAAAAGCGACGATTCAGTGCACGAAACGCACGTTTTGTGCCAAAACTGAGCAAAAGCGACGATTCTGTGCACGAAACGCACGTTCTGTGCCAAAACTGAGCAAAGGCAGCGATTCTGTGCACGAAACACCCGTTTTGTGCCAAAAGGAACATTTCGGAGCGAGCACGGCACGTTTTGTACCAAAAGGAGTAATTCGGAGCGTAAAGCGCACGTTTTGTGCCTAAACTCCGCAAAGGCAGCGATTCTGTGCACGAAACTCACGTTTTGTGCCAAAACTGAGCAAAGGCGACGATTCTGTACACGAAACGCACGTTCTGTGCCAAAACTGAGCAAACGCGGCGATTCTGTGCACGAAACGCACGTTTTGTGCCAAAACTGAGCAAAAGCGGCGATTCTGTGCACGAAACGCACGATTTGTGCCAAAACTGAGCAAAATAGGCGATTCTGTGCACGAAACGCACGTTTTGTGCCAAATGGAGCAACTCGGCGCGTGGAACGCACGTTTCGTGTCAAAACTGCGCAAAAGCGGCGATTCTGTGCACGAAACGCCCGTTTTGTGCCAAAACTGAGCAAAAGCGACGATTCAGTGCACGAAACGCACGTTCTGTGTCAAAAGGAGCAATTCGGCGCGTGGAAGGCACGTTTTGTGCCAGAACTGCGCAGAAGCGGCGATTCTGTTGCCGAAACGCAGGTTCTGTGAAAAAACTGAGCAAAAGCGGCGATTCTGTGCACGAAACGCCCGATTTGAGAGAAAACAGAGCAAAAGCGGCGATTCTGTGCACGAAACGCACGTTTTGTGCCAAAACTGAGCAAAAGCGACGATTCAGTGCACGAAACGCACGTTTTGTGCCAAAACTGAGCAAAAGCGACGATTCTGTGCACGAAACGCACGTTCTGTGCCAAAACTGAGCAAAGGCAGCGATTCTGTGCACGAAACACCCGTTTTGTGCCAAAAGGAACATTTCGGAGCGAGCACGGCACGTTTTGTACCAAAAGGAGTAATTCGGAGCATAAAGCGCACGTTTTGTGCCTAAACTCCGCAAAGGCAGCGATTCTGTGCACGAAACTCACGTTTTGTGCCAAAACTGAGCAAAAGCGACGATTCAGTGCACGAAACGCACGTTCTGTGCCAAAACTGAGCAAACGCGGCGATTCTGTGCACGAAACGCACGTTTTGTGCCAAAAGGAACAACTCGAAGCGTGAACGGCACGTTTTGTGCCAAAACTGTGCAAAGGCAGCGATTCTGTGCACGAAACGCACGTTTTGTGCCAAAACTGAGCAAGAGCGGCGATTCTGTGCACGAATCGCACGTTTTGTGCTTAAAGGAGCAATTCGGTGCGTGAAACGCACGTTTTGCACCAAAACTGCGTAAAAGCAGCGATTCTGTGCACGAAACGCACGTTTTGTGCCAAAACTGAGCAAGAGGGGCGATTCTGTGCACGAAACGCATGTTCTGTGCCAAAACAGAGCAAAAGCGGCGATTCTGTGCGCGAAAAGCACGTTTTGTGCCAAAAATGAGCAAAAGCGGCGATTCTGTGCACGAAACGCACGTTTTGTGCCAAAAGGAGCAACTCGGCGCTTGGAACGCACGTTTTGTGTCAAAACTGCGCAAAAGCAGCGATTCTGTGCACGAAACGCACGTTTTGTGCCAAAAGGAACAATTCGGAGCGAGCACGGCACGTTTTGTACCAAAAGGAGTAATTCGGAGCGTGAAACGCACGTTTTGTGCCTAAACTCCGCAAAATAGGCGATTCTGTGCACGAAACGCACGTTTTGTGCCAAATGTAGCAACTCGGCGCGTGGAACGCACGTTTTGTGTCAAAACTGCGCAAAAGCGGCGATTCTGTGCACGAAACGCCCGTTTTGTGCCAAAACTGAGCAAAAGCGACGATTCAGTGCACGAAACGCACGTTTTGTGCCAAAACTGAACAAAAGCGGTGATTCTGTGTACGAAGAACACGTTTTCAGCCAAAACTGTGTAGTGCTGCGATTCTGTGCACGAAACGCCCGTTTTGTGCTAAAACTGAGCAAAAGCGGCGATTCTGTGCACGAAACGCCCGATTTGAGAGAAAACTGAGCAAAAGCGGCGATTCTGTGCACGAAACGCACGTTTTGTGCCAAAACTGAGCAAAAGCGACGATTCAGTGCACGAAACGCACGTTTTGTGCCAAAACTGAGCAAAAGCGACGATTCTGTGCACGAAACGCACGTTCTGTGCCAAAACTGAGCAAAGGCAGCGATTCTGTGCACGAAACACCCGTTTTGTGCCAAAAGGAACATTTCGGAGCGAGCACGGCACGTTTTGTACCAAAAGGAGTATTTCGGAGCGTAAAGCGCACGTTTTGTGCCTAAACTCCGCAAAGGCAGCGATTCTGTGCACGAAACTCACGTTTTGTGCCAAAACTGAGCAAAGGCGACGATTCTGTACACGAAACGCACGTTCTGTGCCAAAACTGAGCAAACGCGGCGATTCTGTGCACGAAACGCACGTTTTGTGCCAAAACTGAGCAACTCGGCGCGTGGAACGCACGTTTTGTGTCAAAACTGCGCAAAAGCGGCGATTCTGCGCACGAAACACACGTTTTGTGCCGAAACTGAGCAGAAGCGGCGATTCTGTGCACGAAACGCACGTTCTGTGTCAAAAGGAGCAATTCGGCGCGTGGAAGGCACGTTTTGTGCCAGAACTGCGCAGAAGCGGCGATTCTGTTGCCGAAACGCAGGTTCTGTGAAAAAACTGAGCAAAAGCGGCGATTCTGTGCACGAAACGCCCGATTTGAGAGAAAACAGAGCAAAAGCGGCGATTCTGTGCACGAAACGCACGTTTTGTGCCAAAACTGAGCAAAAGCGACGATTCAGTGCACGAAACGCACGTTTTGTGCCAAAACTGAGCAAAAGCGACGATTCTGTGCACGAAACGCACGTTCTGTGCCAAAACTGAGCAAAGGCAGCGATTCTGTGCACGAAACACCCGTTTTGTGCCAAAAGGAACATTTCGGAGCGAGCACGGCACGTTTTGTACCAAAAGGAGTAATTCGGAGCGTAAAGCGCACGTTTTGTGCCTAAACTCCGCAAAGGCAGCGATTCTGTGCACGAAACTCACGTTTTGTGCCAAAACTGAGCAAAGGCGACGATTCTGTACACGAAACGCACGTTCTGTGCCAAAACTGAGCAAACGCGGCGATTCTGTGCACGAAACGCACGTTTTGTGCCAAAACTGAGCAAAAGCGGCGATTCTGTGCACGAAACGCACGATTTGTGCCAAAACTGAGCAAAATAGGCGATTCTGTGCACGAAACGCACGTTTTGTGCCAAATGGAGCAACTCGGCGCGTGGAACGCACGTTTCGTGTCAAAACTGCGCAAAAGCGGCGATTCTGTGCACGAAACGCCCGTTTTGTGCCAAAACTGAGCAAAAGCGACGATTCAGTGCACGAAACGCACGTTCTGTGTCAAAAGGAGCAATTCGGCGCGTGGAAGGCACGTTTTGTGCCAGAACTGCGCAGAAGCGGCGATTCTGTTGCCGAAACGCAGGTTCTGTGAAAAAACTGAGCAAAAGCGGCGATTCTGTGCACGAAACGCCCGATTTGAGAGAAAACAGAGCAAAAGCGGCGATTCTGTGCACGAAACGCACGTTTTGTGCCAAAACTGAGCAAAAGCGACGATTCAGTGCACGAAACGCACGTTTTGTGCCAAAACTGAGCAAAAGCGACGATTCTGTGCACGAAACGCACGTTCTGTGCCAAAACTGAGCAAAGGCAGCGATTCTGTGCACGAAACACCCGTTTTGTGCCAAAAGGAACATTTCGGAGCGAGCACGGCACGTTTTGTACCAAAAGGAGTAATTCGGAGCGTAAAGCGCACGTTTTGTGCCTAAACTCCGCAAAGGCAGCGATTCTGTGCACGAAACTCACGTTTTGTGCCAAAACTGAGCAAAGGCGACGATTCTGTACACGAAACGCACGTTCTGTGCCAAAACTGAGCAAACGCGGCGATTCTGTGCACGAAACGCACGTTTTGTGCCAAAACTGAGCAAAAGCGGCGATTCTGTGCACGAAACGCACGATTTGTGCCAAAACTGAGCAAAATAGGCGATTCTGTGCACGAAACGCACGTTTTGTGCCAAATGGAGCAACTCGGCGCGTGGAACGCACGTTTCGTGTCAAAACTGCGCAAAAGCGGCGATTCTGTGCACGAAACGCCCGTTTTGTGCCAAAACTGAGCAAAAGCGACGATTCAGTGCACGAAACGCACGTTTTGTGCCAAAACTGAACAAAAGCGGTGATTCTGTGTACGAAGAACACGTTTTCAGCCAAAACTGTGTAGTGCTTCGATTCTGTGCACGAAACGCCCGTTTTGTGCTAAAACTGAGCAAAAGCGGCGATTCTGTGCACGAAACACACGTTTTGTGCCGAAACTGAGCAGAAGCGGCGATTCTGTGCACGAAACGCACGTTCTGTGTCAAAAGGAGCAATTCGGCGCGTGGAAGGCACGTTTTGTGCCAGAACTGCGCAGAAGCGGCGATTCTGTTGCCGAAACGCAGGTTCTGTGAAAAAACTGAGCAAAAGCGGCGATTCTGTGCACGAAACGCCCGATTTGAGAGAAAACTGAGCAAAAGCGGCGATTCTGTGCACGAAACGCACGTTTTGTGCCAAAACTGAGCAAAAGCGACGATTCAGTGCACGAAACGCACGTTTTGTGCCAGAACTGAGCAAAAGCGACGATTCTGTGCACGAAACGCACGTTCTGTGCCAAAACTGAGCAAAGGCAGCGATTCTGTGCACGAAACACCAGTTTTGTGCCAAAAGGAACATTTCGGAGCGAGCACGGCACGTTTTGTACCAAAAGGAGTAATTCGGAGCGTAAAGCGCACGTTTTGTGCCTAAACTCCGCAAAGGCAGCGATTCTGTGCACGAAACTCACGTTTTGTGCCACAACTGAGCAAAGGCGACGATTCTGTACACGAAACGCACGTTCTGTGCCAAAACTGAGCAAACGCGGCGATTCTGTGCACGAAACGCACGTTTTGTGCCAAAAGGAACAACTCGGCGCGTGGAACGCACGTTTTGTGCCAAAACTGCGCAAAAGCAGCGATTCTGTGCACGACACGCCCGTTTTGTGCCAAAAGGAACAGTTCGGAGCGTGAACTGCACGTTTTGTGCCAAAAGGAACAATTCGGAGCGTAAACCGCACGTTTTGTGCCAAAACTGAGCAAGAGCGGCGATTCTGTGCACGAAACGCACGTTTTGTGCTTAAAGAAGCAATTCGGTGCGTGAAACGCACGTTTTGCGCCAAAACTGCGCAAAAGCAGCGATTCTGTGCACCAAACGCACGTTTTGTGCCAAAACTGAGCAAAAGCGGCGATTCTGTGCACGAAACGCCCGATTTGTGCCAAAACTGAGCAAATGCGGCGATTCTGTGCACGAAACGCCCGTTTTGGGCCAAAACTGAGCAAAAGCGGCGATTCTGTGCACGAAACGCACGTTTTGTGGCAAGACTGGGCAAAAGCGGCGATTCAGTGCACGAAATGCACGTTTTATGCCAAAACTGAGCAAAAGCGGCGATTCTGTGCACGAAACGCACGTTTTGTGCCAAAAGGAGCAATTCGGTGCGTGAAACGCACGTTTTGCACCAAAACTGCGCAAAGGCAGCGATTCTGTGCACGAAACGCACGTTCTGTGCCAAAACTGAGCGAAAGCGGCGATTCTGTGCACGAAACGCAAGTTTTGAGCCAAAACTGAGCAAAAGAGGCGATTCTGTGCACGAAACGCCCGATTTGTGCCAAAACTGAGCAAAAGCGGCGATTCTGTGCACGAAACGCACGTTTTGTGCCAAAAGGAGCAACTCGGCGCGTGGAACGCACGATTTGTGCCAAAACTGCGCAAAAGCAGCGATTCTGTGCACGACACGTCCGTTTTGTGCCAAAAGGAACAATTCGGAGCGTGCACGGCACGTTTTGTACCAAAAGGAGTAATTCGGCGCGTGAAACGCACGTTTTGTGCCAAAACTGAGCAAGAGCGGCGATTCTGTGCACGAAACGCACGTTTTGTGCTTAAAGGAGCAATTCGGTGCGTGAAACGCACGTTTTGCGCCAAAACTGCGCAAAAGCAGCGATTCTGTGCACCAAACGCACGTTTTGTGCCAAAACTGAGCAAAAGGAGCAATTCGGTGCGTGAAACGCACGTTTTGCACCAAAACTGCGCAAAGGCAGCGATTCTGTGCACCAAACGCACGTTCTGTGCCAAAACTGCGCAAATGCGGCGATTCTGTGCACGAAACGCCCGTTTTGTGTCAAAACTGCGCAAAAGCAGCGATTCTGTGCACGAAACGCCTGTTTTGTGCCAAGAGTAACAATTCGGAGCGTGCACGGCACGTTTTGTACCAAAAGGAGTAATTCGGAGCGTGAAACGCACGTTTTGTGCCAAAACTGAGCAAATGCGGCGATTCTGTGCACGAAACGCACGTTTTGTGCCAAAAGGAACAATTCGGATCGTGGACGGCACGTTTTGTGCCAAAAGGAACAATTCGGAGCGTAAACCGCACGTTTTGTGCCAAAACTGATCAAGAGCGGCGATTCTGTGCACGAAACGCACGTTTTGTGCCAAAAGGAGCAATTCGGTGCGTGAAACGCACGTTTTGCGCCAAAACTGCGCAAAAGCAGCGATTCTGTGCACGAAACGCACGTTTTGTGCCAAAAATGAACAAAAGCGGCGATTCTGTGCACGAAGCGCACGTTTTGTGCCAAAAGGAGCCACTCGGCGCGTGGAACGCATGTTTTGTGCCAAAACTGCGAAAAAGTAGCGATTCTGTGCACGAAACGACCGTTTTGTGCCAAAACTAAGCAAAAGCGGCGATTCTGTGCACGAAACGCACGTTCTGTGTCAAAAGGAGCAATTCGGCGCGTGGAAGGCACGTTTTGTGCCAAAACTGCGCAAAAGCAGCGATTCTGTGCACGAAACGCACGTTCTGTGCCAAAACTGAGCAAAAGCGGCGATTCTGTGCACGAAACGCACGTTTTGTGCCAAAACTGAGCAAAAGCGGCTATTCTGCGCACGAAACGCACGTTCTGTGCCAAAACTGAGCAAAAGCGGCGATTCTGTGCGCGAAACGCACGTTTTGTGCCAAAAATGAGCAAAAGCGGCGATTCTGTGCACGAAACGCACGTTTTGTGCCAAAAGGAGCAACTCGGCGCGTGGAACGCACGTTTTGTGTCAAGACTGCGCAAAAGCAACGATTCTGTGCACGAAACGCCTGTTTTGTGCCAAAAGGAACAATTCGGAGCGTGCACGGCACGTTTTGTACCAAAAGGAGTAATTCGGAGCGTGAAACGCACGTTTTGTGCCAAAAGGAACAATTCGGAGCGTAAACCGCACGTTTTGTGCCAAAACTGATCAAGAGCGGCGATTCTGTGCACGAAACGCACGTTTTGTGAAAGAAGGAGGAATTCGGTGCGTGAAACGCACGTTTTGCGCCAAAACTGCGCAAAAGCAGCGATTCTGTGCACGAAACGCCCGTTTTGTGCCAAAACTGAGCAAAAGCGGCGATTCTGTGCACGAAACGCACGTTTTGTGGCAAAACTGAGCAAAAGCGGCGATTCAGTGCACGAAATGCACGTTTTGTGCCAAAACTGAGCAAAAGCGGCGATTCTGTGCACGAAACGCACGTTCTGTGTCAAAAGGAGCAATTCGGCGCGTGGAAGGCACGTTTTGTGCCAAAACTGCGCAAAAGCAGCGATTCTGTGCACGAAACGCACGTTCTGTGCCAAAACTGAGCGAAAGCGGCGATTCTGTGCACGAAACGCAAGTTTTGTGCCAAAACTGAGCAAAAGCAGCGATTCTGTGCACGAAACGCAGGTTTTGTGCCAAAACTGAGCAAAAGCGGCGATTCTGTGCACGAAACGCACGTTTTGTGCCAAAAGGAGCAATTCGGTGCGTGAAACGCACGTTTTGCACCAAAACTGCGCAAAGGCAGCGATTCTGTGCACGAAACGCACGTTTTGTGCCAAAACTGAGCAAGAGCGGCGATTCTGTGCACGAAACGCACGTTCTGTGCCAAAACTGGGCAAAAGCGGCGATTCTGTGCACGTAACGCACGTTTTGTGCCAAAAGACGCAATTCGGCACGTGGAACGCACGTTTTGTGCCAAAACTGCGCAAAGGCAGTAATTCTGTGCACGAAACGTACGTTTTGTGCCAACACTGAGCAAAAGCGACGATTCAGTGCACGAAACGCACGGTTTGTGCCAAAACTGAACAAAAGCGGTGATTCTGTGTACGAAGAACACGTTTTCAGCCAAAACTGTGTAGTGCTGCGATTCTGTGCACGAAACGCCCGTTTTGTGCTAAAACTGAGCAAAAGCGGCGATTCTGTGCACGAAACACACGTTTTGTGCCGAAACTGAGGTGAAGCGGCGATTCTGTGCACGAAGCGCACGTTTTGTGCCAAAAGGAGCCACTCGGCGCGTGGAACGCACGTTCTGTGCCAAAACTGAGCAAAAGCGGCGATTCTGTGCGCGAAACGCACGTTTTGTGCCAAAAATGAGCAAAAGCAGCGATTCTGTGAACGAAACGCGCGTTTCGTGCCAAAACTGAGCAAAAGCGGCGATTCTGTGCACGAAACGCACGTTTTGTGCCAAAACTGAGCAAAAGCGGCGGTTCTGTGCACGAAACACACGTTTTGTGCCAAAACTGAGCAGAAGCGGCGCATCTGTGCACGAAACGCAGGTTTTGTCCCAATATTGAGCAAAAGCGGCGATTCTCTGCACGAACCGCACGTTTTGTGCCAAAAGGAACAATTCGGAGCGTAAACGGCGCCTTTTGTACCAAAAGGAGTAATTCGGAGCGTGAAACGCACGTTTTGTGCCAAAACTGAGCAAACGCCGCGATTCTGTGCACGAAACGCACGTTTTGTGCCAAAACTGCGCAAAGGCAGCGATTCTGTGCACGAAACGTACGTTTTGTGCCAAAACTAAGGAAAAGCGACGATTCAGTGCACGAAACGCACGTTTTGTGCCAAAACTGAGCAAAAGCGGCGATTCTGTGTACGATGAACACGTTTTCAGCCAAAACTGAGTAAAGCTGCGATTCTGTGCACGAAACGCCCGTTTTGTGCTAAAACTGACCTAAAGCGGCGATTCAGTGCTCGAAACACACGTTTTGTGCCGAAACTGAGAAGAAGCAGCCATTCTGTGCACGAAACGCACGTTTTGTGTCAAAAGGAGCAATTCGGCGCGTGGAACGCACGTTTTGTGCCAAAACTGCGCAAAAGCAGCGATTCTGTGCACGAAACGCACGTTTTGTGCCCAACCTGAGCAAGAGCGGCGATTTTGTGCACGAATCGCACGTCTTGTGCTTAAAGGAGCAATTCGGTGCGTGAAACGCACGTTTTGCGCCAAAACTGCGCAAAAGCAGCGATTCTGTGCACGAAACGCACGTTTCGTGCCAAAACTGAGCAAAAGCGGCGATTCTGTGCACGAAACGCACGTTTTGTGCCAAAACTGAGCAAAAGCGGCGATTCTGTGCACGAAACGCACGTTTTGTGCCAAAACTGAGCAGAAGCGGCGCATCTGTGCACGAAACGCAGGTTTTGTCCCAATATTGAGCAAAAGCGGCGATTCTCTGCACGAACCGCACGTTTTGTGCCAAAGCTGCGCAAAAGCAGCGATTCTGTGCACCAAACGCCCGCTTGGTGCCAAAAGGAACAATTCGGTGCGTAAACGGCGCGTTTTGTACCAAAAGGAATAATTCGGAGCGTGAAACGCACGTTTTGTGCCAAAACTGAGCAAAAGCGGCGATTCTGTGCACGAAACACGTTTTGTGCCAAAACTGAGCAGAAGCTGCGATTCTGTGCACGAAACGCAGGTTTTGTCCCAATATTGAGCAAAAGCGGCGATTCTCTGCACGAACCGCACGTTTTGCGCCAAAGCTGCGCAAAAGCAGCGATTCTGTGCACGGAACGCCCGTTTTGTGCCAAAAGGAACAATTCGGAGCGTAAACGGCGCCTTTTGTACCAAAAGGAGTAATTCGGAGCGTGAAACGCACGTTTTGTGCCAAAACTGAGCAAACGCCGCGATTCTGTGCACGAAACGCACGTTTTGTGCCAAAACTGCGCAAAGGCAGCGATTCTGTGCACGAAACGTACGTTTTGTGCCCAAACTAAGGAAAAGCGACGATTCAGTGCACGAAACGCACGTTTTGTGCCAAAACTGAGCAAAAGCGGCGATTCTGTGTACGATGAACACGTTTTCAGCCAAAACTGAGTAAAGCTGCGATTCTGTGCACGAAACGCCCGTTTTGTGCTAAAACTGACCTAAAGCGGCGATTCAGTGCTCGAAACACACGTTTTGTGCCGAAACTGAGAAGAAGCAGCCATTCTGTGCACGAAACGCACGTTTTGTGTCAAAAGGAGCAATTCGGCGCGTGGAACGCACGTTTTGTGCCAAAACTGCGCAAAAGCAGCGATTCTGTGCACGAAACGCACGTTTTGTGCCCAACCTGAGCAAGAGCGGCGATTTTGTGCACGAATCGCACGTCTTGTGCTTAAAGGAGCAATTCGGTGCGTGAAACGCACGTTTTGCGCCAAAACCGCGCAAAAGCAGCGATTCTGTGCACGAAACGCACGTTTCGTGCCAAAACTGAGCAAAAGCGGCGATTCTGTGCACGAAACGCACGTTTTGTGCCAAAACTGAGCAAAAGCGACGATTCTGTGCACGAAACACACGTTTTGTGCCAAAACTGAGCAGAAGCGGCGCATCTGTGCACGAAACGCAGGTTTTGTCCCAATATTGAGCAAAAGCGGCGATTCTCTGCACGAACCGCACGTTTTGTGCCAAAGCTGCGCAAAAGCAGCGATTCTGTGCACCAAACGCCCGTTTGGTGCCAAAAGGAACAATTCGGAGCGTAAACGGCGCGTTTTGTACCAAAAGGAATAATTCGGAGCGTGAAACGCACGTTTTGTGCCAAAACTGAGCAAAAGCGGCGATTCTGTGCACGAAACACGTTTTGTGCCAAAACTGAGCAGAAGCTGCGATTCTGTGCACGAAACGCAGGTTTTGTCCCAATATTGAGCAAAAGCGGCGATTCTCTGCACGAACCGCACGTTTTGCGCAAAAGCTGCGCAAAAGCAGCGATTCTGTGCACGAAACGCCCGTTTTGTGCCAAAAGGAACAATTCGGAGCGTAAACGGCGCCTTTTGTACCAAAAGGAGTAATTCGGAGCGTGAAACGCACGTTTTGTGCCAAAACTGAGCAAACGCCGCGATTCTGTGCACGAAACGCACGTTTTGTGCCAAAACTGCGCAAAGGCAGCGATTCTGTGCACGAAACGTACGTTTTGTGCCAAAACTAAGGAAAAGCGACGATTCAGTGCACGAAACGCACGTTTTGTGCCAAAACTGAGCAAAAGCGGCGATTCTGTGTACGATGAACACGTTTTCAGCCAAAACTGAGTAAAGCTGCGATTCTGTGCACGAAACGCACGTTTTGTGCCCAACCTGAGCAAGAGCGGCGATTTTGTGCACGAATCGCACGTCTTGTGCTTAAAGGAGCAATTCGGTGCGTGAAACGCACGTTTTGCGCCAAAACTGCGCAAAAGCAGCGATTCTGTGCACGAAACGCACGTTTCGTGCCAAAACTGAGCAAAAGCGGCGATTCTGTGCACGAAACGCACGTTTTGTGCCAAAACTGAGCAAAAGCGGCGATTCTGTGCACGAAACGCCCGATTTGTGCCAAAACTGAGCAAAAGCGGCGATTCTGTGCACGAAACGCACGTTTTGTGCCAAAAGGAGCAAGAGCGGCGATTTTGAGCACGAAACGCACGTTTTGTGACAAAACTGAGCAAAAGCGGCGATTCTATGCATGAAACGTACGTTTTGTGCCAAAACTGAGCAGAAGCGGCGATTCTGCGCACGAAACGCAGGTTTTGTGCCAAAACTGCGCAAAGGCAGCGATTCTGTGCACGAAACGAACGTTTTGTGCCAAGAGGAACAATTCGGAGCGTAAACCGCACGTTTTGTGCCAAAACTGAGCAAGAGCGCTGATTCTGTGCACGAAACGCACGCTTTGTACCAAAAGGAGTAATTCGGAGCGTGAAACGCACGTTTTGTGCCAAAACTGAGCAAGAGCGGCGATTCTGTGCACGAAACGCACGTTTTGTGCCAAAAGGAGCAACTCGGCGCGTGGAACGCACGTTTTGTGCCAAAAGAAACAATTCGGAGCGTGAACGGCACGTTTTGTGCGAAAAGGAGCAATTCGGAGCGTAAACCGCACGTTTTGTGCCAAAACTGAGCAAGAGCGGCGATTCTGTGCACGAAACGCACGTTCTGTGCCAAAACTGGGCAGAAGCGGCGATTCTGTGCACGAAACGCACGTTTTGTGCCAAAAGACGCAATTCGGCACGTGGAACGCACGTTTTGTGCCAAAACTGCACAAAGGCAGCAATTCTGTGCACGAAACGTACGTTTTGTGCCAAAACTGAGCAAAAGCGACGATTCAGTGCACGAAACGCACGTTTTGTGCCAAAACTGAACAAAAGCGGTGATTCTGTGTACGAAGAACACGTTTTCAGCCAAAACTGTGTAATGCTGCGATTCTGTGCACGAAACGCCCCTTCTGTGCCAAAACTGAGCAAAAGCGGCGATTCTGCGCACGAAACGCACGTTTTGTGCCAAAAATGTGCAAAAGCGGCGATTCTGTGCACGAAACGCACGTTTTGTGCCAAAAGGAGCAACTCGGCGCGTGGAACGTACGTTTTGTGTCAAAACTGCGCAAAAGCAGCGATTCTGTGCACGAAACGCCCGTTTTGTGCCAAAAGGAACAATTCGGAGAGTGCACGGCACGTTTTGTACCAATAGGAGTAATTCGGAGCGTGAAACGCACGTTTTGTGCCAAAACTGCGCAAAAGCAGCGATTCTGTCCACGAAACACACGTTTCGTGCCAAAACTGAGCAGAAGCGGCGATTCTGTGCACGAAACGCACGTTTTGTGCCAAAACTGAACAAAAGCGGTGATTCTGTGTACGAAGAACACGTTTTCAGCCAAAACTGTGTAATGCTGCGATTCTGTGCACGAAACGCCCGTTTTGTGCTAAAACTGAGCAAAAGCGGCGATTCTGTGCACGAAACACACGTTTTGTGCCAAAACTGAGCAAAAGCGGCGATTCTGTGAACGAAACGCACGTTTTGTGCCAAAAGGAGCAACTCGGCGCGTGGAAAGAACGATTTGTGCCAAAACTGCGCAAAAGCAGCGATTCTGTGCACGAAACGCACGTTTTGTGCCAAAAGGTACAATTCCGAGCGTGAACGGCACGTTTTGTTCCAAAAGGAACAATTCGGAACGTAAACCGCACGCTCTGTGCGAAAACTGAGCAAGAGCGCTGATTCTGTGCACGAAACGCACGCTTTGTACCAAAAGGAGTAATTCGGAGCGTGAAACGCACGTTTTGTGCCAAAAGGAGCAACTCGGCGCGTGGAACGCACGTTTTGTGCCAAAAGAAACAATTCGGAGCGTGAACGGCACGTTTTGTGCGAAAAGGAGCAATTCGGGGCGTAAACCGCACGTTTTGTGCCAAAACTGAGCAAGAGCGGCGATTCTGTGCACGAAACGCACGTTCTGTGCCAAAACTGGGCAAAAGCGGCGATTCTGTGCACGAAACGCACGTTTTGTGCCAAAAGACGCAATTCGGCACGTGGAACGCACGTTTTGTGCCAAAACTGCGCAAAGGCAGCAATTCTGTGCACGAAACGTACGTTTTGTGCCAAAACTGAGCAAAAGCGACGATTCAGTGCACGAAACGCACGTTTTGTGCCAAAACTGAACAAAAGCGGTGATTCTGTGTACGAAGAACACGTTTTCAGCCAAAACTGTGTAATGCTGCGATTCTGTGCACGAAACGCCCGTTTTGTGCTAAAACTGAGCAAAAGCGGCGATTCTGCGCACGAAACACACGTTTTGTGCAGAAACTGAGCAGAAGCGGCGATTCTGTGCACGAAACGCACGTTTTGTGCCAAAAGGAGCAAGTCGGAGCGTGGAAAGCACGATTTGTGGAAAACTGCGCAAATGCAGCGATTCAGTGCACGAAACGCACGTTTTGTGCCAAAACTGAACAAAAGCGGTGATTCTGTGTACGAAGAACACGTTTTCAGCCAAAACTGTGTAATGCTGCGATTCTGTGCACGAAACGCCCCTTCTGTACCAAAACTGAGCAAAAGCGGCGATTCTGCGCACGAAACGCACGTTTTGTGCCAAAAATGTGCAAAAGCGGCGATTCTGTGCACGAAACGCACGTTTTGTGCCAAAAGGAGCAACTCGGCGCGTGGAACGTACGTTTTGTGTCAAAACTGCGCAAAAGCAGCGATTCTGTGCACGAAACGCCCGTTTTGTGCCAAAAGGAACAATTCGGTGAGTGCACGGCACGTTTTGTACCAATAGGAGTAATTCGGAGCGTGAAACGCACGTTTTGTGCCAAAACTGCGCAAAAGCAGCGATTCTGTCCACGAAACACACGTTTCGTGCCAAAACTGAGCAGAAGCGGCGATTCTGTGCACGAAACGCACGTTTTGTGCCAAAACTGAACAAAAGCGGTGATTCTGTGTACGAAGAACACGTTTTCAGCCAAAACTGTGTAATGCTGCGATTCTGTGCACGAAACGCCCGTTTTGTGCTAAAACTGAGCAAAAGCGGCGATTCTGTGCACGAAACACACGTTTTGTGCCAAAACTGAGCAAAAGCGGCGATTCTGTGAACGAAACGCACGTTTTGTGCCAAAAGGAGCAACTCGGCGCGTGGAAAGAACGATTTGTGCCAAAACTGCGCAAAAGCAGCGATTCTGTGCACGAAACGCACGTTTTGTGCCAAAAGGTACAATTCCGAGCGTGAACGGCACGTTTTGTTCCAAAAGGAACAATTCGGAACGTAAACCGCACGCTCTGTGCGAAAACTGAGCAAGAGCGCTGATTCTGTGCACGAAACGCACGCTTTGTACCAAAAGGAGTAATTCGGAGCGTGAAACGCACGTTTTGTGCCAAAAGGAGCAACTCGGCGCGTGGAACGCACGTTTTGTGCCAAAAGAAACAATTCGGAGCGTGAACGGCACGTTTTGTGCGAAAAGGAGCAATTCGGGGCGTAAACCGCACGTTTTGTGCCAAAACTGAGCAAGAGCGGCGATTCTGTGCACGAAACGCACGTTCTGTGCCAAAACTGGGCAAAAGCGGCGATTCTGTGCACGAAACGCACGTTTTGTGCCAAAAGACGCAATTCGGCACGTGGAACGCACGTTTTGTGCCAAAACTGCGCAAAGGCAGCAATTCTGTGCACGAAACGTACGTTTTGTGCCAAAACTGAGCAAAAGCGACGATTCAGTGCACGAAACGCACGTTTTGTGCCAAAACTGAACAAAAGCGGTGATTCTGTGTACGAAGAACACGTTTTCAGCCAAAACTGTGTAATGCTGCGATTCTGTGCACGAAACGCCCGTTTTGTGCTAAAACTGAGCAAAAGCGGCGATTCTGCGCACGAAACACACGTTTTGTGCAGAAACTGAGCAGAAGCGGCGATTCTGTGCACGAAACGCACGTTTTGTGCCAAAAGGAGCAAGTCGGAGCGTGGAAAGCACGATTTGTGGAAAACTGCGCAAATGCAGCGATTCTGTGCACGAAACGCACGTTTTGTGCCAAAACTGAGCAAGAGCGGCGATTCTATGCACGAATCGCACGTTTTGTGCTTAAAGGAGCAATTCGGAGCGTGAAACGCACGTGTTGCGCCAAAACTGCGCAAAATTAGCGATTCTGTGCACGAAACGCACGTTTCGTGCCAAAACTGAGCAAGAGCGGCGATTCTGTGCACGAATCGCACGTTTTGTGCTTAAAGGAGCAAGAGCGGCGATTTTGAGCACGAAACGCACGTTATGTGCCAAAAGGAGCAACTCGGCGCGTGGAACGCACGTTTTGTGTCAAAACTGCGCAAAAGCAGCGATTCTGTGCACGAAACGCCTGTTTTGTGCCAAAAGGAACAATTCGGAGCGTGCACGGCACGTTTTGTACCAAAAGGAGTAATTCGGAGCGTGAAACGCACGTTTTGTGCCAAAACTGAGCAAATGCGGTGATTCTGTGCACGAAACGCACGTTTTGTGCCAAAAGGAACAATTCGGAGCGTGAACGGCACGTTTTGTGCCAAAAGGAACAATTCGGAGCGTAAACCGCACGTTTTGTGCCAAAACTGATCAAGAGCGGCGATTCTGTGCACGAAACGCACGTTTTGTGCCAAAGGAGCAACTCGGAGCGTGGAACGCACGTTTTGTGTCAAAACTGCGCAAAAGCAGCGATTCTGTGCACGAAACGCCTGTTTTGTGCCAAAAGGAACAATTCGGAGCGTGCACGGTACGTTTTGTACCAAAAGGAGTAATTCGGAGCGTGAAACGCACGTTTTGTGCCAAAACTGAGCAAATGCGGCGATTCTGTGCACGAAACGCACGTTTTGTGCCAAAAGGAACAATTCGGAGCGTGAACGGCACGTTTTGTGCCAAAAGGAACAATTCGGAGCGTAAACGGCACGTTTTGTGCGAAAAGGAGCAATTCGGAGCGTAAACCGCACGTTTTGTGCCAAAACTGAGCAAGAGCGGCGATTCTGTGCACGAAACGCACGTTCTGTGCCAAAACTGGGCAAAAGCGGCGATTCTGTGCACGAAACGCACGTTTTGTGCCAAAAGACGCAATTCGGCACGTGGAACGCACGTTTTGTGCCAAAACTGCGCAAAGGCAGCAATTCTGTGCACGAAACGTACGTTTTGTGCCAAAACTGAGCAAAAGCGACGATTCAGTGCACGAAACGCACGTTTTGTGCCAAAACTGAACAAAAGCGGTGATTCTGTGTACGAAGAACACGTTTTCAGCCAAAACTGTGTAATGCTGCGATTCTGTGCACGAAACGCCCCTTCTGTGCCAAAACTGAGCAAAAGCGGCGATTCTGCGCACGAAACGCACGTTTTGTGCCAAAAATGTGCAAAAGCGGCGATTCTGTGCACGAAACGCACGTTTTGTGCCAAAAGGAGCAACTCGGCGCGTGGAACGTACGTTTTGTGTCAAAACTGCGCAAAAGCAGCGATTCTGTGCACGAAACGCCCGTTTTGTGCCAAAAGGAACAATTCGGAGAGTGCACGGCACGTTTTGTACCAATAGGAGTAATTCGGAGCGTGAAACGCACGTTTTGTGCCAAAACTGCGCAAAAGCAGCGATTCTGTCCACGAAACACACGTTTCGTGCCAAAACTGAGCAGGAGCGGCGATTCTGTGCACGAAACGCACGTTTTGTGCCAAAACTGAACAAAAGCGGTGATTCTGTGTACGAAGAACACGTTTTCAGCCAAAACTGTGTAATGCTGCGATTCTGTGCACGAAACGCCCGTTTTGTGCTAAAACTGAGCAAAAGCGGCGATTCTGTGCACGAAACACACGTTTTGTGCCAAAACTGAGCAAAAGCGGCGATTCTGTGAACGAAACGCACGTTTTGTGCCAAAAGGAGCAACTCGGCGCGTGGAAAGAACGATTTGTGCCAAAACTGCGCAAAAGCAGCGATTCTGTGCACGAAACGCACGTTTTGTGCCAAAAGGTACAATTCCGAGCGTGAACGGCACGTTTTGTTCCAAAAGGAACAATTCGGAACGTAAACCGCACGCTCTGTGCGAAAACTGAGCAAGAGCGCTGATTCTGTGCACGAAACGCACGCTTTGTACCAAAAGGAGTAATTCGGAGCGTGAAACGCACGTTTTGTGCCAAAAGGAGCAACTCGGCGCGTGGAACGCACGTTTTGTGCCAAAAGAAACAATTCGGAGCGTGAACGGCACGTTTTGTGCGAAAAGGAGCAATTCGGGGCGTAAACCGCACGTTTTGTGCCAAAACTGAGCAAGAGCGGCGATTCTGTGCACGAAACGCACGTTCTGTGCCAAAACTGGGCAAAAGCGGCGATTCTGTGCACGAAACGCACGTTTTGTGCCAAAAGACGCAATTCGGCACGTGGAACGCACGTTTTGTGCCAAAACTGCGCAAAGGCAGCAATTCTGTGCACGAAACGTACGTTTTGTGCCAAAACTGAGCAAAAGCGACGATTCAGTGCACGAAACGCACATTTTGTGCCAAAACTGAACAAAAGCGGTGATTCTGTGTACGAAGAACACGTTTTCAGCCAAAACTGTGTAATGCCGCGATTCTGTGCACGAAACGCCCGTTTTGTGCTAAAACTGAGCAAAAGCGGCGATTCTGCGCACGAAACACACGTTTTGTGCAGAAACTGAGCAGAAGCGGCGATTCTGTGCACGAAACGCACGTTTTGTGCCAAAAGGAGCAAGTCGGAGCGTGGAAAGCACGATTTGTGGAAAACTGCGCAAATGCAGCGATTCAGTGCACGAAACGCACGTTTTGTGCCAAAACTGAACAAAAGCGGTGATTCTGTGTACGAAGAACACGTTTTCAGCCAAAACTGTGTAATGCTGCGATTCTGTGCACGAAACGCCCCTTCTGTGCCAAAACTGAGCAAAAGCGGCGATTCTGCGCACGAAACGCACGTTTTGTGCCAAAAATGTGCAAAAGCGGCGATTCTGTGCACGAAACGCACGTTTTGTGCCAAAAGGAGCAACTCGGCGCGTGGAACGTACGTTTTGTGTCAAAACTGCGCAAAAGCAGCGATTCTGTGCACGAAACGCCCGTTTTGTGCCAAAAGGAACAATTCGGAGAGTGCACGGCACGTTTTGTACCAATAGGAGTAATTCGGAGCGAGAAACGCACGTTTTGTGCCAAAACTGCGCAAAAGCAGCGATTCTGTCCACGAAACACACGTTTCGTGCCAAAACTGAGCAGAAGCGGCGATTCTGTGCACGAAACGCACGTTTTGTGCCAAAACTGAACAAAAGCGGTGATTCTGTGTACGAAGAACACGTTTTCAGCCAAAACTGTGTAATGCTGCGATTCTGTGCACGAAACGCCCGTTTTGTGCTAAAACTGAGCAAAAGCGGCGATTCTGTGCACGAAACACACGTTTTGTGCCAAAACTGAGCAAAAGCGGCGATTCTGTGAACGAAACGCACGTTTTGTGCCAAAAGGAGCAACTCGGCGCGTGGAAAGAACGATTTGTGCCAAAACTGCGCAAAAGCAGCGATTCTGTGCACGAAACGCACGTTTTGTGCCAAAAGGTACAATTCCGAGCGTGAACGGCACGTTTTGTTCCAAAAGGAACAATTCGGAACGTAAACCGCACGCTCTGTGCGAAAACTGAGCAAGAGCGCTGATTCTGTGCACGAAACGCACGCTTTGTACCAAAAGGAGTAATTCGGAGCGTGAAACGCACGTTTTGTGCCAAAAGGAGCAACTCGGCGCGTGGAACGCACGTTTTGTGCCAAAAGAAACAATTCGGAGCGTGAACGGCACGTTTTGTGCGAAAAGGAGCAATTCGGGGCGTAAACCGCACGTTTTGTGCCAAAACTGAGCAAGAGCGGCGATTCTGTGCACGAAACGCACGTTCTGTGCCAAAACTGGGCAAAAGCGGCGATTCTGTGCACGAAACGCACGTTTTGTGCCAAAAGACGCAATTCGGCACGTGGAACGCACGTTTTGTGCCAAAACTGCGCAAAGGCAGCAATTCTGTGCACGAAACGTACGTTTTGTGCCAAAACTGAGCAAAAGCGACGATTCAGTGCACGAAACGCACGTTTTGTGCCAAAACTGAACAAAAGCGGTGATTCTGTGTACGAAGAACACGTTTTCAGCCAAAACTGTGTAATGCTGCGATTCTGTGCACGAAACGCCCGTTTTGTGCTAAAACTGAGCAAAAGCGGCGATTCTGCGCACGAAACACACGTTTTGTGCAGAAACTGAGCAGAAGCGGCGATTCTGTGCACGAAACGCACGTTTTGTGCCAAAAGGAGCAAGTCGGAGCGTGGAAAGCACGATTTGTGGAAAACTGCGCAAATGCAGCGATTCTGTGCACGAAACGCACGTTTTGTGCCAAAACTGAGCAAGAGCGGCGATTCTATGCACGAATCGCACGTTTTGTGCTTAAAGGAGCAATTCGGAGCGTGAAACGCACGTGTTGCGCCAAAACTGCGCAAAATTAGCGATTCTGTGCACGAAACGCACGTTTCGTGCCAAAACTGAGCAAGAGCGGCGATTCTGTGCACGAATCGCACGTTTTGTACTTAAAGGAGCAAGAGCGGCGATTTTGAGCACGAAACGCACGTTATGTGCCAAAAGGAGCAACTCGGCGCGTGGAACGCACGTTTTGTGTCAAAACTGCGCAAAAGCAGCGATTCTGTGCACGAAACGCCTGTTTTGTGCCAAAAGGAACAATTCGGAGCGTGCACGGCACGTTTTGTACCAAAAGGAGTAATTCGGAGCGTGAAACGCACGTTTTGTGCCAAAACTGAGCAAATGCGGTGATTCTGTGCACGAAACGCACGTTTTGTGCCAAAAGGAACAATTCGGAGCGTGAACGGCACGTTTTGTGCCAAAAGGAACAATTCGGAGCGTAAACCGCACGTTTTGTGCCAAAACTGATCAAGAGCGGCGATTCTGTGCACGAAACGCACGTTTTGTGCCAAAGGAGCAACTCGGAGCGTGGAACGCACGTTTTGTGTCAAAACTGCGCAAAAGCAGCGATTCTGTGCACGAAACGCCTGTTTTGTGCCAAAAGGAACAATTCGGAGCGTGCACGGTACGTTTTGTACCAAAAGGAGTAATTCGGAGCGTGAAACGCACGTTTTGTGCCAAAACTGAGCAAATGCGGCGATTCTGTGCACGAAACGCACGTTTTGTGCCAAAAGACGCAATTCGGCACGTGGAACGCACGTTTTGTGCCAAAACTGCGCAAAGGCAGCAATTCTGTGCACGAAACGTACGTTTTGTGCCAAAACTGAGCAAAAGCGACGATTCAGTGCACGAAACGCACATTTTGTGCCAAAACTGAACAAAAGCGGTGATTCTGTGTACGAAGAACACGTTTTCAGCCAAAACTGTGTAATGCCGCGATTCTGTGCACGAAACGCCCGTTTTGTGCTAAAACTGAGCAAAAGCGGCGATTCTGCGCACGAAACACACGTTTTGTGCAGAAACTGAGCAGAAGCGGCGATTCTGTGCACGAAACGCACGTTTTGTGCCAAAAGGAGCAAGTCGGAGCGTGGAAAGCACGATTTGTGGAAAACTGCGCAAATGCAGCGATTCAGTGCACGAAACGCACGTTTTGTGCCAAAACTGAACAAAAGCGGTGATTCTGTGTACGAAGAACACGTTTTCAGCCAAAACTGTGTAATGCTGCGATTCTGTGCACGAAACGCCCCTTCTGTGCCAAAACTGAGCAAAAGCGGCGATTCTGCGCACGAAACGCACGTTTTGTGCCAAAAATGTGCAAAAGCGGCGATTCTGTGCACGAAACGCACGTTTTGTGCCAAAAGGAGCAACTCGGCGCGTGGAACGTACGTTTTGTGTCAAAACTGCGCAAAAGCAGCGATTCTGTGCACGAAACGCCCGTTTTGTGCCAAAAGGAACAATTCGGAGAGTGCACGGCACGTTTTGTACCAATAGGAGTAATTCGGAGCGAGAAACGCACGTTTTGTGCCAAAACTGCGCAAAAGCAGCGATTCTGTCCACGAAACACACGTTTCGTGCCAAAACTGAGCAGAAGCGGCGATTCTGTGCACGAAACGCACGTTTTGTGCCAAAACTGAACAAAAGCGGTGATTCTGTGTACGAAGAACACGTTTTCAGCCAAAACTGTGTAATGCTGCGATTCTGTGCACGAAACGCCCGTTTTGTGCTAAAACTGAGCAAAAGCGGCGATTCTGTGCACGAAACACACGTTTTGTGCCAAAACTGAGCAAAAGCGGCGATTCTGTGAACGAAACGCACGTTTTGTGCCAAAAGGAGCAACTCGGCGCGTGGAAAGAACGATTTGTGCCAAAACTGCGCAAAAGCAGCGATTCTGTGCACGAAACGCACGTTTTGTGCCAAAAGGTACAATTCCGAGCGTGAACGGCACGTTTTGTTCCAAAAGGAACAATTCGGAACGTAAACCGCACGCTCTGTGCGAAAACTGAGCAAGAGCGCTGATTCTGTGCACGAAACGCACGCTTTGTACCAAAAGGAGTAATTCGGAGCGTGAAACGCACGTTTTGTGCCAAAAGGAGCAACTCGGCGCGTGGAACGCACGTTTTGTGCCAAAAGAAACAATTCGGAGCGTGAACGGCACGTTTTGTGCGAAAAGGAGCAATTCGGGGCGTAAACCGCACGTTTTGTGCCAAAACTGAGCAAGAGCGGCGATTCTGTGCACGAAACGCACGTTCTGTGCCAAAACTGGGCAAAAGCGGCGATTCTGTGCACGAAACGCACGTTTTGTGCCAAAAGACGCAATTCGGCACGTGGAACGCACGTTTTGTGCCAAAACTGCGCAAAGGCAGCAATTCTGTGCACGAAACGTACGTTTTGTGCCAAAACTGAGCAAAAGCGACGATTCAGTGCACGAAACGCACGTTTTGTGCCAAAACTGAACAAAAGCGGTGATTCTGTGTACGAAGAACACGTTTTCAGCCAAAACTGTGTAATGCTGCGATTCTGTGCACGAAACGCCCGTTTTGTGCTAAAACTGAGCAAAAGCGGCGATTCTGCGCACGAAACACACGTTTTGTGCAGAAACTGAGCAGAAGCGGCGATTCTGTGCACGAAACGCACGTTTTGTGCCAAAAGGAGCAAGTCGGAGCGTGGAAAGCACGATTTGTGGAAAACTGCGCAAATGCAGCGATTCTGTGCACGAAACGCACGTTTTGTGCCAAAACTGAGCAAGAGCGGCGATTCTATGCACGAATCGCACGTTTTGTGCTTAAAGGAGCAATTCGGAGCGTGAAACGCACGTGTTGCGCCAAAACAGCGCAAAATTAGCGATTCTGTGCACGAAACGCACGTTTCGTGCCAAAACTGAGCAAGAGCGGCGATTCTGTGCACGAATCGCACGTTTTGTACTTAAAGGAGCAAGAGCGGCGATTTTGAGCACGAAACGCACGTTATGTGCCAAAAGGAGCAACTCGGCGCGTGGAACGCACGTTTTGTGTCAAAACTGCGCAAAAGCAGCGATTCTGTGCACGAAACGCCTGTTTTGTGCCAAAAGGAACAATTCGGAGCGTGCACGGCACGTTTTGTACCAAAAGGAGTAATTCGGAGCGTGAAACGCACGTTTTGTGCCAAAACTGAGCAAATGCGGTGATTCTGTGCACGAAACGCACGTTTTGTGCCAAAAGGAACAATTCGGAGCGTGAACGGCACGTTTTGTGCCAAAAGGAACAATTCGGAGCGTAAACCGCACGTTTTGTGCCAAAACTGATCAAGAGCGGCGATTCTGTGCACGAAACGCACGTTTTGTGCCAAAGGAGCAACTCGGAGCGTGGAACGCACGTTTTGTGTCAAAACTGCGCAAAAGCAGCGATTCTGTGCACGAAACGCCTGTTTTGTGCCAAAAGGAACAATTCGGAGCGTGCACGGTACGTTTTGTACCAAAAGGAGTAATTCGGAGCGTGAAACGCACGTTTTGTGCCAAAACTGAGCAAATGCGGCGATTCTGTGCACGAAACGCACGTTTTGTGCCAAAAGGAACAATTCGGAGCGTGAACGGCACGTTTTGTGCCAAAAGGAACAATTCGGAGCGTAAACCGCACGTTTTGTGCCAAAACTGATCAAGGGCGGCGATTCTGTGCACGAAACGCACGTTTTGTGCCAAAACCGAGCAAAAGCGGCGATTCTGTGCACGAAACGCACGTTCTGTGTCAAAACTGAGCAAAAGCGGCGATTCTGTGCACGAAACGCACGTTTTGTGCCAAAAATGAGCAAAAGCGGCGATTCTGTGCACGAAACGCACGTTTTGTTCCAAAAATGATCAAAAGCCGCGATTCTGTGCACGAAACGCACGTTTTGTGCCAAAAGGAGCAACTCGGCGCGTGGAACGCACGTTTTGTGCCGAAACTGCGCAAAAGCAGCGATTCTGTGCACGAAACGCACGTTTTGTGCCAAAACTGAGCAAGAGCGGCGATTCTGTGCACGAATCGCATGTTTTGTGCTTAAACGAGCAATTCGGTGCGTGAAACGCACGTTTTGCGCCAAAACTGCGCAAAAGCAGCGATTCTGTGCTCGAAACGCACGTTTCGTGCCAAAACTGAGCAAAAGCGGCGATTCTGTGCACGAAACGCACGTTTTGTGCCAAAACTGAGCAAAAGCGGCGATTCTGTGCACGAAACACGTTTTGTGCCAAAACTGAGCAGAAGCGGCGATTCTGTGCACGAAACGCAAGTTTTGTTCCAATATTGAGCAAAAGCGGCGATTCTCTGCACGAACCGCACGTTTTGTGCCAAAGCTGCGCAAAAGCAGCGATTCAGTGCACGAAACGCACGTTTTGTGCCAAAAGGAGCAACTCGGCGCGTGGAACGCACGTTTTGTGCCAAAACTGCGCAAAAGCAGCGATTCTGTGCACGAAACGCACGTTTTGTGCAAAAACTGAGCAAAAGCGGCGATTCTGTGCACGAAACGCACGTTTTGTGCCAAAACTGCGCAAAAGCAGCGATTCTGTGCACGAAACGAACGTTTCGTGCCAAAACTGAGCAAAAGCGGCGATTCTGTGCACGAAACACGTTTTGTGCCAAAACTGAGCAGAAGCGGCGATTCTGTGCACGGAATGCAGGTTTTGTCCCAATACTGAGCAAAAGCGGCGATTCTCTGCACGAATCGCACGTTTTGTGTCAAAAGGAGCAATTCGGCGCGTGGAACGCACGTTTTGCGCCAAAACTGCGCAAAAGCAGCGATTCTGTGCACGAAACGATCGTTTTGTGCCAAATGGAACAATTCGGAGCGTAAACGGCACGTTTTGTACCAAAAGGAGTAATTCGGATGGTGAAACGCACGTTTTGTGCCAAAACAGAGCAAAAGCGGCGATTCTGTGCACGAAACGCACGTTTTGTGCCAAAAGGAGCAATTCGGCACGTGGAACGCACGTTTTGTGCCAAAAGGAGTAATTCGGAGCGTGAAACGCACGTTTTGTGCCAAAACAGAGTAAAAGCGGCGATTCTGTGCACGAAACGCACGTTTTGTGCCAATACTGAGCAAAAGCGGCGGATCTGTGCACGAAACGCACGTTTTGTGTTAAAAGGAGCAATTCGGCGCGTGGAACGCACGTTTTGTGCCAAAACTGCGCAAAAGCAGCGATTCTGTGCACGATACGCACGTTTTGTGCCAAAACTGAACAAAAGCGGCGATTCTGTGCCCGAAACGCACGTTTTGTGCCAAAAGGAGCAACTCGGCGCGTGGAACGCACGTTTTGTGCCAAAACTGCGCAGAAGCAGCGATTCTGTGCACGAAACGCACGTTTTGTGCCAAAACTGAGCAAGAGGGGCGATTCTGTGCACGAAACGCACGATTTGTGCCAAAACTGAGCCAAATAGGCGATTCTGTGCACGAAACGCACGTTTTGTGCCAAACGGAGCAACTCGGCGCGTGGAACGCACGTTTTGTGTCAAAACTGCGCAAAAGCAGCGATTCTGTGCACGAAACGCCCGTTTTGTGCCAAAAGGAACAGTTCGGAGCGTGAACTGCACGTTTTGTGCCAAAAGGAACAATTCGGAGCGTAAACCGCACGTTTTGTGCCAAAACTGAGCAAGAGCGGCGATTCTGTGCACGAAACGCACGTTTTGTGCCAAAAGGAGCAACTCGGCGCGTGGAACGCACGTTTTGTGTCAAGACTGCGCAAAAGCAACGATTCTGTGCACGAAACGCCTGTTTTGTGCCAAAAGGAACAATTCGGAGCGTGAACGGCACGTTTTGTGCCAAAAAGAACAATTCGGAGCGAAAACCGCACGTTTTGTGCCAAAACTGATCAAGAGCGGCGATTCTGTGCACGAAACGCACGTTTTGTGAAAGAAGGAGCAATTCGGTGCGTGAAACGCACGTGTTGCGCCAAAACTGCGCAAAAGCAGCGATTCTGTGCACGAAACGCCCGTTTTGTGCCAAAACTGAGCAAAAGCGGCGATTCTGTGCACGAAACGCACGTTTTGTGGCAAAACTGAGCAAAAGCGGCGATTCAGTGCACGAAATGCACGTTTTGTGCCAAAACTGAGCAAAAGCGGCGATTCTGTGCACGAAACGCATGTTCTGTGTCAAAAGGAGCAATTCGGCGAGTGGAAGGCACGTTTTGTGCCAAAACTGCGCAAAAGCAGCGATTCTGTGCACGAAACGCACGCTCTGTGCCAAAACTGAGCGAAAGCGGCGATTCTGTGCACGAAACGCAAGTGTTGTGCCAAAACTGAGCAAAAGCGGCGATTCTGTGCACGAAACGCAGGTTTTGTGCCAAAACTGAGCAAAAGCGGCGATTCTGTGCACGAAACGCAGGTTTTGTGCCAAAACTGAGCAAAAGCGGCGATTCTGTGCACGAAACGCAGGTTTTGTGCCAAAACTGAGCAAAAGAGGCGATTCTGTGCACGAAACGCCCGATTTGTGCCAAAACTGAGCAAAAGCGGCGATTCTGTGCACGAAACCCACGTTTTGTGCCAGAAGGAGCAACTCGGCGCGTGGAACGCACGTTTTGTGCCAAAACTGCGCAAAAGCAGCCATTCTGTGCACGACACGTCCGTTTTGTGCTAAAAGGAACAGTTCGGAGCGTGAGCTGCACGTTTTGTGCCAAAACTGAGCAAGAGCGGCGATTCTGTGCACGAATCGCACGTTTTGTGCTTAAAGGAGCAATTCGGTGCGTGAAACGCACGTTTTGCACCAAAACTGCGTAAAAGCAGCGATTCTGTGCACGAAACGCACGTTTTGTGCCAAAACTGAGCAAGAGGGGCGATTCTGTGCACGAAACGCATGTTCTGTGCCAAAACAGAGCAAAAGCGGCGATTCTGTGCACGAAACGCAGGTTTTGTGCCAAAACTGAGCAAAAGCGGCGATTCTGTGCACGAAACGTACGTTTTGTGCCAAAACTGAGCAAAAGCGACGATTCAGTGCACGAAACGCACGTTCTGTGCCAATACTGAGCAAAAGCGGCGATTCTGTGCACGAAACGCACGTTTTGTGCCAAAAGGAACAATTCGAAGCGTGAACGGCACGTTTTGTGCCAAAACTGTGCAAAGGCAGCGATTCTGTGCACGAAACGCACGTTTTGTGCCAAAACTGAGCAAAAGCGGCGATTCTGTGCACGAAACGCACGATTTGTGCCAAAACTGAGCAAAATAGGCGATTCTGTGCACGAAACGCACGTTTTGTGCCAAATGGAGCAACTCGGCGCGTGGAACGCACGTCTTGTGTCAAAACTGCGCAAAAGCGGCGATTCTGTGCACGAAACGCCCGTTTTGTGCCAAAACTGAGCAAAAGCGACGATTCAGTGCACGAAACGCACGTTTTGTGCCAAAACTGAGCAAAAGCGACGATTCTGTGCACGAAACGCACGTTCTGTGCCAGAACTGAGCAAAGGCAGCGATTCTGTGCACGAAACACCCGTTTTGTGCCAAAAGGAACATTTCGGAGCGAGCACGGCACGTTTTGTACCAAAAGGAGTAATTCGGAGCGTAAAGCGCACGTTTTGTGCCTAAACTCCGCAAAGGCAGCGATTCTGTGCACGAAACTCACGTTTTGTGCCAAAACTGAGCATGGCGACGATTCTGTACACGAAACGCACGTTCTGTGCCAAAGCTGAGCAAACGCGGCGATTCTGTGCACGAAACGCACGTTTTGTGCCAAAACTGAGCAAAAGCGGCGATTCTGTGCACGAAACGCACGATTTGTGCCAAAACTGAGCAAAATAGGCGATTCTGTGCACGAAACGCACGTTTTGTGCCAAATGGAGCAACTCGGCGCGTGGAACGCACGTTTTGTGTCAAAACTGCGCAAAAGCGGCGATTCTGTGCACGAAACACACGTTTTGTGCCGAAACTGAGCAGAAGCGGCGATTCTGTGCACGAAACGCACGTTCTGTGTCAAAAGGAGCAATTCGGCGCGTGGAAGGCACGTTTTGTGCCAGAACTGCGCAGAAGCGGCGATTCTGTTGCCGAAACGCAGGTTCTGTGAAAAAACTGAGCAAAAGCGGCGATTCTGTGCACGAAACGCCCGATTTGAGAGAAAACTGAGCAAAAGCGGCGATTCTGTGCACGAAACGCACGTTTTGTGCCAAAACTGAGCAAAAGCGACGATTCAGTGCACGAAACGCACGTTTTGTGCCAAAACTGAGCAAAAGCGACGATTCTGTGCACGAAACGCACGTTCTGTGCCAAAACTGAGCAAAGGCAGCGATTCTGTGCACGAAACACCCGTTTTGTGCCAAAAGGAACATTTCGGAGCGAGCACGGCACGTTTTGTACCAAAAGGAGTAATTCGGAGCGTAAAGCGCACGTTTTGTGCCTAAACTCCGCAAAGGCAGCGATTCTGTGCACGAAACTCACGTTTTGTGCCAAAACTGAGCAAAAGCGACGATTCAGTGCACGAAACGCACGTTCTGTGCCAAAACTGAGCAAACGCGACGATTCTGTGCACGAAACGCACGTTTTGTGCCAAAAGGAACAACTCGAAGCGTGAACGGCACGTTTTGTGCCAAAACTGTGCAAAGGCAGCGATTCTGTGCACGAAACGCACGTTTTGTGCCAAAACTGAGCAAAAGCGGCGATTCTGTGCACGAAACGCACGATTTGTGCCAAAACTGAGCAAAATAGGTGATTCTGTGCACGAAACGCACGTTTTGTGCCAAATGGAGCAACTCGGCGCGTGGAACGCACGTTTTGTGTCAAAACTGCGCAAAAGCGGCGATTCTGTGCACGAAACGCCCGTTTTGTGCCAAAACTGAGCAAAAGCGACGATTCAGTGCACGAAACGCACGTTTTGTGCCAAAACTGAACAAAAGCGGTGATTCTGTGTACGAAGAACACGTTTTCAGCCAAAACTGTGTAGTGCTGCGATTCTGTGCACGAAACGCCCGTTTTGTGCTAAAACTGAGCAAAGGCGGCGATTCTGTGCACGAAACGCCCGATTTGAGAGAAAACTGAGCAAAAGCGGCGATTCTGTGCACGAAACGCACGTTTTGTGCCAAAACTGAGCAAAAGCGACGATTCAGTGCACGAAACGCACGTTTTGTGCCAAAACTGAGCAAAAGCGACGATTCTGTGCACGAAACGCACGTTCTGTGCCAAAACTGAGCAAAGGCAGCAATTCTGTGCACGAAACACCCGTTTTGTGCCAAAAGGAACATTTCGGAGCGAGCACGGCACGTTTTGTACCAAAAGGAGTATTTCGGAGCGTAAAGCGCACGTTTTGTGCCTAAACTCCGCAAAGGCAGCGATTCTGTGCACGAAACTCACGTTTTGTGCCAAAACTGAGCAAAGGCGACGATTCTGTACACGAAACGCACGTTCTGTGCCAAAACTGAGCAAACGCGGCGATTCTGTGCACGAAACGCACGTTTTGTGCCAAAACTGAGCAAAAGCGGCGATTCTGTGCACGAAACGCACGATTTGTGCCAAAACTGAGCAAAATAGGCGATTCTGTGCACGAAACGCACGTTTTGTGCCAAATGGAGCAACTCGGCGCGTGGAACGCACGTTTTGTGTCAAAACTGCGCAAAAGCGGCGATTCTGTGCACGAAACACACGTTTTGTGCCGAAACTGAGCAGAAGCGGCGATTCTGTGCACGAAACGCACGTTCTGTGTCAAAAGGAGCAATTCGGCGCGTGGAAGGCACGTTTTGTGCCAGAACTGCGCAGAAGCGGCGATTCTGTTGCCGAAACGCAGGTTCTGTGAAAAAACTGAGCAAAAGCGGCGATTCTGTGCACGAAACGCCCGATTTGAGAGAAAACTGAGCAAAAGCGGCGATTCTGTGCACGAAACGCACGTTTTGTGCCAAAACTGAGCAAAAGCGACGATTCAGTGCACGAAACGCACGTTTTGTGCCAAAACTGAGCAAAAGCGACGATTCTGTGCACGAAACGCACGTTCTGTGCCAAAACTGAGCAAAGGCAGCGATTCTGTGCACGAAACACCCGTTTTGTGCCAAAAGGAACATTTCGGAGCGAGCACGGCACGTTTTGTACCAAAAGGAGTAATTCGGAGCGTAAAGCGCACGTTTTGTGCCTAAACTCCGCAAAGGCAGCGATTCTGTGCACGAAACTCACGTTTTGTGCCAAAACTGAGCAAAGGCGACGATTCTGTACACGAAACGCACGTTCTGTGCCAAAACTGAGCAAACGCGGCGATTCTGTGCACGAAACGCACGTTTTGTGCCAAAAGGAACAACTCGGCGCGTGGAACGCACGTTTTGTGCCAAAACTGCGCAAAAGCAGCGATTCTGTGCACGACACGCCCGTTTTGTGCCAAAAGGAACAGTTCGGAGCGTGAACTGCACGTTTTGTGCCAAAAGGAACAATTCGGAGCGTAAACCGCACGTTTTGTGCCAAAACTGAGCAAGAGCGGCGATTCTGTGCACGAAACGCACGTTTTGTGCTTAAAGAAGCAATTCGGTGCGTGAAACGCACGTTTTGCGCCAAAACTGCGCAAAAGCAGCGATTCTGTGCACCAAACGCACGTTTTGTGGCAAAACTGAGCAAAAGCGGCGATTCTGTGCACGAAACGCCCGATTTGTGCCAAAACTGAGCAAATGCGGCGATTCTGTGCACGAAACGCACGTTTTGTGGCAAAACTGGGCAAAAGCGGCGATTCAGTGCACGAAATGCACGTTTTGTGCCAAAACTGAGCAAAAGCGGCGATTCTGTGCACGAAACGCACGTTTTGTGCCAAAAGGAGCAATTCGGTGCGTGAAACGCACGTTTTGCACCAAAACCACGCAAAGGCAGCGATTCTGTGCACGAAACGCACGTTCTGTGCCAAAACTGAGCGAAAGCGGCGATTCTGTGCACGAAACGCAAGTTTTGTGCCAAAACTGAGCAAAAGAGGCGATTCTGTGCACGAAACGCCCGATTTGTGCCAAAACTGAGCAAAAGCGGCGATTCTGTGCACGAAACGCACGTTTTGTGCCAAAAGGAGCAACTCGGCGCGTGGAACGCACGTTTTGTGCCAAAACTGCGCAAAAGCAGCGATTCTGTGCACGACACGTCCGTTTTGTGCCAAAAGGAACAATTCGGAGCGTGCACGGCACGTTTTGTACCAAAAGGAGTAATTCGGCGCGTGAAACGCACGTTTTGTGCCAAAACTGAGCAAGAGCGGCGATTCTGTGCACGAAACGCACGTTTTGTGCTTAAAGGAGCAATTCGGTGCGTGAAACGCACGTTTTGCGCCAAAACTGCGCAAAAGCAGCGATTCTGTGCACGAAACGCACGTTTTGTGCCAAAACTGAGCAAGAGCGGCGATTCTGTGCACGAAACGCACGTTTTGTGCCAAAACTGAACAAAAGCGGTGATTCTGTGTACGAAACGCACGTTCTGTGCCAAAACTGGGCAAAAGCGGCGATTCTGTGCACGAAACGCACGTTTTGTGCCAAAAGACGCAATTCGGCACGTGGAACGCACGTTTTGTGCCAAAACTGCGCAAAGGCAGTAATTCTGTGCACGAAACGTACGTTTTGTGCCAAAACTGAGCAAAAGCGACGATTCAGTGCACGAAACGCACGTTTTGTGCCGAAACTGAGGTGAAGCGGCGATTCTGTGCACGAAACGCACGTTCTGTGTCAAAAGGAGCAATTCGGCGCATGGAAGGCACGTTTTGTGTCAAAACTGCGCAAAAGCAGCGATTCTGTGCACGAAACGCCTGTTTTGTGCCAAGAGTAACAATTCGGAGCGTGCACGGCACGTTTTGTACCAAAAGGAGTAATTCGGAGCGTGAAACGCACGTTTTGTAACAAAACTGAGCAAATGCGGCGATTCTGTGCACGAAACGCACGTTTTGTGCCAAAAGGAACAATTCGGATCGTGAACGGCACGTTTTGTGCCAAAAGGAACAATTCGGAGCGTAAACCGCACGTTTTGTGCCAAAACTGATCAAGAGCGGCGATTCTGTGCACGAAACGCACGTTTTGTCCCAAAAGGAGCAATTCGGTGCGTGAAACGCACGTTTTGCGCCAAAACTGCGCAAAAGCAGCGATTCTGTGCACGAAACGCACGTTTTGTGCCAAAAATGAACAAAAGCGGCGATTCTGTGCACGAAGCGCACGTTTTGTGCCAAAAGGAGCCACTCGGCGCGTGGAACGCACGTTTTGTGCCAAAACTGCGAAAAAGTAGCGATTCTGTGCACGAAACGCCCGTTTTGTGCCAAAACTGAGCAAAAGCGGCGATTCTGTGCACGAAACGCACGTTCTGTGCCAAAACTGAGCAAAAGCGGCGATTCTGTGCGCGAAACGCACGTTTTGTGCCAAAAATGAGCAAAAGCGGCAATTCTGTGCTCGAAACGCACGTTTTGTGCCAAAAGGAGCAACTCGGCGCGTGGAACGCACGTTTTGTGTCAAGACTGCGCAAAAGCAACGATTCTGTGCACGAAACGCACGTTTTGTGCCAAAAGGAACAATTCGGAGCGTGAACGGTACGTTTTGTGCTTAAAGGAGCAATTCGGTGCGTGAAACGCACGTTTTGTGCCACAACTGAGCAAATGCGGCGATTCTGTGCACGAAACGCACGTTTTGTGCCAAAAGGAACAATTCGGAGCGTGAACGGCACGTTTTGTGCCAAAAGGAACAATTCGGAATGTAAACCGCACGTTTTGTGCGAAAACTGATCAAGAGCGGCGATTCTGTGCACGAAACGCACGTTTTGTGCCAAAAGGAGCAACTCGGCGCGTGGAACGCACGTTTTGTGTCAAAACTGCGCAAAAGCAGCGATTCTGTGCACGAAACGCCTGTTTTGTGCCAAAAGGAACAATTCGGAGAGTGCACGGCACGTTTTGTACCAATAGGAGTAATTCGGAGCGTGAAACGCACGTTTTGTGCCAAAACTGAGCAAAAGCGGCGATTCTGTGCACGAAACGCACGTTTTGTGCCAAAAGGAACAATTCGGAGCGTGAACGGTACGTTTTGTGCTTAAAGGAGCAATTCGGTGCGTGAAACGCACGTTTTGCGCCAAAACTGCGCAAAAGCAGCGATTCTGTGCACGAAACGCGCGTTTCGTGCCAAAACTGAGCAAAAGCGGTGATTCTGTGCACGAAACGCACGTTTTGTGCCAAAACTGAGCAAAAGCGGCGATTCTGTGCACGAAACACACGTTTTGTGCCAAAACTGAGCAGAAGCGGCGCATCTGTGCACGAAACGCAGGTTTTGTCCCAATATTGAGCAAAAGCGGCGATTCTCTGCACGAACCGCACGTTTTGTGCCAAAGCTGCGCAAAAGCAGCGATTCTGTGCACCAAACGCCCGTTTGGTGCCAAAAGGAACAATTCGGAGCGTAAACGGCGCGTTTTGTACCAAAAGGAATAATTCGGAGCGTGAAACGCACGTTTTGTGCCAAAACTGAGCAAAAGCGGCGATTCTGTGCACGAAACACGTTTTGTGCCAAAACTGAGCAGAAGCTGCGATTCTGTGCACGAAACGCAGGTTTTGTCCCAATATTGAGCAAAAGCGGCGATTCTCTGCACGAACCGCACGTTTTGCGCCAAAGCTGCGCAAAAGCAGCGATTCTGTGCACGAAACGCCCGTTTTGTGCCAAAAGGAACAATTCGGAGCGTAAACGGCGCCTTTTGTACCAAAAGGAGTAATTCGGAGCGTGAAACGCACGTTTTGTGCCAAAACTGAGCAAACGCCGCGATTCTGTGCACGAAACGCACGTTTTGTGCCAAAACTGCGCAAAGGCAGCGATTCTGTGCACGAAACGTACGTTTTGTGCCAAAACTAAGGAAAAGCGACGATTCAGTGCACGAAACGCACGTTTTGTGCCAAAACTGAGCAAAAGCGGCGATTCTGTGTACGATGAACACGTTTTCAGCCAAAACTGAGTAAAGCTGCGATTCTGTGCACGAAACGCACGTTTTGTGCCCAACCTGAGCAAGAGCGGCGATTTTGTGCACGAATCGCACGTCTTGTGCTTAAAGGAGCAATTCGGTGCGTGAAACGCACGTTTTGCGCCAAAACTGCGCAAAAGCAGCGATTCTGTGCACGAAACGCACGTTTCGTGCCAAAACTGAGCAAAAGCGGCGATTCTGTGCACGAAACGCACGTTTTGTGCCAAAACTGAGCAAAAGCGGCGATTCTGTGCACGAAACGCCCGATTTGTGCCAAAACTGAGCAAAAGCGGCGATTCTGTGCACGAAACGCACGTTTTGTGCCAAAAGGAGCAAGAGCGGCGATTTTGAGCACGAAACGCACGTTTTGTGACAAAACTGAGCAAAAGCGGCGATTCTATGCATGAAACGTACGTTTTGTGCCAAAACTGAGCAGAAGCGGCGATTCTGCGCACGAAACGCAGGTTTTGTGCCAAAACTGCGCAAAGGCAGCGATTCTGTGCACGAAACGAACGTTTTGTGCCAAGAGGAACAATTCGGAGCGTAAACCGCACGTTTTGTGCCAAAACTGAGCAAGAGCGCTGATTCTGTGCACGAAACGCACGCTTTGTACCAAAAGGAGTAATTCGGAGCGTGAAACGCACGTTTTGTGCCAAAACTGAGCAAGAGCGGCGATTCTGTGCACGAAACGCACGTTTTGTGCCAAAAGGAGCAACTCGGCGCGTGGAACGCACGTTTTGTGCCAAAAGAAACAATTCGGAGCGTGAACGGCACGTTTTGTGCGAAAAGGAGCAATTCGGAGCGTAAACCGCACGTTTTGTGCCAAAACTGAGCAAGAGCGGCGATTCTGTGCACGAAACGCACGTTCTGTGCCAAAACTGGGCAAAAGCGGCGATTCTGTGCACGAAACGCACGTTTTGTGCCAAAAGACGCAATTCGGCACGTGGAACGCACGTTTTGTGCCAAAACTGCGCAAAGGCAGCAATTCTGTGCACGAAACGTACGTTTTGTGCCAAAACTGAGCAAAAGCGACGATTCAGTGCACGAAACGCACGTTTTGTGCCAAAACTGAACAAAAGCGGTGATTCTGTGTACGAAGAACACGTTTTCAGCCAAAACTGTGTAATGCTGCGATTCTGTGCACGAAACGCCCGTTTTGTGCTAAAACTGAGCAAAAGCGGCGATTCTGCGCACGAAACACACGTTTTGTGCAGAAACTGAGCAGAAGCGGCGATTCTGTGCACGAAACGCACGTTTTGTGCCAAAAGGAGCAAGTCGGAGCGTGGAAAGCACGATTTGTGGAAAACTGCGCAAATGCAGCGATTCTGTGCACGAAACGCACGTTTCGTGCCAAAACTGAGCAAGAGCGGCGATTCTGTGCACGAATCGCACGTTTTGTGCTTAAAGGAGCAATTCGGAGCGTGAAACGCACGTTTTGTGCCAAAACTGAGCAAATGCGGTGATTCTGTGCACGAAACGCACGTTTTGTGCCAAAAGGAACAATTCGGAGCGTGAACGGCACGTTTTGTGCCAAAAGGAACAATTCGGAGCGTAAACCGCACGTTTTGTGCCAAAACTGATCAAGAGCGGCGATTCTGTGCACGAAACGCACGTTTTGTGCCAAAGGAGCAACTCGGAGCGTGGAACGCACGTTTTGTGTCAAAACTGCGCAAAAGCAGCGATTCTGTGCACGAAACGCCTGTTTTGTGCCAAAAGGAACAATTCGGAGCGTGCACGGTACGTTTTGTACCAAAAGGAGTAATTCGGAGCGTGAAACGCACGTTTTGTGCCAAAACTGAGCAAATGCGGCGATTCTGTGCACGAAACGCACGTTTTGTGCCAAAAGGAACAATTCGGAGCGTGAACGGCACGTTTTGTGCCAAAAGGAACAATTCGGAGCGTAAACCGCACGTTTTGTGCCAAAACTGATCAAGGGCGGCGATTCTGTGCACGAAACGCACGTTTTGTGCCAAAACCGAGCAAAAGCGGCGATTCTGTGCACGAAACGCACGTTCTGTGTCAAAACTGAGCAAAAGCGGCGATTCTGTGCACGAAACGCACGTTTTGTGCCAAAAATGAGCAAAAGCGGCGATTCTGTGCACGAAACGCACGTTTTGTTCCAAAAATGATCAAAAGCCGCGATTCTGTGCACGAAACGCACGTTTTGTGCCAAAAGGAGCAATTCGGTGCGTGAAACGCACGTTTTGCGCCAAAACTGCGCAAAAGCAGCGATTCTGTGCTCGAAACGCACGTTTCGTGCCAAAACTGAGCAAAAGCGGCGATTCTGTGCACGAAACGCACGTTTTGTGCCAAAACTGAGCAAAAGCGGCGATTCTGTGCACGAAACACGTTTTGTGCCAAAACTGAGCAGAAGCGGCGATTCTGTGCACGAAACGCAAGTTTTGTTCCAATATTGAGCAAAAGCGGCGATTCTCTGCACGAACCGCACGTTTTGTGCCAAAAGGAACAATTCGGAGCGTGCACGGTACGTTTTGTACCAAAAGGAGTAATTCGGAGCGTGAAACGCACGTTTTGTGCCAGAACTGAGCAAATGCGGCGATTCTGTGCACGAAACGCACGTTTTGTGCCAAAAGGAACAATTCGGAGCGTGAACGGCACGTTTTGTGCCAAAAGGAACAATTCGGAGCGTAAACCGCACGTTTTGTGCCAAAACTGATCAAGGGCGGCGATTCTGTGCCCGAAACGCACGTTTTGTGCCAAAACCGAGCAAAAGCGGCGATTCTGTGCACGAAACGCACGTTCTGTGTCAAAACTGAGCAAAAGCGGCGATTCTGTGCACGAAACGCACGTTTTGTGCCAAAAATGAGCAAAAGCGGCGATTCTGTGCACGAAACGCACGTTTTGTTCCAAAAATGATCAAAAGCCGCGATTCTGTGCACGAAACGCACGTTTTGTGCCAAAAGGAGCAATTCGGTGCGTGAAACGCACGTTTTGCGCCAAAACTGCGCAAAAGCAGCGATTCTGTGCTCCAAACGCACGTTTCGTGCCAAAACTGAGCAAAAGCGGCGATTCTCTGCACGAAACGCACGTTTTGTGACAAAACTGAGCAAAAGCGGCGATTCTGTGCATGAAACGTACGTTTTGTGCCAAAACTAAGCAAAAGCGGCGATTCTGCGCACGAAACGCAGGTTTTGTGCCAAAACTGCGCAAAAGCGGCGATTCTGTGCACGAAACGCCCGATTTGTGCCAAAACTGAGCACAAGCGGCGATTCTGTGCACGAAACGCACGTTTTGTACCAAAAGGAGCAAGAGCGGCGATTTTGAGCACGAAGCGCACGTTTTGTGACAAAACTGAGCAAAAGCGGCGATTCTGTGCACGAAACGCACGTTTTGTGACAGAACTGAGCAAAAGCGGCGATTCTGTGCACGAAACGCACGTTTTCAGCCAAAACTGAGCAAACCGGCGATTCTGTGCACGAAACGCCCGTTTTGGGCTAAAACTGAGCAAAAGCGGCGATTCTGTGCACGAAACACACGTCTTGTGCCAAAACTGAGCAGAATCGGCGATTCTGTGCACGAAACGCAGGTTTTGTCCCAATACTGAGCAAAAGCGGCGATACTCTGCACGAATCGAACGTTTTGTGCCAAAACTGAGCAAAAGCGGCGATTCTGTGCACGAAACGCACGTTGTGTGCTAAAAGGAACAATTCGGAGCGTGAACGGCACGCTTGGTGCCAAAAGGAGTAATTCGGAGGGTGAAACGCACGTTTTGTGCCAAAACTGAGCAAAAGCGACGATTCAGTGCACGAAACGCACGTTCTGTGCCAAAACTGAGCAAAAGCAGCGATTCTGTGTACGAAACGCCCGTTTTGTGCCAAAAGGAACAATTCGGAGCGTGAACGGCAAGTATTGTACCAAAAGGAGTAATTCGAAGCGTGAAACCCACGTTTTGTGCCAAAACTGAGCAAAAGCGGCGATTCTGTGCACGAAACGCACGTTTTGTGCTTAAAGGAGCAATTGGGTGCGTGAAACGCACGTTTTGCGCCAAAACTGCGCAAAAGCAGCGATTCTGTGCACGAAACGCCCGTTTTGTGCCAAAAGGAACAATTCGGAGCGTGCACGGCACGTTTTGTACCAAAAGGAGTAATTCGGAGGTGAAACGCACCTTTTGTGCCAAAACTGAGCAAAAGCGGCGATTCTGTGCACGAAACACACGTTTTATGCCAAAACTGAGCAGAAGCGGCGATTCTGTGCACGAAACGCAGGTTTTGTCCCAATACTGAGCAAAAGGGGCGATTCTCTGCACGAATCGCACGTTTTGTGCCAAAACTGAGCAAAAGCGACGATTCAGTACACGAAACGCACGTTCTGTGCCCAAACTGAGCAAAAGCGGCGATTCTGTGCACGAAACGCACGTTTTGTGCCAAAAGGAACAACTCGGCGCGTGGAACGCACGTTTTGTTCCAAAACTGCGCAAAAGCAGCGATTCTGTCCACGAAACGCACGTTTTGTGCTTAAAGGAGCAATTGGGTGCGTGAAACGCACGTTTTGCGCCAAAACTGCGCAAAAGCAGCGATTCTGTGCACGAAACGCCCGTTTTGTGCCAAAAGGAACAATTCGGAGCGTGCACGGCACGTTTTGTACCAAAAGGAGTAATTCGGAGGTGAAACGCACCTTTTGTGCCAAAACTGAGCAAAAGCGGCGATTCTGTGCACGAAACGCCCGATTTGTGCCAAAACTGAGCAAAAGCGTCGATTCTGTGCACGAAACGCACGTTTTGTGCCAAAAGGAGCATGAGCGGCGATTTTGAGCACGAAGCGCACGTTTTGTGACAAAACTGAGCAAAAGCGGCGATTCTGTGTACGAAGAACACGTTTTCAGCAAAAACTGAGCAACGCGGCGATTCTGTGCACGAAACGCCCGCTTTGGGCTAAAACTGAGCAAAAGCGGCGATTCTCTCCACGAATCGCACGTTTTGTGCCAAAACTGAGCAAAAGCGACGATTCAGTACACGAAACGCACGTTCTGTGCCCAAACTGAGCAAAAGCGGCGATTCTGTGCACGAAACGCACGTTTTGTGCCAAAAGGAACAACTCGGCGCGTGGAACGCACGTTTTGTTCCAAAACTGCGCAGAAGCAGCGATTCTGTCCACGAAACGCCCGTTTTGTGCCAAAAGGAACAATTCGGAGCGTGCACGGCACGTTTTGTACCAAAAGGAGTAATTCGGAGCGTGAAACGTACGTTTTGTGCCAAAACTGAGCAAAAGCGACGATTCAGTGCACGAAACGCACGTTTTGTGCCAAAAGGAGCAACCCGGCGCGTGGAACGCACGTTTTGTGCCAAAAGGAGCAACTCGGCGCATGGAACGCACGTTTTGTGCCAAAACTGCGCAAAAGCAGCGATTCTGTGCACGAAACGCACGTTTTGTGCCAAAACTGAGCAAAAGCGGCGATTCTGTGCACGAAACGTACGTTTTGTGCCAAAACTGAGCAAAAGCGACGATTCAGTGCACGAAACGCACGTTTTGTGCCAAAAGGAGCAACCCGGCGCGTGGAACGCACGTTTTGTGCCAAAAGGAGCAACTCGGCGCATGGAACGCACGTTTTGTGCCAAAACTGCGCAAAAGCAGCGATTCTGTGCACGAAACGCACGTTTTGTGCCAAAACTGAGCAAAAGCGGCGATTCTGTGCACGAAACGCACGTTCTGTGCCAAAACTGAGCAAAAGCGGCGATTCTGTGCACGAAACGCACATTTTGTGCCAAAACTGAGCAAAAGCGGCGATTCTGTGCACGAAACGCACGTTTTGTGCCAAAAGGAGCAACCCGGCGCGTGGAACGCACGTTTTGTGCCAAAAGGAGCAACTCGGCGCATGGAACGCACGTTTTGTGCCAAAACTGCGCAAAAGCAGCGATTCTGTGCACGAAACGCACGTTTTGTGCCAAAACTGAGCAAAAGCGGCGATTCTGTGCACGAAACGCACGTTCTGTGCCAAAACTGAGCAAAACCGGCGATTCTGTGCACGAAACGCACATTTTGTGCCAAAACTGAGCAAAAGCGGCGATTCTGTGCACGAAACGCACGTTTTGTGCCAAAAGGAGCAACCCGGCGCGTGGAACGCACGTTTTGTGCCAAAAGGAGCAACTCGGCGCATGGAACGCACGTTTTGTGCCAAAACTGCGCAAAAGCAGCGATTCTGTGCACGAAACGCACGTTTTGTGCCAAAACTGAGCAAAAGCGGCGATTCTGTGCACGAAACGCACGTTCTGTGCCAAAACTGAGCAAAAGCGGCGATTCTGTGCACGAAACGCACGTTTTGTGCCAAAAGGAGCAAGAGCGGCGATTTTGAGCACAAAACGCACGTTTTGTGACAAAACTGAGCAAAAGCGGCGATTCTGTGTACGAAGAACACGTTTTCAGCCAAAACTGAGCAAAGCTGCGATTCTGTGCACGAAACGCCCGTTTTGTGCCAAAACTGAGCAAAAGCGTTGATTCTGTGCACGAAACGCACGTTCTGTGCCAAAACTGAGCAAAAGCGGCAATTCTGTGCACGAAACGCACGTTTTGTGCCAAAACTGAGCAAAAGCGGCGATTCTGTGCACGAAACGCACGTTCTGTGTCAAAAGGAGCAATTCGGCGCGTGGAAGGCACGTTTTGTGCCAAAACTGCGCAAAAGCCGCGATTCTGTGCACGAAACGCACGTTTTGCGCCAAAAGGAACAATGCCGAGCGTCAACGACACGTTTTGTACCAAAAGGAGTAATTCGGAGTGTGAAACGTACGTTTTGTGCCAAAACTGAGCAAAAGCGGCGGTTCTGTGCACGAAACGCCCGTTTTGTGCTAAAAGGAACAATTTGGAGCGTCAACGGCACGTTTTGTACCAAAAGGAGTAATTCGGAGAGTGAAACGCACGTTTTGTGACAAAACTGCGCAAAAGCAGCGATTCTGTGCACGAAACACACGTTCTGTGCCAAAACTGGGCAAAAGCGGCAATTCTGTGCACGAAACGCACGTTTTGTGGCAAAAATGAGCAAAAGCGGCGATTCTGTGCACGAAACGCACGTTTTGTGCCAAAAGGATCAACTCGGCGCGTGGAACGCACGTTTTGTGCCATAATTGCGCAAAAGCAGCGACTCCATGCACGAAACGCCCGTTTTGTGCCAAAAGGAACAATTCGGAGCGTGCACGGCACGTTTTGTACCAAAAGGAGTAATTCGGAGCGTGAAACGCACGTTTTGTGCCAAAACTGAGCAAAAGCGGCGATTCTGTGCACGAAACACACGTTTTGTGCTAAAACTGAGCAGAATCGGCGATTCTGTGCACGAAACGCAGGTTTTGTGTTAAAAGGAGTAAATCGAAGCGTGAAACCCACGTTTTGTGCCAAAACTGCGCAAAAGCAGCGATTCTGCGCACGAAACGCCCGTTTTGTGCCAAAAGGAACAATTCGGAGCGTGCACGGCACGTTTTGTACCAAAAGGAGTAATTCGAAGGTGAAACGCACGTTTTGTGCCAAAACTGAGCAAAAGCGGCGATTCTGTGCACGAAACGCACGTTTTGTGCCAAAAGGAACAGTTCGGAGCGTGAACTGCACGTTTTGTGCCAAAAGGAACAATTCGGAGCGTAAACCGCACGTTTTGTGCCAAAACTGAGCAAGAGCGGCGATTCTGTGCACGAAACGCACGTTTTGTGCCAAAAGGAGCAACTCGGCGCGTGGAACGCACGTTTTGTGTCAAGACTGCGCAAAAGCAACGATTCTGTGCACGAAACGCCTGTTTTGTGCCAAAAGGAACAATTCGGAGCGTGAACGGCACGTTTTGTGCCAAAAGGAACAATTCGGAGCGAAAACCGCACGTTTTGTGTCACAACTGATCAAGAGCGGCGATTCTGTGCACGAAACGCACGTTTTGTGAAAGAAGGAGCAATTCGGTGCGTGAAACGCACGTGTTGCGCCAAAACTGCGCAAAAGCAGCGATTCTGTGCACGAAACGCCCGTTTTGTGCCAAAACTGAGCAAAAGCGGCGATTCTGTGCACGAAACGCACGTTTTGTGGCAAAACTGAGCAAAAGCGGCGATTCAGTGCACGAAATGCACGTGTTGTGCCAAAACTGAGCAAAAGCGGCGATTCTGTGCACGAAACGCACGTTCTGTGTCAAAAGGAGCAATTCGGCGCGTGGAAGGCACGTTTTGTGCCAAAACTGCGCAAAAGCAGCGATTCTGTGCACGAAACGCACGCTCTGTGCCAAAACTGAGCGAAAGCGGCGATTCTGTGCACGAAACACAAGTGTTGTGCCAAAACTGAGCAAAAGCGGCGATTCTGTGCACGAAACGCAGGTTTTGTGCCAAAACTGAGCAAAAGCGGCGATTCTGTGCACGAAACGCAGGTTTTGTGCCAAAACTGAGCAAAAGCGGCGATTCTGTGCACGAAACGCAGGTTTTGTGCCAAAACTGAGCAAAAGAGGCGATTCTGTGCACGAAACGCCCGATTTGTGCCAAAACTGAGCAAAAGCGGCGATTCTGTGCACGAAACGCACGTTTTGTGCCAAAAGGAGCAACTCGGCGCGTGGAACGCACGTTTTGTGCCAAAACTGCGCAAAAGCAGCGATTCTGTGCACGACACGTCCGTTTTGTGCCAAAAGGAACAGTTCGGAGCGTGAGCTGCACGTTTTGTGCCAAAACTGAGCAAGAGCGGCGATTCTGTGCACGAATCGCACGTTTCGTGCTTAAAGGAGCAATTCGGTGCGTGAAACGCACGTTTTGCACCAAAACTGCGTAAAAGCAGCGATTCTGTGCACGAAACGCACGTTTTGTGCCAAAACTGAGCAAAAGCGACGATTCAGTGCACGAAACGCACGTTCTGTGCCAATTCTGAGCAAAAGCGGCGATTCTGTGCACGAATCGCACGTTTTGTGCTTAAAGGAGCAATTCGGTGCGTGAAACGCACGTTTTGTGCCAAAACTGAGCAAAAGCGGCGATTCTGTGCACGAAACGCACGATTTGTGCCAAAACTGAGCAAAATAGGCGATTCTGTGCACGAAACGCACGTTTTGTGCCAAATGGAGCAACTCGGCGCGTGGAACGCACGTTTTGTGTCAAAACTGCGCAAAAGCGGCGATTCTGTGCACGAAACACACGTTTTGTGCCGAAACTGAGCAGAAGCGGCGATTCTGTGCACGAAACGCACGTTCTGTGTCAAAAGGAGCAATTCGGCGCGTGGCAGGCACGTTTTGTGCCAGAACTGCGCAGAAGCGGCGATTCTGTTGCCGAAACGCAGGTTCTGTGAAAAAACTGAGCAAAAGCGGCGATTCTGTGCACGAAACGCCCGATTTGAGAGAAAACTGAGCAAAAGCGGCGATTCTGTGCACGAAACGCACGTTTTGTGCCAAAACTGAGCAAAAGCGACGATTCAGTGCACGAAACGCACGTTTTGTGCCAAAACTGAGCAAAAGCGACGATTCTGTGCACGAAATGCACGTTCTGTGCCAAAACTGAGCAAAGGCAGCGATTCTGTGCACGAAACACCCGTTTTGTGCCAAAAGGAACATTTCGGAGCGAGCACGGCACGTTTTGTACCAAAAGGAGTAATTCGGAGCATAAAGCGCACGTTTTGTGCCTAAACTCCGCAAAGGCAGCGATTCTGTGCACGAAACTCACGTTTTGTGCCAAAACTGAGCAAAAGCGACGATTCAGTGCACGAAACGCACGTTCTGTGCCAAAACTGAGCAAACGCGGCGATTCTGTGCACGAAACGCACGTTTTGTGCCAAAAGGAACAACTCGAAGCGTGAACGGCACGTTTTGTGCCAAAACTGTGCAAAGGCAGCGATTCTGTGCACGAAACGCACGTTTTGTGCCAAAACTGAGCAAGAGCGGCGATTCTGTGCACGAATCGCACGTTTTGTGCTTAAAGGAGCAATTCGGTGCGTGAAACGCACGTTTTGCACCAAAACTGCGTAAAAGCAGCGATTCTGTGCACGAAACGCACGTTTTGTGCCAAAACTGAGCAAAAGCGGCGATTCTGTGCGCGAAACGCACGTTTTGTGCCAAAAATGAGCAAAAGCGGCGATTCTGTGCACGAAACGCACGTTTTGTGCCAAAAGGAGCAACTCGGCGCTTGGAACGCACGTTTTGTGTCAAAACTGCGCAAAAGCAGCGATTCTGTGCACGAAACGCACGTTTTGTGCCAAAAGGAACAATTCGGAGCGAGCACGGCACGTTTTGTACCAAAAGGAGTAATTCGGAGCGTGAAACGCACGTTTTGTGCCTAAACTCCGCAAAGGCAGCGATTCTGTGCACGAAACGTACGTTTTGTGCCAAAACTGAGCAAAAGCGACGATTCAGTGCACGAAACGCACGTTCTGTGCCAATACTGAGCAAAAGCGGCGATTCTGTGCACGAAACGCACGTTTTGTGCCAAAAGGAACAATTCGAAGCGTGAACGGCACGTTTTGTGCCAAAACTGCGCAAAGGCAGCGATTCTGTGCACGAAACGCACGTTTTGTGCCAAAACTGAGCAAAAGCGGCGATTCTGTGCACGAAACGCACGATTTGTGCCAAAACTGAGCAAAATAGGCGATTCTGTGCACGAAACGCACGTTTTGTGCCAAGTGGAGCAACTCGGCGCGTGGAACGCACGTTTTGTGTCAAAACTGCGCAAAAGCGGCGATTCTGTGCACGAAACGCACGTTTTGTGCCAAAACTGAGCAAAAGCGGCGATTCTGTGCACGAAACGCACGATTTGTGCCAAAACTGAGCAAAATAGGCGATTCTGTGCACGAAACGCACGTTTTGTGCCAAACGGAGCAACTCGGCGCGTGGAACGCACGTTTTGTGTCAAAACTGCGCAAAAGCAGCGATTCTGTGCACGAAACGCCCGTTTTGTGCCAAAAGGAACAGTTCGGAGCGTGAACTGCACGTTTTGTGCCAAAAGGAACAATTCGGAGCGTAAACCGCACGTTTTGTGCCAAAACTGAGCAAGAGCGGCGATTCTGTGCACGAAACGCACGTTTTGTGCCAAAAGGAGCAACTCGGCGCGTGGAACGCACGTTTTGTGTCAAGACTGCGCAAAAGCAACGATTCTGTGCACGAAACGCCTGTTTTGTGCCAAAAGGAACAATTCGGAGCGTGAACGGCACGTTTTGTGCCAAAAGGAACAATTCGGAGCGAAAACCGCACGTTTTGTGCCAAAACTGATCAAGAGCGGCGATTCTGTGCACGAAACGCACGTTTTGTGAAAGAAGGAGCAATTCGGTGCGTGAAACGCACGTGTTGCGCCAAAACTGCGCAAAAGCAGCGATTCTGTGCACGAAACGCCCGTTTTGTGCCAAAACTGAGCAAAAGCGGCGATTCTGTGCACGAAACGCACGTTTTGTGGCAAAACTGAGCAAAAGCGGCGATTCAGTGCACGAAATGCACGTTTTGTGCCAAAACTGAGCATAAGCGGCGATTCTGTGCACGAAACGCATGTTCTGTGTCAAAAGGAGCAATTCGGCGAGTGGAAGGCACGTTTTGTGCCAAAACTGCGCAAAAGCAGCGATTCTGTGCACGAAACGCACGCTCTGTGCCAAAACTGAGCGAAAGCGGCGATTCTGTGCACGAAACGCAAGTGTTGTGCCAAAACTGAGCAAAAGCGGCGATTCTGTGCACGAAACGCAGGTTTTGTGCCAAAACTGAGCAAAAGCGGCGATTCTGTGCACGAAACGCAGGTTTTGTGCCAAAACTGAGCAAAAGCGGCGATTCTGTGCACGAAACGCAGGTTTTGTGCCAAAACTGAGCAAAAGAGGCGATTCTGTGCACGAAACCCACGTTTTGTGCCAGAAGGAGCAACTCGGCGCGTGGAACGCACGTTTTGTGCCAAAACTGCGCAAAAGCAGCCATTCTGTGCACGACACGTCCGTTTTGTGCCAAAAGGAACAGTTCGGAGCGTGAGCTGCACGTTTTGTGCCAAAACTGAGCAAGAGCGGCGATTCTGTGCACGAATCGCACGTTTTGTGCTTAAAGGAGCAATTCGGTGCGTGAAACGCACGTTTTGCACCAAAACTGCGTAAAAGCAGCGATTCTGTGCACGAAACGCACGTTTTGTGCCAAAACTGAGCAAGAGGGGCGATTCTGTGCACGAAACGCATGTTCTGTGCCAAAACAGAGCAAAAGCGGCGATTCTGTGCGCGAAACGCACGTTTTGTGCCAAAAATGAGCAAAAGCGGCGATTCTGTGCACGAAACGCACGTTTTGTGCCAAAAGGAGCAACTCGGCGCTTGGAACGCACGTTTTGTGTCAAAACTGCGCAAAAGCAGCGATTCTGTGCACGAAACGCACGTTTTGTGCCAAAAGGAACAATTCGGAGCGAGCACGGCACGTTTTGTACCAAAAGGAGTAATTCGGAGCGTGAAACGCACGTTTTGTGCCTAAACTCCGCAAAATAGGCGATTCTGTGCACGAAACGCACGTTTTGTGCCAAATGGAGCAACTCGGCGCGTGGAACGCACGTTTTGTGTCAAAACTGCGCAAAAGCGGCGATTCTGTGCACGAAACGCCCGTTTTGTGCCAAAACTGAGCAAAAGCGACGATTCAGTGCACGAAACGCACGTTTTGTGCCAAAACTGAACAAAAGCGGTGATTCTGTGTACGAAGAACACGTTTTCAGCCAAAACTGTGTAGTGCTGCGATTCTGTGCACGAAACGCCCGTTTTGTGCTAAAACTGAGCAAAAGCGGCGATTCTGTGCACGAAACGCCCGATTTGAGAGAAAACTGAGCAAAAGCGGCGATTCTGTGCACGAAACGCACGTTTTGTGCCAAAACTGAGCAAAAGCGACGATTCAGTGCACGAAACGCACGTTTTGTGCCAAAACTGAGCAAAAGCGACGATTCTGTGCACGAAACGCACGTTCTGTGCCAAAACTGAGCAAAGGCAGCGATTCTGTGCACGAAACACCCGTTTTGTGCCAAAAGGAACATTTCGGAGCGAGCACGGCACGTTTTGTACCAAAAGGAGTATTTCGGAGCGTAAAGCGCACGTTTTGTGCCTAAACTCCGCAAAGGCAGCGATTCTGTGCACGAAACTCACGTTTTGTGCCAAAACTGAGCAAAGGCGACGATTCTGTACACGAAACGCACGTTCTGTGCCAAAACTGAGCAAACGCGGCGATTCTGTGCACGAAACGCACGTTTTGTGCCAAAACTGAGCAACTCGGCGCGTGGAACGCACGTTTTGTGTCAAAACTGCGCAAAAGCGGCGATTCTGTGCACGAAACACACGTTTTGTGCCGAAACTGAGCAGAAGCGGCGATTCTGTGCACGAAACGCACGTTCTGTGTCAAAAGGAGCAATTCGGCGCGTGGAAGGCACGTTTTGTGCCAGAACTGCGCAGAAGCGGCGATTCTGTTGCCGAAACGCAGGTTCTGTGAAAAAACTGAGCAAAAGCGGCGATTCTGTGCACGAAACGCCCGATTTGAGAGAAAACTGAGCAAAAGCGGCGATTCTGTGCACGAAACGCACGTTTTGTGCCAAAACTGAGCAAAAGCGACGATTCAGTGCACGAAACGCACGTTTTGTGCCAAAACTGAGCAAAAGCGACGATTCTGTGCACGAAACGCACGTTCTGTGCCAAAACTGAGCAACGGCAGCGATTCTGTGCACGAAACACCCGTTTTGTGCCAAAAGGAACATTTCGGAGCGAGCACGGCACGTTTTGTACCAAAAGGAGTAATTCGGAGCGTAAAGCGCACGTTTTGTGCCTAAACTCCGCAAAGGCAGCGATTCTGTGCACGAAACTCACGTTTTGTGCCAAAACTGAGCAAAGGCGACGATTCTGTACACGAAACGCACGTTCTGTGCAAAAACTGAGCAAACGCGGCGATTCTGTGCACGAAACGCACGTTTTGTGCCAAAACTGAGCAAAAGCGGCGATTCTGTGCACGAAACGCACGATTTGTGCCAAAACTGAGCAAAATAGGCGATTCTGTGCACGAAACGCACGTTTTGTGCCAAATGGAGCAACTCGGCGCGTGGAACGCACGTTTCGTGTCAAAACTGCGCAAAAGCGGCGATTCTGTGCACGAAACGCCCGTTTTGTGCCAAAACTGAGCAAAAGCGACGATTCAGTGCACGAAACGCACGTTTTGTGCCAAAACTGAACAAAAGCGGTGATTCTGTGTACGAAGAACACGTTTTCAGCCAAAACTGTGTAGTGCTGCGATTCTGTGCACGAAACGCCCGTTTTGTGCTAAAACTGAGCAAAAGCGGCGATTCTGTGCACGAAACGCCCGATTTGAGAGAAAACTGAGCAAAAGCGGCGATTCTGTGCACGAAACGCACGTTTTGTGCCAAAACTGAGCAAAAGCGACGATTCAGTGCACGAAACGCACGTTTTGTGCCAAAACTGAGCAAAAGCGACGATTCTGTGCACGAAACGCACGTTCTGTGCCAAAACTGAGCAAACGCGGCGATTCTGTGCACGAAACGCACGTTTTGTGCCAAAACTGAGCAACTCGGCGCGTGGAACGCACGTTTTGTGTCAAAACTGCGCAAAAGCGGCGATTCTGTGCACGAAACGCAGGTTTTGTGCCAAAACTGAGCAAAAGAGGCGATTCTGTGCACGAAACGCCCGATTTGTGCCAAAACTGAGCAAAAGCGGCGATTCTGTGCACGAAACCCACGTTTTGTGCCAGAAGGAGCAACTCGGCGCGTGGAACGCACGTTTTGTGCCAAAACTGCGCAAAAGCAGCCATTCTGTGCACGACACGTCCGTTTTGTGCCAAAAGGAACAGTTCGGAGCGTGAGCTGCACGTTTTGTGCCAAAACTGAGCAAGAGCGGCGATTCTGTGCACGAATCGCACGTTTTGTGCTTAAAGGAGCAATTCGGTGCGTGAAACGCACGTTTTGCACCAAAACTGCGTAAAAGCAGCGATTCTGTGCACGAAACGCACGTTTTGTGCCAAAACTGAGCAAGAGGGGCGATTCTGTGCACGAAACGCATGTTCTGTGCCAAAACAGAGCAAAAGCGGCGATTCTGTGCGCGAAACGCACGTTTTGTGCCAAAAATGAGCAAAAGCGGCGATTCTGTGCACGAAACGCACGTTTTGTGCCAAAAGGAGCAACTCGGCGCTTGGAACGCACGTTTTGTGTCAAAACTGCGCAAAAGCAGCGATTCTGTGCACGAAACGCACGTTTTGTGCCAAAAGGAACAATTCGGAGCGAGCACGGCACGTTTTGTACCAAAAGGAGTAATTCGGAGCGTGAAACGCACGTTTTGTGCCTAAACTCCGCAAAATAGGCGATTCTGTGCACGAAACGCACGTTTTGTGCCAAATGGAGCAACTCGGCGCGTGGAACGCACGTTTTGTGTCAAAACTGCGCAAAAGCGGCGATTCTGTGCACGAAACGCCGTTTTGTGCCAAAACTGAGCAAAAGCGACGATTCAGTGCACGAAACGCACGTTTTGTGCCAAAACTGAACAAAAGCGGTGATTCTGTGTACGAAGAACACGTTTTCAGCCAAAACTGTGTAGTGCTGCGATTCTGTGCACGAAACGCCCGTTTTGTGCTAAAACTGAGCAAAAGCGGCGATTCTGTGCACGAAACGCCCGATTTGAGAGAAAACTGAGCAAAAGCGGCGATTCTGTGCACGAAACGCACGTTTTGTGCCAAAACTGAGCAAAAGCGACGATTCAGTGCACGAAACGCACGTTTTGTGCCAAAACTGAGCAAAAGCGACGATTCTGTGCACGAAACGCACGTTCTGTGCCAAAACTGAGCAAAGGCAGCGATTCTGTGCACGAAACACCCGTTTTGTGCCAAAAGGAACATTTCGGAGCGAGCACGGCACGTTTTGTACCAAAAGGAGTATTTCGGAGCGTAAAGCGCACGTTTTGTGCCTAAACTCCGCAAAGGCAGCGATTCTGTGCACGAAACTCACGTTTTGTGCCAAAACTGAGCAAAGGCGACGATTCTGTAAACGAAACGCACGTTCTGTGCCAAAACTGAGCAAACGCGGCGATTCTGTGCACGAAACGCACGTTTTGTGCCAAAACTGAGCAACTCGGCGCGTGGAACGCACGTTTTGTGTCAAAACTGCGCAAAAGCGGCGATTCTGTGCACGAAACACACGTTTTGTGCCGAAACTGAGCAGAAGCGGCGATTCTGTGCACGAAACGCACGTTCTGTGTCAAAAGGAGCAATTCGGCGCGTGGAAGGCACGTTTTGTGCCAGAACTGCGCAGAAGCGGCGATTCTGTTGCCGAAACGCAGGTTCTGTGAAAAAACTGAGCAAAAGCGGCGATTCTGTGCACGAAACGCCCGATTTGAGAGAAAACTGAGCAAAAGCGGCGATTCTGTGCACGAAACGCACGTTTTGTGCCAAAACTGAGCAAAAGCGACGATTCAGTGCACGAAACGCACGTTTTGTGCCAAAACTGAGCAAAAGCGACGATTCTGTGCACGAAACGCACGTTCTGTGCCAAAACTGAGCAAAGGCAGCGATTCTGTGCACGAAACACCCGTTTTGTGCCAAAAGGAACATTTCGGAGCGAGCACGGCACGTTTTGTACCAAAAGGAGTAATTCGGAGCGTAAAGCGCACGTTTTGTGCCTAAACTCCGCAAAGGCAGCGATTCTGTGCACGAAACTCACGTTTTGTGCCAAAACTGAGCAAAGGCGACGATTCTGTACACGAAACGCACGTTCTGTGCCAAAACTGAGCAAACGCGGCGATTCTGTGCACGAAACGCACGTTTTGTGCCAAAACTGAGCAAAAGCGGCGATTCTGTGCACGAAACGCACGATTTGTGCCAAAACTGAGCAAAATAGGCGATTCTGTGCACGAAACGCACGTTTTGTGCCAAATGGAGCAACTCGGCGCGTGGAACGCACGTTTCGTGTCAAAACTGCGCAAAAGCGGCGATTCTGTGCACGAAACGCCCGTTTTGTGCCAAAACTGAGCAAAAGCGACGATTCAGTGCACGAAACGCACGTTTTGTGCCAAAACTGAACAAAAGCGGTGATTCTGTGTACGAAGAACACGTTTTCAGCCAAAACTGTGTAGTGCTGCGATTCTGTGCACGAAACGCCCGTTTTGTGCTAAAACTGAGCAAAAGCGGCGATTCTGTGCACGAAACACACGTTTTGTGCCGAAACTGAGCAGAAGCGGCGATTCTGTGCACGAAACGCACGTTCTGTGTCAAAAGGAGCAATTCGGCGCGTGGAAGGCACGTTTTGTGCCAGAACTGCGCAGAAGCGGCGATTCTGTTGCCGAAACGCAGGTTCTGTGAAAAAACTGAGCAAAAGCGGCGATTCTGTGCACGAAACGCCCGATTTGAGAGAAAACTGTGCAAAAGCGGCGATTCTGTGCACGAAACGCACGTTTTGTGCCAAAACTGAGCAAAAGCGACGATTCAGTGCACGAAACGCACGTTTTGTGCCAGAACTGAGCAAAAGCGACGATTCTGTGCACGAAACGCACGTTCTGTGCCAAAACTGAGCAAAGGCAGCGATTCTGTGCACGAAACACCCGTTTTGTGCCAAAAGGAACATTTCGGAGCGAGCACGGCACGTTTTGTACCAAAAGGAGTAATTCGGAGCGTAAAGCGCACGTTTTGTGCCTAAACTCCGCAAAGGCAGCGATTCTGTGCACGAAACTCACGTTTTGTGCCACGACTGAGCAAAGGCGACGATTCTGTAAACGAAACGCACGTTCTGTGCCAAAACTGAGCAAACGCGGCGATTCTGTGCACGAAACGCACGTTTTGTGCCAAAAGGAACAACTCGGCGCGTGGAACGCACGTTTTGTGCCAAAACTGCGCAAAAGCAGCGATTCTGTGCACGACACGCCCGTTTTGTGCCAAAAGGAACAGTTCGGAGCGTGAACTGCACGTTTTGTGCCAAAAGGAACAATTCGGAGCGTAAACCGCACGTTTTGTGCCAAAACTGAGCAAGAGCGGCGATTCTGTGCACGAAACGCACGTTTTGTGCTTAAAGAAGCAATTCGGTGCGTGAAACGCACGTTTTGCGCCAAAACTGCGCAAAAGCAGCGATTCTGTGCACCAAACGCACGTTTTGTGCCAAAACTGAGCAAAAGCGGCGATTCTGTGCACGAAACGCCCGATTTGTGCCAAAACTGAGCAAATGCGGCGATTCTGTGCACGAAACGCCCGTTTTGGGCCAAAACTGAGCAAAAGCGGCGATTCTGTGCACGAAACGCACGTTTTGTGGCAAGACTGGGCAAAAGCGGCGATTCAGTGCACGAAATGCACGTTTTGTGCCAAAACTGAGCAAAAGCGGCGATTCTGTGCACGAAACGCACGTTTTGTGCCAAAAGGAGCAATTCGGTGCGTGAAACGCACGTTTTGCACCAAAACTGCGCAAAGGCAGCGATTCTGTGCACGAAACGCACGTTCTGTGCCAAAACTGAGCGAAAGCGGCGATTCTGTGCACGAAACGCAAGTTTTGTGCCAAAACTGAGCAAAAGAGGCGATTCTGTGCACGAAACGCCCGATTTGTGCCAAAACTGAGCAAAAGCGGCAATTCTGTGCACGAAACGCACGTTTTGTGCCAAAAGGAGCAACTCGGCGCGTGGAACGCACGATTTGTGCCAAAACTGCGCAAAAGCAGCGATTCTGTGCACGACACGTCCGTTTTGTGCCAAAAGGAACAATTCGGAGCGTGCACGGCACGTTTTGTACCAAAAGGAGTAATTCGGCGCGTGAAACGCACGTTTTGTGCCAAAACTGAGCAAGAGCGGCGATTCTGTGCACGAAACGCACGTTTTGTGCCAAAACTGAACAAAAGCGGTGATTCTGTGTACGAAACGCACGTTCTGTGCCAAAACTGGGCAAAAGCGGCGATTCTGTGCACGAAACGCACGTTTTGTGCCAAAAGACGCAATTCGGTACGTGGAACGCACGTTTTGTGCCAAAACTGCGCAAAGGCAGTAATTCTGTGCACGAAACGTACGTTTTGTGCCAAAACTGAGCAAAATCGACGATTCAGTGCACGAACCGCACGTTTTGTGCCAAAACTGAACAAAAGCGGTGATTCTGTGTACGAAGAACACGTTTTCAGCCAAAACTGTGTAGTGCTGCGATTCTGTGCACGAAACGCCCGTTTTGTGCTAAAACTGAGCAAAAGCGGCGATTCTGTGCACGAAACACACGTTTTGTGCCGAAACTGAGGTGAAGCGGCGATTCTGTGCACGAAACGCACGTTCTGTGTCAAAAGGAGCAATTCGGCGCGTGGAAGGCACGTTTTGTGTCAAAAGGAACAATTCGGAGCGTAAACCGCACGTTTTGTGCCAAAACTGAGCAAATGCGGCGATTCTGTGCACGAAACGCACGTTTTGTGCCAAAAGGAACAATTCGGATCGTGGACGGCACGTTTTGTGCCAAAAGGAACAATTCGGAGCGTAAACCGCACGTTTTGTGCCAAAACTGATCAAGAGCGGCGATTCTGTGCACGAAACGCACGTTTTGTGCCAAAAGGAGCAATTCGGTGCGTGAAACGCACGTTTTGCGCCAAAACTGCGCAAAAGCAGCGATTCTGTGCACGAAACGCACGTTTTGTGCCAAAAATGAACAAAAGCGGCGATTCTGTGCACGAAGCGCACGTTTTGTGCCAAAAGGAGCCACTCGGCGCGTGGAACGCATGTTTTGTGCCAAAACTGCGAAAAAGTAGCGATTCTGTGCACGAAACGACCGTTTTGTGCCAAAACTAAGCAAAAGCGGCGATTCTGTGCACGAAACGCACGTTCTGTGTCAAAAGGAGCAATTCGGCGCGTGGAAGGCACGTTTTGTGCCAAAACTGCGCAAAAGCAGCGATTCTGTGCACGAAACGCACGTTCTGTGCCAAAACTGAGCAAAAGCGGCGATTCTGTGCACGAAACGCACGTTTTGTGCCAAAACTGAGCAAAAGCGGCTATTCTGCGCACGAAACGCACGTTCTGTGCCAAAACTGAGCAAAAGCGGCGATTCTGTGCGCGAAACGCACGTTTTGTGCCAAAAATGAGCAAAAGCGGCGATTCTGTGCACGAAACGCACGTTTTGTGCCAAAAGGAGCAACTCGGCGCGTGGAACGCACGTTTTGTGTCAAGACTGCGCAGAAGCAACGATTCTGTGCACGAAACGCCTGTTTTGTGCCAAAAGGAACAATTCGGAGCGTGCACGGCACGTTTTGTACCAAAAGGAGTAATTCGGAGCGTGAAACGCACGTTTTGTGCCAAAAGGAACAATTCGGAGCGTAAACCGCACGTTTTGTGCCAAAACTGATCAAGAGCGGCGATTCTGTGCACGAAACGCACGTTTTGTGAAAGAAGGAGGAATTCGGTGCGTGAAACGCACGTTTTGCGCCAAAACTGCGCAAAAGCAGCGATTCTGTGCACGAAACGCCCGTTTTGTGCCAAAACTGAGCAAAAGCGGCGATTCTGTGCACGAAACGCACGTTTTGTGGCAAAACTGAGCAAAAGCGGCGATTCAGTGCACGAAATGCACGTTTTGTGCCAAAACTGAGCAAAAGCGGCGATTCTGTGCACGAAACGCACGTTCTGTGTCAAAAGGAGCAATTCGGCGCGTGGAAGGCACGTTTTGTGCCAAAACTGCGCAAAAGCAGCGATTCTGTGCACGAAACGCACGTTCTGTGCCAAAACTGAGCGAAAGCGGCGATTCTGTGCACGAAACGCAAGTTTTGTGCCAAAACTGAGCAAAAGCAGCGATTCTGTGCACGAAACGCAGGTTTTGTGCCAAAACTGAGCAAAAGCGGCGATTCTGTGCACGAAACGCACGTTTTGTGCCAAAAGGAGCAATTCGGTGCGTGAAACGCACGTTTTGCACCAAAACTGCGCAAAGGCAGCGATTCTGTGCACGAAACGCACGTTTTGTGCCAAAACTGAGCAAGAGCGGCGATTCTGTGCACGAAACGCAAGTTTTGTGCCAAAACTGAACAAAAGCGGTGATTCTGTGTACGAAACGCACGTTCTGTGCCAAAACTGGGCAAAAGCGGCGATTCTGTGCACGTAACGCACGTTTTGTGCCAAAAGACGCAATTCGGCACGTGGAACGCACGTTTTGTGCCAAAACTGCGCAAAGGCAGTAATTCTGTGCACGAAACGTACGTTTTGTGCCAAAACTGAGCAAAAGCGACGATTCAGTGCACGAAACGCACGTTTTGTGCCAAAACTGAACAAAAGCGGTGATTCTGTGTACGAAGAACACGTTTTCAGCCAAAACTGTGTAGTGCTGCGATTCTGTGCACGAAACGCCCGTTTTGTGCTAAAACTGAGCAAAAGCGGCGATTCTGTGCACGAAACACACGTTTTGTGCCGAAACTGAGGTGAAGCGGCGATTCTGTGCACGAAACGCACGTTCTGTGTCAAAAGGAGCAATTCGGCGCATGGAAGGCACGTTTTGTGTCAAAACTGCGCAAAAGCAGCGATTCTGTGCACGAAACGCCTGTTTTGTGCCAAGAGTAACAATTCGGAGCGTGCACGGCACGTTTTGTACCAAAAGGAGTAATTCGGAGCGTGAAACGCACGTTTTGTGCCAAAACTGAGCAAATGCGGCGATTCTGTGCACGAAACGCACGTTTTGTGCCAAAAGGAACAATTCGGATCGTGAACGGCACGTTTTGTGCCAAAAGGAACAATTCGGAGCGTAAACCGCACGTTTTGTGCCAAAACTGATCAGGAGCGGCGATTCTGTGCACGAAACGCACGTTTTGTGCCAAAAGGAGCAATTCGGTGCGTGAAACGCACGTTTTGCGCCAAAACTGCGCAAAAGCAGCGATTCTGTGCACGAAACGCACGTTTTGTGCCAAAAATGAACAAAAGCGGCGATTCTGTGCACGAAGCGCACGTTTTGTGCCAAAAGGAGCCACTCGGCGCGTGGAACGCACGTTTTGTGCCAAAACTGCGAAAAAGTAGCGATTCTGTGCACGAAACGCCCGTTTTGTGCCAAAACTGAGCAAAAGCGGCGATTCTGTGCACGAAACGCACGTTCTGTGTCAAAAGGAGCAATTCGGCGCGTGGAAGGCACGTTTTGTGCCAAAACTGCGCAAAAGCAGCGATTCTGTGCACGAAACGCACGTTCTGTGCCAAAACTGAGCAAAAGCGGCGATTCTGTGCACGAAACGCACGTTTTGTGCCAAAAATGAGCAAAAGCGGCTATTCTGCGCACGAAACGCACGTTCTGTGCCAAAACTGAGCAAAAGCGGCGATTCTGTGCGCGAAACGCACGTTTTGTGCCAAAAATGAGCAAAAGCGGCGATTCTGTGCTCGAAACGCACGGATTGTGCCAAAAGGAGCAACTCGGCGCGTGGAACGCACGTTTTGTGTCAAGACTGCGCAAAAGCAACGATTCTGTGCACGAAACGCACGTTTTGTGCCAAAAGGAACAATTCGGAGCGTGAACGGTACGTTTTGTGCTTAAAGGAGCAATTCGGCGCGTGAAACGCACGTTTTGTGCCACAACTGAGCAAATGCGGCGATTCTGTGCACGAAACGCACGTTTTGTGCCAAAAGGAACAATTCGGAGCGTGAACGGAACGTTTTGTGCCAAAAGGAACAATTCGGAATGTAAACCGCACGTTTTGTGCGAAAACTGATCAAGAGCGGCGATTCTGTGCACGAAACGCACGTTTTGTGCCAAAAGGAGCAACTCGGCGCGTGGAACGCACGTTTTGTGTCAAAACTGCGCAAAAGCAGCGATTCTGTGCACGAAACGCCCGTTTTGTGCTAAAACTGACCTAAAGCGGCGATTCAGTGCTCGAAACACACGTTTTGTGCCGAAACTGAGAAGAAGCAGCCATTCTGTGCACGAAACGCACGTTTTGTGTCAAAAGGAGCAATTCGGCGCGTGGAACGCACGTTTTGTGCCAAAACTGCGCAAAAGCAGCGATTCTGTGCACGAAACGCACGTTTTGTGCCCAACCTGAGCAAGAGCGGCGATTTTGTGCACGAATCGCACGTCTTGTGCTTAAAGGAGCAATTCGGTGCGTGAAACGCACGTTTTGCGCCAAAACTGCGCAAAAGCAGCGATTCTGTGCACGAAACGCACGTTTCGTGCCAAAACTGAGCAAAAGCGGCGATTCTGTGCACGAAACGCACGTTTTGTGCCAAAACTGAGCAAAAGCGGCGATTCTGTGCACGAAACGCACGTTTTGTGCCAAAACTGAGCAGAAGCGGCGCATCTGTGCACGAAACGCAGGTTTTGTCCCAATATTGAGCAAAAGCGGCGATTCTCTGCACGAACCGCACGTTTTGTGCCAAAGCTGCGCAAAAGCAGCGATTCTGTGCACCAAACGCCCGTTTGGTGCCAAAAGGAACAATTCGGAGCGTAAACGGCGCGTTTTGTACCAAAAGGAATAATTCGGAGCGTGAAACGCACGTTTTGTGCCAAAACTGAGCAAAAGCGGCGATTCTGTGCACGAAACACGTTTTGTGCCAAAACTGAGCAGAAGCTGCGATTCTGTGCACGAAACGCAGGTTTTGTCCCAATATTGAGCAAAAGCGGCGATTCTCTGCACGAACCGCACGTTTTGCGCCAAAGCTGCGCAAAAGCAGCGATTCTGTGCACGAAACGCCCGTTTTGTGCCAAAAGGAACAATTCGGAGCGTAAACGGCGCCTTTTGTACCAAAAGGAGTAATTCGGAGCGTGAAACGCACGTTTTGTGCCAAAACTGAGCAAACGCCGCGATTCTGTGCACGAAACGCACGTTTTGTGCCAAAACTGCGCAAAGGCAGCGATTCTGTGCACGAAACGTACGTTTTGTGCCCAAACTAAGGAAAAGCGACGATTCAGTGCACGAAACGCACGTTTTGTGCCAAAACTGAGCAAAAGCGGCGATTCTGTGTACGATGAACACGTTTTCAGCCAAAACTGAGTAAAGCTGCGATTCTGTGCACGAAACGCCCGTTTTGTGCTAAAACTGACCTAAAGCGGCGATTCAGTGCTCGAAACACACGTTTTGTGCCGAAACTGAGAAGAAGCAGCCATTCTGTGCACGAAACGCACGTTTTGTGTCAAAAGGAGCAATTCGGCGCGTGGAACGCACGTTTTGTGCCAAAACTGCGCAAAAGCAGCGATTCTGTGCACGAAACGCACGTCTTGTGCCCAACCTGAGCAAGAGCGGCGATTTTGTGCACGAATCGCACGTCTTGTGCTTAAAGGAGCAATTCGGTGCGTGAAACGCACGTTTTGCGCCAAAACTGCGCAAAAGCAGCGATTCTGTGCACGAAACGCACGTTTCGTGCCAAAACTGAGCAAAAGCGGCGATTCTGTGCACGAAACGCACGTTTTGTGCCAAAACTGAGCAAAAGCGACGATTCTGTGCACGAAACACACGTTTTGTGCCAAAACTGAGCAGAAGCGGCGCATCTGTGCACGAAACGCAGGTTTTGTCCCAATATTGAGCAAAAGCGGCGATTCTCTGCACGAACCGCACGTTTTGTGCCAAAGCTGCGCAAAAGCAGCGATTCTGTGCACCAAACGCCCGTTTGGTGCCAAAAGGAACAATTCGGAGCGTAAACGGCGCGTTTTGTACCAAAAGGAATAATTCGGAGCGTGAAACGCACGTTTTGTGCCAAAACTGAGCAAAAGCGGCGATTCTGTGCACGAAACACGTTTTGTGCCAAAACTGAGCAGAAGCTGCGATTCTGTGCACGAAACGCAGGTTTTGTCCCAATATTGAGCAAAAGCGGCGATTCTCTGCACGAACCGCACGTTTTGCGCAAAAGCTGCGCAAAAGCAGCGATTCTGTGCACGAAACGCCCGTTTTGTGCCAAAAGGAACAATTCGGAGCGTAAACGGCGCCTTTTGTACCAAAAGGAGTAATTCGGAGCGTGAAACGCACGTTTTGTGCCAAAACTGAGCAAACGCCGCGATTCTGTGCACGAAACGCACGTTTTGTGCCAAAACTGCGCAAAGGCAGCGATTCTGTGCACGAAACGTACGTTTTGTGCCAAAACTAAGGAAAAGCGACGATTCAGTGCACGAAACGCACGTTTTGTGCCAAAACTGAGCAAAAGCGGCGATTCTGTGTACGATGAACACGTTTTCAGCCAAAACTGAGTAAAGCTGCGATTCTGTGCACGAAACGCACGTTTTGTGCCCAACCTGAGCAAGAGCGGCGATTTTGTGCACGAATCGCACGTCTTGTGCTTAAAGGAGCAATTCGGTGCGTGAAACGCACGTTTTGCGCCAAAACTGCGCAAAAGCAGCGATTCTGTGCACGAAACGCACGTTTCGTGCCAAAACTGAGCAAAAGCGGCGATTCTGTGCACGAAACGCACGTTTTGTGCCAAAACTGAGCAAAAGCGGCGATTCTGTGCACGAAACGCCCGATTTGTGCCAAAACTGAGCAAAAGCGGCGATTCTGTGCGTGAAGCGCACGTTTTGCGCCAAAACTGCGCAAAAGCAGCGATTCTGTGCACGAAACGCACGTTTCGTGCCAAAACTGAGCAAAAGCGGCGATTCTGTGCACGAAACGCACGTTTTGTGCCAAAACTGAGCAAAAGCGGCGATTCTGTGCACGAAACGCCCGATTTGTGCCAAAACTGAGCAAAAGCGGCGATTCTGTGCACGAAACGCACGTTTTGTGCCAAAAGGAGCAAGAGCGGCGATTTTGAGCACGAAACGCACGTTTTGTGACAAAACTGAGCAAAAGCGGCGATTCTATGCATGAAACGTACGTTTTGTGCCAAAACTGAGCAGAAGCGGCGATTCTGCGCACGAAACGCAGGATTTGTGCCAAAACTGCGCAAAGGCAGCGATTCTGTGCACGAAACGAACGTTTTGTGCCAAGAGGAACAATTCGGAGCGTAAACCGCACGTTTTGTGCCAAAACTGAGCAAGAGCGCTGATTCTGTGCACGAAACGCACGCTTTGTACCAAAAGGAGTAATTCGGAGCGTGAAACGCACGTTTTGTGCCAAAACTGAGCAAGAGCGGCGATTCTGTGCACGAAACGCACGTTTTGTGCCAAAAGGAGCAACTCGGCGCGTGGAACGCACGTTTTGTGCCAAAAGAAACAATTCGGAGCGTGAACGGCACGTTTTGTGCGAAAAGGAGCAATTCGGAGCGTAAACCGCACGTTTTGTGCCAAAACTGAGCAAGAGCGGCGATTCTGTGCACGAAACGCACGTTCTGTGCCAAAACTGGGCAAAAGCGGCGATTCAGTGCACGAAACGCACGTTTTGTGCCAAAACTGAACAAAAGCGGTGATTCTGTGTACGAAGAACACGTTTTCAGCCAAAACTGTGTAATGCTGCGATTCTGAGCACGAAACGCCCCTTCTGTGCCAAAACTGAGCAAAAGCGGCGATTCTGCGCACGAAACGCACGTTTTGTGCCAAAAATGTGCAAAAGCGGCGATTCTGTGCACGAAACGCACGTTTTGTGCCAAAAGGAGCAACTCGGCGCGTGGAACGTACGTTTTGTGTCAAAACTGCGCAAAAGCAGCGATTCTGTGCACGAAACGCCCGTTTTGTGCCAAAAGGAACAATTCGGAGAGTGCACGGCACGTTTTGTACCAATAGGAGTAATTCGGAGCGTGAAACGCACGTTTTGTGCCAAAACTGCGCAAAAGCAGCGATTCTGTCCACGAAACACACGTTTCGTGCCAAAACTGAGCAGAAGCGGCGATTCTGTGCACGAAACGCACGTTTTGTGCCAAAACTGAACAAAAGCGGTGATTCTGTGTACGAAGAACACGTTTTCAGCCAAAACTGTGTAATGCTGCGATTCTGTGCACGAAACGCCCGTTTTGTGCTAAAACTGAGCAAAAGCGGCGATTCTGTGCACGAAACACACGTTTTGTGCCAAAACTGAGCAAAAGCGGCGATTCTGTGAACGAAACGCACGTTTTGTGCCAAAAGGAGCAACTCGGCGCGTGGAAAGAACGATTTGTGCCAAAACTGCGCAAAAGCAGCGATTCTGTGCACGAAACGCACGTTTTGTGCCAAAAGGTACAATTCCGAGCGTGAACGGCACGTTTTGTTCCAAAAGGAACAATTCGGAACGTAAACCGCACGCTCTGTGCGAAAACTGAGCAAGAGCGCTGATTCTGTGCACGAAACGCACGCTTTGTACCAAAAGGAGTAATTCGGAGCGTGAAACGCACGTTTTGTGCCAAAAGGAGCAACTCGGCGCGTGGAACGCACGTTTTGTGCCAAAAGAAACAATTCGGAGCGTGAACGGCACGTTTTGTGCGAAAAGGAGCAATTCGGGGCGTAAACCGCACGTTTTGTGCCAAAACTGAGCAAGAGCGGCGATTCTGTGCACGAAACGCACGTTCTGTGCCAAAACTGGGCAAAAGCGGCGATTCTGTGCACGAAACGCACGTTTTGTGCCAAAAGACGCAATTCGGCACGTGGAACGCACGTTTTGTGCCAAAACTGCGCAAAGGCAGCAATTCTGTGCACGAAACGTACGTTTTGTGCCAAAACTGAGCAAAAGCGACGATTCAGTGCACGAAACGCACGTTTTGTGCCAAAACTGAACAAAAGCGGTGATTCTGTGTACGAAGAACACGTTTTCAGCCAAAACTGTGTAATGCTGCGATTCTGTGCACGAAACGCCCGTTTTGTGCTAAAACTGAGCAAAAGCGGCGATTCTGCGCACGAAACACACGTTTTGTGCAGAAACTGAGCAGAAGCGGCGATTCTGTGCACGAAACGCACGTTTTGTGCCAAAAGGAGCAAGTCGGAGCGTGGAAAGCACGATTTGTGGAAAACTGCGCAAATGCAGCGATTCAGTGCACGAAACGCACGTTTTGTGCCAAAACTGAACAAAAGCGGTGATTCTGTGTACGAAGAACACGTTTTCAGCCAAAACTGTGTAATGCTGCGATTCTGTGCACGAAACGCCCCTTCTGTGCCAAAACTGAGCAAAAGCGGCGATTCTGCGCACGAAACGCACGTTTTGTGCCAAAAATGTGCAAAAGCGGCGATTCTGTGCACGAAACGCACGTTTTGTGCCAAAAGGAGCAACTCGGCGCGTGGAACGTACGTTTTGTGTCAAAACTGCGCAAAAGCAGCGATTCTGTGCACGAAACGCCCGTTTTGTGCCAAAAGGAACAATTCGGAGAGTGCACGGCACGTTTTGTACCAATAGGAGTAATTCGGAGCGTGAAACGCACGTTTTGTGCCAAAACTGCGCAAAAGCAGCGATTCTGTCCACGAAACACACGTTTCGTGCCAAAACTGAGCAGAAGCGGCGATTCTGTGCACGAAACGCACGTTTTGTGCCAAAACTGAACAAAAGCGGTGATTCTGTGTACGAAGAACACGTTTTCAGCCAAAACTGTGTAATGCTGCGATTCTGTGCACGAAACGCCCGTTTTGTGCTAAAACTGAGCAAAAGCGGCGATTCTGTGCACGAAACACACGTTTTGTGCCAAAACTGAGCAAAAGCGGCGATTCTGTGAACGAAACGCACGTTTTGTGCCAAAAGGAGCAACTCGGCGCGTGGAAAGAACGATTTGTGCCAAAACTGCGCAAAAGCAGCGATTCTGTGCACGAAACGCACGTTTTGTGCCAAAAGGTACAATTCCGAGCGTGAACGGCACGTTTTGTTCCAAAAGGAACAATTCGGAACGTAAACCGCACGCTCTGTGCGAAAACTGAGCAAGAGCGCTGATTCTGCGCACGAAACGCACGCTTTGTACCAAAAGGAGTAATTCGGAGCGTGAAACGCACGTTTTGTGCCAAAAGGAGCAACTCGGCGCGTGGAACGCACGTTTTGTGCCAAAAGAAACAATTCGGAGCGTGAACGGCACGTTTTGTGCGAAAAGGAGCAATTCGGGGCGTAAACCGCACGTTTTGTGCCAAAACTGAGCAAGAGCGGCGATTCTGTGCACGAAACGCACGTTCTGTGCCAAAACTGGGCAAAAGCGGCGATTCTGTGCACGAAACGCACGTTTTGTGCCAAAAGACGCAATTCGGCACGTGGAACGCACGTTTTGTGCCAAAACTGCGCAAAGGCAGCAATTCTGTGCACGAAACGTACGTTTTGTGCCAAAACTGAGCAAAAGCGACGATTCAGTGCACGAAACGCACGTTTTGTGCCAAAACTGAACAAAAGCGGCGATTCTGTGCACGAAACGCACGTTTTGTGCCAAAAGGAGCAAGTCGGAGCGTGGAAAGCACGATTTGTGGAAAACTGCGCAAATGCAGCGATTCTGTGCACGAAACGCACGTTTTGTGCCAAAACTGAGCAAGAGCGGCGATTCTATGCACGAATCGCACGTTTTGTGCTTAAAGGAGCAATTCGGAGCGTGAAACGCACGTGTTGCGCCAAAACTGCGCAAAATTAGCGATTCTGTGCACGAAACGCACGTTTCGTGCCAAAACTGAGCAAGAGCGGCGATTCTGTGCACGAATCGCACGTTTTGTGCTTAAAGGAGCAAGAGCGGCGATTTTGAGCACGAAACGCACGTTATGTGCCAAAAGGAGCAACTCGGCGCGTGGAACGCACGTTTTGTGTCAAAACTGCGCAAAAGCAGCGATTCTGTGCACGAAACGCCTGTTTTGTGCCAAAAGGAACAATTCGGAGCGTGCACGGCACGTTTTGTACCAAAAGGAGTAATTCGGAGCGTGAAACGCACGTTTTGTGCCAAAACTGAGCAAATGCGGTGATTCTGTGCACGAAACGCACGTTTTGTGCCAAAAGGAACAATTCGGAGCGTGAACGGCACGTTTTGTGCCAAAAGGAACAATTCGGAGCGTAAACCGCACGTTTTGTGCCAAAACTGATCAAGAGCGGCGATTCTGTGCACGAAACGCACGTTTTGTGCCAAAGGAGCAACTCGGAGCGTGGAACGCACGTTTTGTGTCAAAACTGCGCAAAAGCAGCGATTCTGTGCACGAAACGCCTGTTTTGTGCCAAAAGGAACAATTCGGAGCGTGCACGGTACGTTTTGTACCAAAAGGAGTAATTCGGAGCGTGAAACGCACGTTTTGTGCCAAAACTGAGCAAATGCGGCGATTCTGTGCACGAAACGCACGTTTTGTGCCAAAAGGAACAATTCGGAGCGTGAACGGCACGTTTTGTGCCAAAAGGAACAATTCGGAGCGTAAACCGCACGTTTTGTGCCAAAACTGATCAAGGGCGGCGATTCTGTGCACGAAACGCACGTTTTGTGCCAAAACCGAGCAAAAGCGGCGATTCTGTGCACGAAACGCACGTTCTGTGTCAAAACTGAGCAAAAGCGGCGATTCTGTGCACGAAACGCACGTTTTGTGCCAAAAATGAGCAAAAGCGGCGATTCTGTGCACGAAACGCACGTTTTGTTCCAAAAATGATCAAAAGCCGCGATTCTGTGCACGAAACGCACGTTTTGTGCCAAAAGGAGCAACTCGGCGCGTGGAACGCACGTTTTGTGCCGAAACTGCGCAAAAGCAGCGATTCTGTGCACGAAACGCACGTTTTGTGCCAAAACTGAGCAAGAGCGGCGATTCTGTGCACGAATCGCATGTTTTGTGCTTAAACGAGCAATTCGGTGCGTGAAACGCACGTTTTGCGCCAAAACTGCGCAAAAGCAGCGATTCTGTGCTCGAAACGCACGTTTCGTGCCAAAACTGAGCAAAAGCGGCGATTCTGTGCACGAAACGCACGTTTTGTGCCAAAACTGAGCAAAAGCGGCGATTCTGTGCACGAAACACGTTTTGTGCCAAAACTGAGCAGAAGCGGCGATTCTGTGCACGAAACGCAAGTTTTGTTCCAATATTGAGCAAAAGCGGCGATTCTCTGCACGAACCGCACGTTTTGTGCCAAAGCTGCGCAAAAGCAGCGATTCAGTGCACGAAACGCACGTTTTGTGCCAAAAGGAGCAACTCGGCGCGTGGAACGCACGTTTTGTGCCAAAACTGCGCAAAAGCAGCGATTCTGTGCACGAAACGCACGTTTTGTGCAAAAACTGAGCAAAAGCGGCGATTCTGTGCACGAAACGCACGTTTTGTGCCAAAACTGCGCAAAAGCAGCGATTCTGTGCACGAAACGAACGTTTCGTGCCAAAACTGAGCAAAAGCGGCGATTCTGTGCACGAAACACGTTTTGTGCCAAAACTGAGCAGAAGCGGCGATTCTGTGCACGAAATGCAGGTTTTGTCCCAATACTGAGCAAAAGCGGCGATTCTCTGCACGAATCGCACGTTTTGTGTCAAAAGGAGCAATTCGGCGCGTGGAACGCACGTTTTGCGCCAAAACTGCGCAAAAGCAGCGATTCTGTGCACGAAACGATCGTTTTGTGCCAAAAGGAACAATTCGGAGCGTAAACGGCACGTTTTGTACCAAAAGGAGTAATTCGGATGGTGAAACGCACGTTTTGTGCCAAAACAGAGCAAAAGCGGCGATTCTGTGCACGAAACGCACGTTTTGTGCCAAAAGGAGCAATTCGGCACGTGGAACGCACGTTTTGTGCCAAAAGGAGTAATTCGGAGCGTGAAACGCACGTTTTGTGCCAAAACAGAGTAAAAGCGGCGATTCTGTGCACGAAACGCACGTTTTGTGTCAATACTGAGCAAAAGCGACGATTCAGTGCACGAAACGCACGTTTTGTGCCAAAACTGAACAAAAGCGGCGATTCTGTGCACGAAACACACGTTTTGTGCCGAAACTGAGATGAAGCGGCCATTTTGTGCACGAAACGCACGTTTTGCGCCAAAACTGAGCAAAAGCGGCGATTCTGTGCACGAAACACACGTTTTGTGCCGAAACTGAGAAGAAGCGGCCATTCTGTGCACGAAACGCAGGTTTTGTCCCAATACTGAGCAAAAGCGGCGATTCTCTGCACGAATCACACGTTTTGTGCCAAAACTGAGCAAAAGCGGCGATTCTGTGCACGAAACGCACGTTTTGTGCCAAAACTGCGCAAAAGCAGCGATTCTGTGCACGAAACGAACGTTTCGTGCCAAAACTGAGCAAAAGCGGCGATTCTGTGCACGAAACACGTTTTGTGCCAAAACTGAGCAGAAGCGGCGATTCTGTGCACGAAATGCAGGTTTTGTCCCAATACTGAGCAAAAGCGGCGATTCTCTGCACGAATCGCACGTTTTGTGCCAAAAATGAGCAAAAGCGGCGATTCTGTGCACGAAACGCACGTTTTGTGCCAAAAGGAGCAACTCGGCGCGTGGAACGCACGTTTTGTGCCAAAACTGCGCAAAAGCAGCGATTCTGTGCACGAAACGCACGTTTTGTGCAAAAACTGAGCAAAAGCGGCGATTCTGTGCACGAAACGCACGTTCTGTGCCAAAACTGAGCAAGATCGGCGATTCTGTGCACGAAACGCACGTTTTGTGCCAAAAATGAACAAAAGCGGCGATTCTGTGCACGAAACGCACGTTTTGTGCCGAAAGGAGCAACTCGGCGCGTGGAACGCACGTTTTGTGCCAAAAGGAGCAACTCGGCGCGTGGAACGCACGTTTTGTGCCAAAACTGCGCAAAAGCAGCGATTCTGTGCACGAAACGCACGTTTTGTGCCAAAACTGAGCAAAAGCGGCGATTCTGTGCACGAAACGGACGTTTTGTGCCAAAAGGAGCAATTCGGCACGTGGAACGCACGTTTTGTGCCAGAACTGCGCAAAAGCAGCGATTCTGTGCACGAAACGCCCGTTTTGTGCCAAAAGGAACAATTCTGAGCGTGCACGGCGCGTTTTGTACCAAAAGGAGTTATTCGGAGCGTGAAACGCACGTTTTGTGCCAAAACTGAGCAAAAGCGGCGATTCTGTGCACGAAACGCACGTTTTGTGTCAAAAGGAGCAATTCGGCGCGTGGAACGCACGTTTTGTGCCAGAACTGCGCAAAAGCAGCGATTCTGTGCACGAAACGCACGTTTTGTCCCAATACTGAGCAAAAGCGGCGATTCTCTGCACGAATCGCACGTTTTGTGTCAAAACTGATCAGAAGCGGCGATTCTGTGCACGAAATGCAGGTTTTGTCCCAATACTGAGCAAAAGCGGCGATTCTCTGCACGAATCGCACGTTTTGTGTCAAAAGGAGCAATTCGGCGCGTGGAACGCACGTTTTGCGCCAAAACTGCGCAAAAGCAGCGATTCTGTGCACGAAACGATCGTTTTGTGCCAAATGGAACAATTCGGAGCGTAAACGGCACGTTTTGTACCAAAAGGAGTAATTCGGATGGTGAAACGCACGTTTTGTGCCAAAACAGAGCAAAAGCGGCGATTCTGTGCACGAAACGCACGTTTTGTGCCAAAAGGAGCAATTCGGCACGTGGAACGCACGTTTTGTGCCAAAAGGAGTAATTCGGAGCGTGAAACGCACGTTTTGTGCCAAAACTGCGCAAAAGCAGCGATTCTGTGCACGATACGCACGTTTTGTGCCAAAACTGAGCAAAAGCGGCGATTCTGTGCACGAAACGCACGTTTTGTGCCAAAAGGAGCAACTCGGCGCGTGGAACGCACGTTTTGTGCCAAAAGGAGCAACTCGGCGCATGGAACGCACGTTTTGTGCCAAAACTGCGCAAAAGCAGCGATTCTGTGCACGATACGCACGTTTTGTGCCAAAACTGAGTAAAAGCGGCGATTCTGTGCAAGAAACGCACGTTTTGTGCCAATACTGAGCAAAAGCGGCGGATCTGTGCACGAAACGCACGTTTTGTGTTAAAAGGAGCAATTCGGCGCGTGGAACGCACGTTTTGTGCCAAAACTGCGCAAAAGCAGCGATTCTGTGCACGATACGCACGTTTTGTGCCAAAACTGAGCAAAAGCGGCGATTCTGTGCACGAAACGCACGTTTTGTGCCAAAAGGAGCAACTCGGCGCGTGGAACGCACGTTTTGTGCCAAAAGGAGCAACTCGGCGCATGGAACGCACGTTTTGTGCCAAAACTGCGCAAAAGCAGCGATTCTGTGCACGAAACGCACGTTTTGTGCCAAAACTGAGCAAAAGCGGCGATTCTGTGCACGAAACGCACGTTCTGTGCCAAAACTGAGCAAAAGCGGCGATTCTGTGCACGAAACGCACGTTTTGTGCCAAAAGGAGCAAGAGCGGCGATTTTGAGCACAAAACGCACGTTTTGTGACAAAACTGAGCAAAAGCGGCGATTCTGTGTACGAAGAACACGTTTTCAGCCAAAACTGAGCAAAGCTGCGATTCTGTGCACGAAACGCCCGTTTTGTGCTAAAACTGAGCAAACGCGGCGATTCTGTGCACGAAACACACGTTTTGTGCCGAAACTGAGCAGAAGCGGCGATTCTGTGCACGAAACGCAGGTTTTGTCCCAATACTGAGCAAAAGCGGCGATTCTCTGCAGGAATCGCACGTTTTGTGCCAAAACTGAGCAAAAGCGGCGATTCTGTGCACGAAACGCACGTTTTGTGCCAAAAGGAGCAAATCGGCACGTGGAACGCACGTTTTGTGCCAAAACTGCGCAAAAGCACCGATTCTGTGCACGAAACGCCCGTTTTGTGCCAAAACTGAGCAAAAGCGGCGATTCTGTGCACGAAACGCCCGATTTGTGCCAAAACTGAGCAAAAGCGGCGATTCTGTGCAAGAAATGCACGTTTTGTGTCAAAAGGAGCAAGAGCGGCGATTCTGTGCACGAAACGCACGTTTTGTGCCAAAACTGAGCAAAAGCGGCGATTCTGTGCACGAAACGCACGTTCTGTGTCAAAAGGAGCAATTCGACGCGTGGAAGGCACGTTTTGTGCCAAAACTGCGCAAAGCAGCGATTCTGTGCACGAAACGCCCGATTTATGCCAAAACTGAGCAAAAGCGGCGATTCTATGCACGAAACGCCCGATTTGTGCCAAAACTGAGCAAAAGCGGCGATTCTGTGCACGAAATGCACGTTTTGTGTCAAAAGGAGCAAGTGCGGCGATTCTGAACACGAAACGCACGTTTTGTGACAAAACTGAGCAAAAGGGCCGATTCTGTATACGAAGAACACGTTTTCAGCCAAAACTGAGTAAAGCGGCGATTCTGTGCACGAAACGCACGTCTTGTGCCAAAACTGAGCAAAAGCGACGATTCAGTGCACGAAACGCACGTTTTGTGCCAAAACTGAGCAAAAGCGGCGATTCTGTGTACGAAGAACACGTTTTCAGCCAAAACTGTGTAAAGCAGCGATTCTGTTCACGAAACGCTCGTTTTGTGCCAAAACTGAGCAAAAGCGGCGGTTCTGTGCACGAAACGCACGTTCTGTGCCAAAACTGAGCAAAAGCGGCGATAATGTGCACGAAACGCACGTTTTGTGCAAAAAGGAGCAGTTCCGAGCGTGAACGGCACGTTTTGTACCAAAAGGAGTAATTCGGAGCGTGAAACACACGTTTTGAGCCAAAACTGAGCAAAAGCGGCGATTCTGTGCACGAAACACACGTTTTGTGCCGAAACTGAGGACAAGCGGCCATTCTGTGCGCGAAACGCTGGTTTTGTCCCAATACTGAGCAAAAGCGGCGATTCTCTGCACGAATCGCACGTTTTGTGCCAAAACTGAGCAAAAGCGGCGATTCTGTGCACGAAACGCACGTTTTGTGCCAAAACTGCGCAAAAGCAGCGATTCTGTGCACGAAACGCACGTTTTGTGCCAAAACTGAGCAAAAGCGGCGATTCTGTGCACGAAACGCACGTTTTGTGCCAAAACTGAGCAAAAGCGACGATTCAGTGCACGAAACGCACGTTTTGTGCCAAAACTGAGCAAAAGCGGCGATTCTGCGTACGAAGAACACGTTTTCAGCCAAAACTGTGTAAAGCTGCGATTCTGTGCACGAAACGCACGTTTTGTGCCAAAACTGAGCAAAAGCGGCGATTCTGTGCACGAAACCCACGTTTTGTTTCAAAAGGAGCAATTCGGCGCGTGGAACGCACGTTTTGTGCCAAAACTGAGCAAAAGCGGCGATTCTGTGCACGAAACGCACGTTCTGTGTCAAAAGGAGCAATTCGGCGCGTGGAAGGCACGTTTTGTGCCAAAACTGCGCAAAAGCATTGATTCTGTGCACGAAACGCCCGTTTTGTGCCAAAAGGAACAATTCCGAGCGTGAACGGCACGTTTTGTACCAAAAGGAGTAATTCGGAGCGTGAAACGCTCGTTTTGAGGCAAAACTGAGCAAAAGCGGCGATTCTGTGCATGAAATGCACGTTTTGTGTCAAAAGGAGCCAGAGCTGCGATTCTGAGCACGAAACGCACGTTTTGTGACAAAACTGAGCAAAAGCGGCGATTCTGTGTACGAAGATCACGTTTTCAGCCAAAACTGAGCAGAAGCGGCGATTCTGCGCACGAAACGCACGTTTTGTGTCAAAAGGAGCAATTCGGCGCGTGGAACGCACGTTTTGTGCCAAAACTGCGCGAAAGCAGCGATTCTGTTCACGAAACGCACGTTTTGTGCCAAAACTGAGCAAAAGTGGCGATTCTGTGCACGAAACGCACGTTCTGTGCCAAAAGGAACAATTCTGAGCGTGCACGGCGCGTTTTGTTCCAAAAGGAGTAATTCGGAGGGTGAAACGCACGTTTTGTGCCAAAACTGCGCAAAAGCAGCGATTCTGTGCACGAAACGCACGTTTTGTGCCAAAAGGAACAATTCCGAGCGTCAACGGCACGTTTTGTACCAAAAGGAGTAATTCGGAGCGTGAAACGCACGTTTTGAGCAAAAACTGAGCAAAAGCGGCGATTCTGTGCACGAAACGCACGTTTTGTGCCAAAAGGAGCAATTCGGCACGTGGAACGCACGTTTTGTGCCAAAAGGAGTAATTCGGAGCGTGAAACGCACGTTTTGTGCCAAAACAGAGTAAAAGCGGCGATTCTGTGCACGAAGCGCACGTTTTGTGCCAATACTGAGCAAAAGCGGCGATTCAGTGCACGAAACGCACGTTTTGTGCCAAAACTGAGCAAAAGCGGCTATTCTGTGTACGAAGAACACGTTTTCAGACAAAACCTAGTAAAGCTGCGATTCTGTGCAAGAAACGCAGATTTTGTGCCAAAACTGAGCAAAAGCGGCTATTCTGTGTACGAAGAACACGTTTGCAGACAAAACTTAGTAAAGCTGCGATTCTGTGCAAGAAACGCAGATTTTGTGTCAATACTGAGCAAAAGCGGCGATTCTGTGTACGAAGAACAGGTTTTCAGCCAAAACTGAGTAAAGCTGCGACTCTGTGCACGAAACGCCCGTTTTGTGGTAAAACTGAGCAAAAGCGGCGATTCTGTGCACGAAACACACGTTTTGTGCCGAAACTGAGAAAAGGCGGCCATTCTGTGCACGAAACGCAGGTTTTGTCCCAATACTGAGCAAAAGCGGCGATTCTCTGCTCGAATCGCACGTTTTGTGCCAAAACTGAGCAAAAGCGGCGATTCTGTGCACGAAACGCCCGGTTTGCGCCAAAAGGTGCAATTCGGAGCGTGAAACGCATGTTTTGTGCCAAGACTGAGCAACAGCGGCGATTCTGTGCACGAAACGCACGTATTGTACCAAAAGGAGCAATTCTGTGCGTCAAACGCACGATTTGTGCCAAAACTGAGAAAAAGCAGCGATACTGTGCACGAAACGCACGTGGTGTGCCAAAACTGACCAAGAGTTGCGATTCTGTGCACGAAACGCGGGTTTTGTGCCAAAACTGAGCAAAAGCGGCGATTCTCTGCACGAACCGCACGTTATGTGCCAAAACTGAGCAAAAGCAGCGATTCTGTGCACGAAACGCACGTTTTGTGCCAAAACTGAGCAAAAGCGGCGATTCTGTGCACGAAACGGACGTTTGGCGCCAAAAATGAGCAAAAGCGGCGATTCTGTGCACGAAACGCACGTTTTGCGCCAAACGGAGCAACTCGCCGCGTGGAACGCACGTTTTGTGGCAAAACTGAGCAAAAGCGGCGGTTCAGTGCACGAAATGCACGTTTTGTGCCAAAACTGAGCAAAAGCGGCGATTCTGTGCACGAAACGCTCGTTCTGTGTCAAAAGGAGCAAGTGCGGCGATTCTGAGCACGAAACGCACGTTTTGTGACAAAACTGAGCAAAAGCGCCGATTCTGTATACGAAGAAAACGTTTTCTGCCAAAACTGAGTAAAGCGGCGATTCTGTGCACGAAACGCACGTCTTGTGCCAAAACTGAGCAAAAGCGGCGATTCTGTGCACGAAACGCACGCTCTGTGTCAAAAGGAGCAATTCGGCGCGTGGAAGGCACGTTTTGTTCCAAAACTCCGCAAAGCAGCGATTCTGTGCACGAAACGCGCGTTTTGTGCCAAAAGGAATAATTCGGAGCGTGAACGGCACGTTTTGTGCCTAAAGGAACAATTCGGAGCGTAAACCGCACGTTTTTTGCCAAAACTGAGTAAGAGCGGCGATTCTGTGCACGAAACGCCCGTTTTGTGCTAAAACTGAGCAAAAGCGGCGATTCTGTTCACGAAACATACGTTTTGTGCCGAAACTGAGAAGAAGCAGCCATTCTGTGCTCGAAACACAGGTTTTGTCCCAATACTGAGCGAAAGCGGCGATTCTCTGCACAAATCGCACGTTTTGTGCCAAAACTGAGCAAAAGCGACGATTCAGTACACGAAACGCACGTTCTGTGCCCAAACTGAGCAAAAGCGGCGATTCTGTGCACGAAACGCACGTTTTGTGCCAAAAGGAACAACTCGGCGCGTGGAACGCACGTTTTGTTCCAAAACTGCGCAAAAGCAGCGATTCTGTCCACGAAACGCACGTTTTGTGCTTAAAGGAGCAATTGGGTGCGTGAAACGCACGTTTTGCGCCAAAACTGCGCAAAAGCAGCGATTCTGTGCACGAAACGCCCGTTTTGTGCCAAAAGGAACAATTCGGAGCGTGCACGGCACGTTTTGTACCAAAAGGAGTAATTCGGAGGTGAAACGCACCTTTTGTGCCAAAACTGAGCAAAAGCGGCGATTCTGTGCACGAAACGCACGTTTTGTGCTAAAAAGAGCAATTCGGCACGTGGAACGCACGTTTTGTGCCTAAACTGCGCAAAGGCAGCGATTCTGTGCACGAAACGTACGTTTTGTGCCAAAACTGAGCAAAAGCGACGATTCAGTGCACGAAACGCACGTTCTGTGCCAAAACTGAGCAAAAGCGGCGATTCTGTGCACGAATCGCAGGTTTTGTGCCAAAACTGAGCAAAAGCGGCGATTCTGTGCACGAAACGCCCGATTTGTGCCAAAACTGAGCAAAAGCGTCGATTCTGTGCACGAAACGCACGTTTTGTGCCAAAAGGAGCAAGAGCGGCGATTTTGAGCACGAAACGCACGTTTTCAGCAAAAACTGAGCAACGCGGCGATTCTGTGCACGAAACGCCCGCTTTGGGCTAAAACTGAGCAAAAGCGGCGATTCTGTGCACGAAACACACGTTTTGTGCCAAAACTGAGCAGAAGCGGCGATTCTCTGCTCGAATCGCACGTTTTGTGCCAAAACTGAGCAAAAGCGGCGATTCTGTGCACGAAACGCCCGGTTTGCGCCAAAAGGTGCAATTCGGAGCGTGAAACGCATGTTTTGTGCCAAGACTGAGCAACAGCGGCGATTCTGTGCACGAAACGCACGTATTGTACCAAAAGGAGCAATTCTGTGCGTCAAACGCACGATTTGTGCCAAAACTGAGAAAAAGCAGCGATACTGTGCACGAAACGCACGTGGTGTGCCAAAACTGACCAAGAGTTGCGATTCTGTGCACGAAACGCGGGTTTTGTGCCAAAACTGAGCAAAAGCGGCGATTCTCTGCACGAACCGCACGTTATGTGCCAAAACTGAGCAAAAGCAGCGATTCTGTGCACGAAACGCACGTTTTGTGCCAAAACTGAGCAAAAGCGGCGATTCTGTGCACGAAACGGACGTTTGGCGCCAAAAATGAGCAAAAGCGGCGATTCTGTGCACGAAACGCACGTTTTGCGCCAAACGGAGCAACTCGCCGCGTGGAACGCACGTTTTGTGGCAAAACTGAGCAAAAGCGGCGGTTCAGTGCACGAAATGCACGTTTTGTGCCAAAACTGAGCAAAAGCGGCGATTCTGTGCACGAAACGCACGTTCTGTGTCAAAAGGAGCAAGTGCGGCGATTCTGAGCACGAAACGCACGTTTTGTGACAAAACTGAGCAAAAGCGCCGATTCTGTATACGAAGAAAACGTTTTCTGCCAAAACTGAGTAAAGCGGCGATTCTGTGCACGAAACGCACGTCTTGTGCCAAAACTGAGCAAAAGCGGCGATTCTGTGCACGAAACGCACGCTCTGTGTCAAAAGGAGCAATTCGGCGCGTGGAAGGCACGTTTTGTTCCAAAACTCCGCAAAGCAGCGATTCTGTGCACGAAACGCGCGTTTTGTGCCAAAAGGAATAATTCGGAGCGTGAACGGCACGTTTTGTGCCTAAAGGAACAATTCGGAGCGTAAACCGCACGTTTTTTGCCAAAACTGAGTAAGAGCGGCGATTCTGTGCACGAAACGCCCGTTTTGTGCTAAAACTGAGCAAAAGCGGCGATTCTGTTCACGAAACATACGTTTTGTGCCGAAACTGAGAAGAAGCAGCCATTCTGTGCTCGAAACACAGGTTTTGTCCCAATACTGAGCGAAAGCGGCGATTCTCTGCACAAATCGCACGTTTTGTGCCAAAACTGAGCAAAAGCGACGATTCAGTACACGAAACGCACGTTCTGTGCCCAAACTGAGCAAAAGCGGCGATTCTGTGCACGAAACGCACGTTTTGTGCCAAAAGGAACAACTCGGCGCGTGGAACGCACGTTTTGTTCCAAAACTGCGCAAAAGCAGCGATTCTGTCCACGAAACGCACGTTTTGTGCTTAAAGGAGCAATTGGGTGCGTGAAACGCACGTTTTGCGCCAAAACTGCGCAAAAGCAGCGATTCTGTGCACGAAACGCCCGTTTTGTGCCAAAAGGAACAATTCGGAGCGTGCACGGCACGTTTTGTACCAAAAGGAGTAATTCGGAGGTGAAACGCACCTTTTGTGCCAAAACTGAGCAAAAGCGGCGATTCTGTGCACGAAACGCACGTTTTGTGCTAAAAAGAGCAATTCGGCACGTGGAACGCACGTTTTGTGCCTAAACTGCGCAAAGGCAGCGATTCTGTGCACGAAACGTACGTTTTGTGCCAAAACTGAGCAAAAGCGACGATTCAGTGCACGAAACGCACGTTCTGTGCCAAAACTGAGCAAAAGCGGCGATTCTGTGCACGAATCGCAGGTTTTGTGCCAAAACTGAGCAAAAGCGGCGATTCTGTGCACGAAACGCCCGATTTGTGCCAAAACTGAGCAAAAGCGTCGATTCTGTGCACGAAACGCACGTTTTGTGCCAAAAGGAGCAAGAGCGGCGATTTTGAGCACGAAACGCACGTTTTCAGCAAAAACTGAGCAACGCGGCGATTCTGTGCACGAAACGCCCGCTTTGGGCTAAAACTGAGCAAAAGCGGCGATTCTGTGCACGAAACACACGTTTTGTGCCAAAACTGAGCAGAAGCGGCGATTCTGTGCACGAAACGCAGGTTTTGTCCCAATACTGAGCAAAAGCGGCGATTCTGTGCACGAAACACACGTTTTATGCCAAAACTGAGCAGAAGCGACGATTCAGTACACGAAGCGCACGTTCTGTGCCCAAACTGAGCAAAAGCGGCGATTCTGTGCACGAAACGCACGTTTTGTGCCAAAAGGAACAATTCGGAGCGTGCACGGCACGTTTTGTACCAAAAGGAGCAATTCGGAGCGTGAAACGTACGTTTTGTGCCAAAACTGAGCAAAAGCGACGATTCAGTGCACGAAACGCACGTTCTGTGCCAAAACTGAGCAAAAGCGGCGATTCTGTGCACGAAACGCACATTTTGTGCCAAAACTGAGCAAAAGCGGCGATTCTGTGCACGAAACGCACGTTTTGTGCCAAAAGGAGCAACTCGGCGCGTGGAACGCACGTTTTGTGCCAAAAGGAGCAACTCGGCGCATGGAACGCACGTTTTGTGCCAAAACTGCGCAAAAGCAGCGATTCTGTGCACGAAACGCACGTTTTGTGCCAAAACTGAGCAAAAGCGGCGATTCTGTGCACGAAACGCACGTTCTGTGCCAAAACTGAGCAAAAGCGGCGATTCTGTGCACGAAACGCACGTTTTGTGCCAAAAGGAGCAAGAGCGGCGATTTTGAGCACAAAACGCACGTTTTGTGACAAAACTGAGCAAAAGCGGCGATTCTGTGTACGAAGAACACGTTTTCAGCCAAAACTGAGCAAAGCTGCGATTCTGTGCACGAAACGCCCGTTTTGTGCTAAAACTGAGCAAAAGCGGCGATTCTGTGCACGAAACACACGTTTTGTGCCGAAACTGAGCAGAAGCGGCGATTCTGTGCACGAAACGCAGGTTTTGTCCCAATACTGAGCAAAAGCGGCGATTCTCTGCAGGAATCGCACGTTTTGTGCCAAAACTGAGCAAAAGCAGCCATTCTGTGCACGAAACGCCCGTTTTGTGCCAAAAGGAACAATTCGGAGCGTAAACGGCGCGTTTTGTACCAAAATGAGTAATTCGGAGCGTGAAACGCACGTTTTGTGCCAAAAGGAGCAACTCGGCGCGTGGAACGCACGTTTTGTGCCAAAACTGCGCAGAAGCAGCGATTCTGTGCACGAAACGCACGTTTTGTGCCAAAACTGAGCAAGAGCGGCGATTCTGTGCACGAATCGCACGTTCTGTGCTTAAAGGAGCAATTCTGTGCACGAAACGCAGGTTCTGTGGCAAAATTGAGCAAAAGCGGCGATTCTGTGCACGAAATGCACGTTTTGTGTCAAAAGGAGCAAGAGCGGCGATTCTGAGCACGAAACGCACGTTTTGTGCCAAAACTGAGCAAAAGCGGCGATTCTGTGTACGAAGAACACGTTTTCTGCCAAAACGGTGTAAAGCTGCGATTCTGTGCACGAAACGCCCGTTTTGTGCTAAAACTGAGCAAAAGCGGCGATTCTGTGCACGAAATGCACGTTTTGTGTCAAAAGGAGCAAGAGCGGCGATTCTGTGCACGAAACGCACGTTCTGTGTCAAAAGGAGCAATTCGGCGCGAGGAAGGCACGTTTTCTGCCAAAACTGCGCAAAAGCAGCGATTCTGTGCACGAAACGCACGTTCTGTGCCAAAACTGAGCAAAAGCGGCGATTCTGTGCACGAAACGCGGGTTTTGTGCCAAAACTGAGCAAAAGCGGCGATTCTGTGCACGAAACGCCCGATTTGTGACAAAACTGAGCAAAAGCGGCGATTCTGTGCACGAAACGCACGTTTTGTGCCAAAAGGAGCAACTCGGCGCGTGGAGCGCACGTTTTGTGCCACAACTGCGCAAAAGCAGCGATTCTGTGCACGACACGCCCGTTTTGTGCCAAAAGGAACAGTTCGAAGCGTGAACTGCACGTTTCGTGCCAAAACTGAGCAAGAGCGGCGATTCTGTGCACGAATCGCACGTTTTTTGCTTAAAGGAGCAATTCGGTGCGTTAAACGCACGTTTTGCACCAAAACTGCGCAAAAGCAGCGATTCTGTGCACGAAACGCACGTTTTGTGCCAAAACTGAGCAAAAGCGGCGATTCTGTGCACGAAACGCACGTTTTGTGCCAAAACTGAGCAAAAGCGGCCATTCTGTGCGCGAAATGCACGTTGTGTCCCAAAAATGAGCAAAAGCGGCGATTTTGTGCACGAAACGCACGTTTTGTGCCAAAAGGAGCAACTCGGCGCGTGGAACGCACGTTTTGTGTCAAAACTGCGCAAAAGCAGCGATTCAGTGCACGAAACGCCTGTTTTGTGCCAAAAGGAACAATTCGGAGCGTGCACGACACGTTTTGTACCAAAAGGAGTAATTCGGAGCGTGAAACGCACGTTTTGTGCCAAAAGGAACAATTCGGAGCGTGAACGGCACGTTTTGTGCCAAAAGGAACAATTCGGAGAATAAACCGCAAGTTTTGTGCCAAAACTGATCAAGAGCGGCGATTCTGTGCACGAAACGCACGTTTTGTGCCAAAAGGAGCAATTCGGTGCGTGAAACGCACGTTTTGCGCCAAAACTGCGCAAAAGCAGCGATTCTGTGCACGAAACGCACGTTTTGTGCCAAAAATGAGCAAAAGCGGCGATTCTGTGCACGAAACGCACGTTTTGTGCCAAAAGGAGCAACTCGGCGCGTGGAACGCACGTTTTGTGCCAAAACTGCGAAAAAGCAGCGATTCTGTGCACGAAACGCCCGTTTTGTGCCAAAACGGAGCAAAAGCGGCGATTCTGTGCACGAAACGCACGTTTTGTGCCAAAACTGAGCAAAAGCGACGATTCAGTGCACGAAACGCACGTTCTGTGCCAAAACTGAGAAAAAGCGGCGATTCTGTGCACGAAACGCACGTTTTGTGCCAAAAATGAGCAAAAGCGGCGATTCCGTGCAAAACGCCCGATTGGTGCCAAAACTGAGCAAAAGCGGCGATTCTGTACACGAAATGCACGTTTTGTGCCAAAAGGAGCAACTCGGCGCGTGGAACGCACGTTTTGTGCCAAAACTGCGCAAAAGCAGCGATTCTGTGCACGATACGCCTGTTTTGTGCCGAAAGGAACAGTTCGGAGCGTGAACTGCACGTTTTGTGCCAAAAGGAACAATTCGGAGCGTAAACCGCACGTTTTGTGCCAAAACTGAGCAAGAGCGGCGATTCTGTGCACGAATCGCACGTTTTGTGCTTAAAGGAGCATTTCGGTGCGTGAAACGCACGTTTTGCACCAAAACTGCGCAAAAGCAGCGATTCTGTGCACGAAACGCACGTTTTGTGCCAAAACTGAGCAAAAGCGGCGATTCTGTGCACGAATCGCACGTTTTGTGCCAAAACTGAGCAAGAGCGGCGAATCTGTGCACGAAACGCACGTTTTGTGTCAAAAGGAGCGGTTCGGCTCGTGAAACGCACGTTTTGTGCCAAAACTGCGCAAAAGCAGCGATTCTGTGCACGAAACGCTCGTTTTGTGCCAAAAGCAACAATTCGGAGCGTCAACGGCACGTTTTGTACCAAAAGGAGTAATTCGGAGCGTGAAACGCACGTTTTGTGCCAAAACTGAGCAAAAGCGGCGATTCTATGCACGAAACGCACGTTTTGTGCCAAAAATGAGCAAAAGCGGCGATTCTGTGCACGAAACGCACGTTTTGTGCCAAAAGGATCAACTCGGCGCGTGGAACGCACGTTTTGTGCCAAAACTGCGCAAAAGCAGCGACTCTGTGCACGAAACGCCCGTTTTGTGCCAAAAGGAACAATTCGGAGCGTGCACGGCACGTTTTGTACCAAAAGGAGTAATTCGGAGAGTGAAACGCACGTTTTGTGCCAAAACTGAGCAAAAGCGGCGATTCTATGCACGAAACGCACGTTGTGTGCCAAAAGGAACAATTCGGAGCGTGAACGGCACGTTTTGTGCCAAAAGGAGTAATTCGGAGGGTGACACGCACGTTTTGTTTCAAAACTGAGCAAAAGCGGAGATTCTGTGCACGAAACGCAGGTTTTCTGCCAAAACTGAGCAAAAGAGGCGATTCTGTGCACGAAACGCCCGATTTGTGCCAAAACTGAGTAAAAGCGGCGATTCTGTGCACGAAACGCACGTTTTGTGCCAAAAGGAGCAATTCGGTGCGTGAAACGCACGTTTTGTGCCAAAACTGAGCAAAAGCGACGATTCTGTGCACGAAACGCACGTTTTTTGCCAAAACTGAGCAAAAGCGACGACTCAGTGCACGAAACGCACGTTCTGTGCCAAAACTGAGCAAAGGCGGCGATTCTGTGCTCGAAACGCACGTTTTGTGCCAAAAGGAGCAATTCGGCACGTGGAACGCATGTTTTGTGCCAAAACTGCGCAAAGAGAGCGATTCTGTGCACGAAACGCACGTTTTGTGCCAAAAGGAACAATTCGGAGCGTGAACGGCACGTTTTGTACCAAAAGGAGCAATTCGGCACGTGGAACGCACGTTTTGTGCCTTTACTGCGCAAAGGCAGCGATTCTGTGCACGAAACGTACGTTTTGTGCCAAAACTGAGCAAAAGCGACGATTCAGTGCACGAAACGCACGTTCTGTGCCCAAACTGAGCAAAAGCGGCGATTCTGTGCACGAAACGCACGTTTTGTGCCAAAACTGAGCAAAAGCGGCGATTCTGTGCGAAACGCCCGATTGGTGCCAAAACTGAGCAAAAGCGGCGATTCTGTGCAAAACGCCCGATTGGTGCCAAAACTGAGCAAAAGCGGCGATTCTGTACACGAAATGCACGTTTTGTGCCAAAAGGAGCAACTCGGCGCGTGAACTGCACGTTTTGAGCCAAAAGGAACAATTCGAAGCGTAAACCGCACGTTTTGTGCCAAAACTGAGCAAGAGCGGCGATTCTGTGCACGAATCGCACGTTTTGTGCTTAAAGGAGCAATTCGGTGCGTGAAACGCACGTTTTGCACCAAAACTGCGCAAAAGCAGCGATTCTGTGCACGAAACGCACGTTTTATGCCAAAACTGAGCAAAAGCGGCGATTCTGTGCACGAATCGCACGTTTTGTGCCAAAACTGAGCAAAAGCGGCGAATCTGTGCACGAAACGCACGTTTTGTGTCAAAAGGAGCGATTCGGCTCGTGAAACGCTCGTTTTGTGCCAAAACTGCGCAAAAGCAGCGATTCTGTGCACGAAACGCCCGTTTTGTGCCAAAAGCAACAATTCGGAGCGTCAACGGCACGTTTTGTACCAAAAGGAGTAATTCGGAGCGTGAAACGCACGTTTTGTGCCAAAACTGAGCAAAAGCGGCGATTCTGTGCAAAACGCCCGATTGGTGCCAAAACTGAGCAAGAGCGGCGATTCTGTGCACGAATCGCACGTTTTGTGCTTAAAGGAGTAATTCGGAGCGTGAAACGCACGTTTTGTGCCAAAACTGAGCAAAAGCGGCGATTCTGTGCACGAAACGCACGTTCTGTGCCAAAACTGAGCAAAAGCGGCGAATCTGTGCACGAAACGCACGTTTTGTGTCAAAAGGAGCGATTTTGCTCGTGGAACGCACGTTTTGTGCCAAAACTGCGCAAAAGCAGCGATTCTGTGCACGAAACCCCCGTTTTGTGTCAAAACTGAGCAAAAGCGGCGATTCTGTGCACGAAACGCACGTTTTGTGGCAAAACTGAGCAAAAGCGGCGATTCAGTGCACGAAATGCACGTTTTGGGCCAAAACTGAGCAAAAGCGGCGATTCTGTGCACGAAACGCCCGTCTTGGGCTAAAACTGAGCAAAAGCGGCGATTCTGTGCACGAAACGCAGGTTTTGTCCCAATACTGAGCAAAAGGGGCGATTCTCTGCACGAATCGCACGTTTTGTGCCAAAACTGAGCAAAAGCGGCGAATCTGTGCACGAAACGCACGTTTTGTGTCAAAAGGAGCGATTCGGCTCGTGGAACGCACGTTTTGTGCCAAAACTGCGCAAAAGCAGCGATTCTGTGCACGAAACGCCCGTTTTGTGCCGAAAGGAACAGTTCGGAGCGCGAACTGCACGTTTTGTGCCAAAAGGAACAATTCTGAGCGTGAACCGCACGTTTTGTGCCAAAACTGAGCAAGAGCGGCGATTCTGTGCACGAATCGCACGTTTTGTGCTTAAAGGAGCAATTCGGTGCGTGAAACGCACACTTTGCACTAAAACTGCGCAAAAGCAGCGATTCTGTGCCCGAAACGCACGTTTTGTGCCAAAACTGAGCAAAAGCGGCGATTCTGTGCACGAAACGCACGTTCTGTCCCAATACTGAGCAAAAGCGGCGATTCTGTGCACGAAACACACGTTTTGTGCCAAAACTGAGCAGAAGCGGCGATTCTGTGCACGAAACGCAGGTTTTGTCCCAATACTGAGCAGAAGGGGCGATTCTCTGCACGAATCGCACGTTTTGTGCCAAAACTGAGCAAAAGCGGCGAATCTGTGCACGAAACGCACGTTTTGTGACAAAAGGAGCGATTCGGCTCGTGGAACGCACGTTTTGTGCCAAAACTGCGCAAAAGCAGCGATTCTGTGCAAGAAACGCCCGTTTTGTGACAAAAGGAACAACTCGGAGCGTCAACGGCACGTTTTGTACCAAAAGGAGTAATTCGGAGCGTGAAACGCACGTTTTGTGCCAAAACTGAGCAAAAGCGGCGATTCTGTGCACGAAACGCAGGTTTTGTCCCAATACTGAGCAAAAGCGGCGATTCTCTGCACGAATCGAACGTTTTGTGCCAAAACTGAGCAAAAGCGGCGATTCTGTGTACGAAGCGCACGTTCTGTGTCAAAAGGAGCAATTCGGCGCATGGAAGGCACGTTTTGTGCCAAAACTGCGCAAAAGCAGCGATTCTGTGCACGAAACGCCCGTTTTGTGCCAAAAGGAACAATTCGGAGCGTGAACGGCACGTATTGTACCAAAAGGAGTAATTCGAAGCGTGAAACCCACGTTTTGTGCCAAAACTGAGCAAAAGCGGCGATTCTGTGCACGAAACACACGTTTTGTGCCAAAACTCAGCAGAAGCGGCGATTCTGTGCACGAAACGCAGGTTTTGTCCCAATACTGAGCAAAAGCGGCGATTCTGTGCACGAAACACACGTTTTGTGCCAAAACTGAGCAGAAGCGGCGATTCTGTGCACGAAACGCACGTTTTTCGCCAAAACTGCGCAAAAGCAGCGATTCTGTGCACGAAACGCACGTTTTGTGCCAAAAGGAGCAACCCGGCGCGTGGAACGCACGTTTTGTGGCAAAACTGCGCAAAAGCAGCGATTCTGTGCACGAAACGCCCGTTTTGTGCCAAAACTGGGCAAAAGCGGCGATTCTGTGCACGAACGGCACGTTTTGTGGCAAAACTGAGCAAAAGCGGCGATTCTGTGCACGAAACGCACGTTCTGTGTCAAAAGGAGCAATTCGGCGCGTGGAAGGCACGTTTTGTGCCAAAACTGCGCAAAAGCAGCGATTCTGTGCACATAACGCACGCTCTGTGCCAAAACTGAGCAAAAGCGGCGATTCTGTGCACGAAACGCAGGTTTTGTGCCTAAACTGAGCAAAGGCGGCGATTCTGTGCACGAAACGCACGTTCTGTGTCAAAACTGAGCAAAAGCGGCGATTCTGTGCACGAAACGCCCGATTTGTGCCAAAACTAATCAAGAGCGGCAATTCTGTGCACGAAACGCACGTTTTGTGCCAAAACTGAGCAAATGCGGCGATTTCGTGCACGAAACGCAGGTTTTGTCCCAATACTGAGCAAGAGCGGCGATTCTGTGCATGAAACGCACATTTTGTGCCAAAAGGAGCAATTCGGTGCGCGAAACGCACGTGTTGCGAAAAAAGGAGCAAGAGCGGCGATCATGAGCACGAAACGCACGTTTTGTGACAAAACTGAGCAAAAGCGGCGATTCTGTGTACGAAGAACACGTTTTCAGCCAAAACTGAGCAAAGCGGCGATTCTGCGCACGAAACGCCCGTTTTGGGCTAAAACTGAGCAAAAGCGGCGATTCTGTGCACGAAACACACGTTTTGTACCAAAACTGAGCAGAAGCGGCGATTCTGTGCACGAAACGCACGTTTTGTGCCAAAACTGAGCAAAAGCGGCGAATCTGTGCACGAAACGCACGTTTTGTGTCAAAAGGAGCGATTCGGCTCGTGAAACGCTCGTTTTGTGCCAAAACTGCGCAAAAGCAGCGACTCTGTGCACGAAACGCCCGTTTTGTGCCAAAAGGAACAATTCGGAGCGTGCACGGCACGTTTTGTACCAAAAGGAGTAATTCGGAGAGTGAAACGCACGTTTTGTGCCAAAACTGAGCAAAAGCGGCGATTCTATGCACGAAACGCACGTTGTGTGCCAAAAGGAACAATTCGGAGCGTGAACGGCACGTTTTGTGCCAAAAGGAGTAATTCGGAGGGTGACACGCACGTTTTGTTTCAAAACTGAGCAAAAGCGGAGATTCTGTGCACGAAACGCAGGTTTTCTGCCAAAACTGAGCAAAAGAGGCGATTCTGTGCACGAAACGCCCGATTTGTGCCAAAACTGAGTAAAAGCGGCGATTCTGTGCACGAAACGCACGTTTTGTGCCAAAAGGAGCAATTCGGTGCGTGAAACGCACGTTTTGTGCCAAAACTGAGCAAAAGCGACGATTCTGTGCACGAAACGCACGTTTTTTGCCAAAACTGAGCAAAAGCGACGACTCAGTGCACGAAACGCACGTTCTGTGCCAAAACTGAGCAAAGGCGGCGATTCTGTGCTCGAAACGCACGTTTTGTGCCAAAAGGAGCAATTCGGCACGTGGAACGCATGTTTTGTGCCAAAACTGCGCAAAGAGAGCGATTCTGTGCACGAAACGCACGTTTTGTGCCAAAAGGAACAATTCGGAGCGTGAACGGCACGTTTTGTACCAAAAGGAGCAATTCGGCACGTGGAACGCACGTTTTGTGCCTTTACTGCGCAAAGGCAGCGATTCTGTGCACGAAACGTACGTTTTGTGCCAAAACTGAGCAAAAGCGACGATTCAGTGCACGAAACGCACGTTCTGTGCCCAAACTGAGCAAAAGCGGCGATTCTGTGCACGAAACGCACGTTTTGTGCCAAAACTGAGCAAAAGCGGCGATTCTGTGCAGGAAACACACGTTCTGTGCCAAAACTGGGCAAAAGCGGCGATTCTGTGCACGAAACGCACGTTTTGTGCCAAAAATGAGCAAAAGCGGCGATTCTGTGCGAAACGCCCGATTGGTGCCAAAACTGAGCAAAAGCGGCGATTCTGTGCAAAACGCCCGATTGGTGCCAAAACTGAGCAAAAGCGGCGATTCTGTACACGAAATGCACGTTTTGTGCCAAAAGGAGCAACTCGGCGCGTGAACTGCACGTTTTGAGCCAAAAGGAACAATTCGAAGCGTAAACCGCACGTTTTGTGCCAAAACTGAGCAAGAGCGGCGATTCTGTGCACGAATCGCACGTTTTGTGCTTAAAGGAGCAATTCGGTGCGTGAAACGCACGTTTTGCACCAAAACTGCGCAAAAGCAGCGATTCTGTGCACGAAACGCACGTTTTATGCCAAAACTGAGCAAAAGCGGCGATTCTGTGCACGAATCGCACGTTTTGTGCCAAAACTGAGCAAAAGCGGCGAATCTGTGCACGAAACGCACGTTTTGTGTCAAAAGGAGCGATTCGGCTCGTGAAACGCTCGTTTTGTGCCAAAACTGCGCAAAAGCAGCGATTCTGTGCACGAAACGCCCGTTTTGTGCCAAAAGCAACAATTCGGAGCGTCAACGGCACGTTTTGTACCAAAAGGAGTAATTCGGAGCGTGAAACGCACGTTTTGTGCCAAAACTGAGCAAAAGCGGCGATTCTGTGCAAAACGCCCGATTGGTGCCAAAACTGAGCAAGAGCGGCGATTCTGTGCACGAATCGCACGTTTTGTGCTTAAAGGAGTAATTCGGAGCGTGAAACGCACGTTTTGTGCCAAAACTGAGCAAAAGCGGCGATTCTGTGCACGAAACGCACGTTCTGTGCCAAAACTGAGCAAAAGCGGCGAATCTGTGCACGAAACGCACGTTTTGTGTCAAAAGGAGCGATTTTGCTCGTGGAACGCACGTTTTGTGCCAAAACTGCGCAAAAGCAGCGATTCTGTGCACGAAACCCCCGTTTTGTGTCAAAACTGAGCAAAAGCGGCGATTCTGTGCACGAAACGCACGTTTTGTGGCAAAACTGAGCAAAAGCGGCGATTCAGTGCACGAAATGCACGTTTTGGGCCAAAACTGAGCAAAAGCGGCGATTCTGTGCACGAAACGCCCGTCTTGGGCTAAAACTGAGCAAAAGCGGCGATTCTGTGCACGAAACGCAGGTTTTGTCCCAATACTGAGCAAAAGGGGCGATTCTCTGCACGAATCGCACGTTTTGTGCCAAAACTGAGCAAAAGCGGCGAATCTGTGCACGAAACGCACGTTTTGTGTCAAAAGGAGCGATTCGGCTCGTGGAACGCACGTTTTGTGCCAAAACTGCGCAAAAGCAGCGATTCTGTGCACGAAACGCCCGTTTTGTGCCGAAAGGAACAGTTCGGAGCGCGAACTGCACGTTTTGTGCCAAAAGGAACAATTCTGAGCGTGAACCGCACGTTTTGTGCCAAAACTGAGCAAGAGCGGCGATTCTGTGCACGAATCGCACGTTTTGTGCTTAAAGGAGCAATTCGGTGCGTGAAACGCACACTTTGCACTAAAACTGCGCAAAAGCAGCGATTCTGTGCCCGAAACGCACGTTTTGTGCCAAAACTGAGCAAAAGCGGCGATTCTGTGCACGAAACGCACGTTCTGTCCCAATACTGAGCAAAAGCGGCGATTCTGTGCACGAAACACACGTTTTGTGCCAAAACTGAGCAGAAGCGGCGATTCTGTGCACGAAACGCAGGTTTTGTCCCAATACTGAGCAGAAGGGGCGATTCTCTGCACGAATCGCACGTTTTGTGCCAAAACTGAGCAAAAGCGGCGAATCTGTGCACGAAACGCACGTTTTGTGACAAAAGGAGCGATTCGGCTCGTGGAACGCACGTTTTGTGCCAAAACTGCGCAAAAGCAGCGATTCTGTGCAAGAAACGCCCGTTTTGTGACAAAAGGAACAACTCGGAGCGTCAACGGCACGTTTTGTACCAAAAGGAGTAATTCGGAGCGTGAAACGCACGTTTTGTGCCAAAACTGAGCAAAAGCGGCGATTCTGTGCACGAAACGCAGGTTTTGTCCCAATACTGAGCAAAAGCGGCGATTCTCTGCACGAATCGAACGTTTTGTGCCAAAACTGAGCAAAAGCGGCGATTCTGTGTACGAAGCGCACGTTCTGTGTCAAAAGGAGCAATTCGGCGCATGGAAGGCACGTTTTGTGCCAAAACTGCGCAAAAGCAGCGATTCTGTGCACGAAACGCCCGTTTTGTGCCAAAAGGAACAATTCGGAGCGTGAACGGCACGTATTGTACCAAAAGGAGTAATTCGAAGCGTGAAACCCACGTTTTGTGCCAAAACTGAGCAAAAGCGGCGATTCTGTGCACGAAACACACGTTTTGTGCCAAAACTCAGCAGAAGCGGCGATTCTGTGCACGAAACGCAGGTTTTGTCCCAATACTGAGCAAAAGCGGCGATTCTGTGCACGAAACACACGTTTTGTGCCAAAACTGAGCAGAAGCGGCGATTCTGTGCACGAAACGCACGTTTTTCGCCAAAACTGCGCAAAAGCAGCGATTCTGTGCACGAAACGCACGTTTTGTGCCAAAAGGAGCAACCCGGCGCGTGGAACGCACGTTTTGTGGCAAAACTGCGCAAAAGCAGCGATTCTGTGCACGAAACGCCCGTTTTGTGCCAAAACTGGGCAAAAGCGGCGATTCTGTGCACGAACGGCACGTTTTGTGGCAAAACTGAGCAAAAGCGGCGATTCTGTGCACGAAACGCACGTTCTGTGTCAAAAGGAGCAATTCGGCGCGTGGAAGGCACGTTTTGTGCCAAAACTGCGCAAAAGCAGCGATTCTGTGCACATAACGCACGCTCTGTGCCAAAACTGAGCAAAAGCGGCGATTCTGTGCACGAAACGCAGGTTTTGTGCCTAAACTGAGCAAAGGCGGCGATTCTGTGCACGAAACGCACGTTCTGTGTCAAAACTGAGCAAAAGCGGCGATTCTGTGCACGAAACGCCCGATTTGTGCCAAAACTAATCAAGAGCGGCAATTCTGTGCACGAAACGCACGTTTTGTGCCAAAACTGAGCAAATGCGGCGATTTCGTGCACGAAACGCAGGTTTTGTCCCAATACTGAGCAAGAGCGGCGATTCTGTGCATGAAACGCACATTTTGTGCCAAAAGGAGCAATTCGGTGCGCGAAACGCACGTGTTGCGAAAAAAGGAGCAAGAGCGGCGATCATGAGCACGAAACGCACGTTTTGTGACAAAACTGAGCAAAAGCGGCGATTCTGTGTACGAAGAACACGTTTTCAGCCAAAACTGAGCAAAGCGGCGATTCTGCGCACGAAACGCCCGTTTTGGGCTAAAACTGAGCAAAAGCGGCGATTCTGTGCACGAAACACACGTTTTGTACCAAAACTGAGCAGAAGCGGCGATTCTGTGCACGAAACGCACGTTTTGTGCCAAAACTGAGCAAAAGCGGCGAATCTGTGCACGAAACGCACGTTTTGTGTCAAAAGGAGCGATTCGGCTCGTGAAACGCTCGTTTTGTGCCAAAACTGCGCAAAAGCAGCGATTCTGTGCACGAAACGCCCGTTTTGTGCCAAAAGCAACAATTCGGAGCGTCAACGGCACGTTTTGTACCAAAAGGAGTAATTCGGAGCGTGAAACGCACGTTTTGTGCCAAAACTGAGCAAAAGCGGCGATTCTGTGCAAAACGCCCGATTGGTGCCAAAACTGAGCAAGAGCGGCGATTCTGTGCACGAATCGCACGTTTTGTGCTTAAAGGAGTAATTCGGAGCGTGAAACGCACGTTTTGTGCCAAAACTGAGCAAAAGCGGCGATTCTGTGCACGAAACGCACGTTCTGTGCCAAAACTGAGCAAAAGCGGCGAATCTGTGCACGAAACGCACGTTTTGTGTCAAAAGGAGCGATTTTGCTCGTGGAACGCACGTTTTGTGCCAAAACTGCGCAAAAGCAGCGATTCTGTGCACGAAACCCCCGTTTTGTGTCAAAACTGAGCAAAAGCGGCGATTCTGTGCACGAAACGCACGTTTTGTGGCAAAACTGAGCAAAAGCGGCGATTCAGTGCACGAAATGCACGTTTTGGGCCAAAACTGAGCAAAAGCGGCGATTCTGTGCACGAAACGCCCGTCTTGGGCTAAAACTGAGCAAAAGCGGCGATTCTGTGCACGAAACGCAGGTTTTGTCCCAATACTGAGCAAAAGGGGCGATTCTCTGCACGAATCGCACGTTTTGTGCCAAAACTGAGCAAAAGCGGCGAATCTGTGCACGAAACGCACGTTTTGTGTCAAAAGGAGCGATTCGGCTCGTGGAACGCACGTTTTGTGCCAAAACTGCGCAAAAGCAGCGATTCTGTGCACGAAACGCCCGTTTTGTGCCGAAAGGAACAGTTCGGAGCGCGAACTGCACGTTTTGTGCCAAAAGGAACAATTCTGAGCGTGAACCGCACGTTTTGTGCCAAAACTGAGCAAGAGCGGCGATTCTGTGCACGAATCGCACGTTTTGTGCTTAAAGGAGCAATTCGGTGCGTGAAACGCACACTTTGCACTAAAACTGCGCAAAAGCAGCGATTCTGTGCCCGAAACGCACGTTTTGTGCCAAAACTGAGCAAAAGCGGCGATTCTGTGCACGAAACGCACGTTCTGTCCCAATACTGAGCAAAAGCGGCGATTCTGTGCACGAAACACACGTTTTGTGCCAAAACTGAGCAGAAGCGGCGATTCTGTGCACGATACGCAGGTTTTGTCCCAATACTGAGCAGAAGGGGCGATTCTCTGCACGAATCGCACGTTTTGTGCCAAAACTGAGCAAAAGCGGCGAATCTGTGCACGAAACGCACGTTTTGTGACAAAAGGAGCGATTCGGCTCGTGGAACGCACGTTTTGTGCCAAAACTGCGCAAAAGCAGCGATTCTGTGCAAGAAACGCCCGTTTTGTGACAAAAGGAACAACTCGGAGCGTCAACGGCACGTTTTGTACCAAAAGGAGTAATTCGGAGCGTGAAACGCACGTTTTGTGCCAAAACTGAGCAAAAGCGGCGATTCTGTGCACGAAACGCAGGTTTTGTCCCAATACTGAGCAAAAGCGGCGATTCTCTGCACGAATCGAACGTTTTGTGCCAAAACTGAGCAAAAGCGGCGATTCTGTGTACGAAGCGCACGTTCTGTGTCAAAAGGAGCAATTCGGCGCATGGAAGGCACGTTTTGTGCCAAAACTGCGCAAAAGCAGCGATTCTGTGCACGAAACGCCCGTTTTGTGCCAAAAGGAACAATTCGGAGCGTGAACGGCACGTATTGTACCAAAAGGAGTAATTCGAAGCGTGAAACCCACGTTTTGTGCCAAAACTGAGCAAAAGCGGCGATTCTGTGCACGAAACACACGTTTTGTGCCAAAACTCAGCAGAAGCGGCGATTCTGTGCACGAAACGCAGGTTTTGTCCCAATACTGAGCAAAAGCGGCGATTCTGTGCACGAAACACACGTTTTGTGCCAAAACTGAGCAGAAGCGGCGATTCAGTGCACGAAACGCACGTTTTTCGCCAAAACTGCGCAAAAGCAGCGATTCTGTGCACGAAACGCACGTTTTGTGCCAAAAGGAGCAACCCGGCGCGTGGAACGCACGTTTTGTGGCAAAACTGCGCAAAAGCAGCGATTCTGTGCACGAAACGCACGCTCTGTGCCAAAACTGAGCAAAAGCGGCGATTCTGTGCACGAAACGCAGGTTTTGTGCCTAAACTGAGCAAAGGCGGCGATTCTGTGCACGAAACGCACGTTCTGTGTCAAAACTGAGCAAAAGCGGCGATTCTGTGCACGAAACGCCCGATTTGTGCCAAAACTAATCAAGAGCGGCAATTCTGTGCACGAAACGCACGTTTTGTGCCAAAACTGAGCAAATGCGGCGATTTCGTGCACGAAACGCAGGTTTTGTCCCAATACTGAGCAAGAGCGGCGATTCTGTGCATGAAACGCACATTTTGTGCCAAAAGGAGCAATTCGGTGCGCGAAACGCACGTGTTGCGAAAAAAGGAGCAAGAGCGGCGATCATGAGCACGAAACGCACGTTTTGTGACAAAACTGAGCAAAAGCGGCGATTCTGTGTACGAAGAACACGTTTTCAGCCAAAACTGAGCAAAGCGGCGATTCTGCGCACGAAACGCCCGTTTTGGGCTAAAACTGAGCAAAAGCGGCGATTCTGTGCACGAAACGCACGTTTTGTACCAAAACTGAGCAGAAGCGGCGATTCTGTGCACGAAACGCACGTTTTGTGCCAAAACTGAGCAAAAGCGACGATTCAGTGCACGAAACGCCCGTTTTGTGCCAAAAGGAACAATTCCGAGCGTGAACGGCACGTATTGTACCAAAAGGAGTAATTCGAAGCGTGAAACCCACGTTTTGTGCCAAAACTGAGCAAAAGCGGCGATTCTGTGCACGAAACACACGTTTTGTGCCAAAACTGAGCAGAAGCGGCGATTCTGTGCACGAAACGCAGGTTTTGTCCCAATACTGAGCAAGAGCGGCGATTCTGTGCATGAAACGCACATTTTGTGCCAAAAGGAGCAATTCGGTGCGCGAAACGCACGTTTTTCGCCAAAACTGAGCAAAAGCAGCGATTCTGTGCACGAAACGCACGTTTTGTGCCAAAACTGAGCAAAAGCGGCGACTCTGTGCACGAAACGCACGTTTTATGCCAAAACTGGGCAAAAGCGGCGATTCTGTGCACGAAACGCACGTTTTATGCCAAAAATGGGCAAAAGCGGCGATTCTGTACACGAAACGCTCGTTTTGTGCCAAAACTGAGCAAAAGCGGCGACTCTGTGCACGAAACGCACGTTTTATGCCAAAACTGGGCAAAAGCGGCGATTCTGTACACGAAACGCACGTTTTGTGCCAAAAATGAGCAAAAGCGGCGATTCTGTGCACGAAACGCACGTTTTGTGCCAAAACTGAGCAAGAGCGGCGATTCTGTGCACGAATCGCACGTTTTGTGCTTAAAGGAGCAATTCGGTGCGTGAAACGCACACTTTGCACTAAAACTGCGCAAAAGCAGCGATTCTGTGCCCGAAACGCACGTTTTGTGCCAAAACTGAGCAAAAGCGGCGATTCTGTGCACGAAACGCACGTTCTGTCCCAATACTGAGCAAAAGCGGCGATTCTGTGCACGAAACACACGTTTTGTGCCAAAACTGAGCAGAAGCGGCGATTCTGTGCACGATACGCAGGTTTTGTCCCAATACTGAGCAGAAGGGGCGATTCTCTGCACGAATCGCACGTTTTGTGCCAAAACTGAGCAAAAGCGGCGAATCTGTGCACGAAACGCACGTTTTGTGACAAAAGGAGCGATTCGGCTCGTGGAACGCACGTTTTGTGCCAAAACTGCGCAAAAGCAGCGATTCTGTGCAAGAAACGCCCGTTTTGTGACAAAAGGAACAACTCGGAGCGTCAACGGCACGTTTTGTACCAAAAGGAGTAATTCGGAGCGTGAAACGCACGTTTTGTGCCAAAACTGAGCAAAAGCGGCGATTCTGTGCACGAAACGCAGGTTTTGTCCCAATACTGAGCAAAAGCGGCGATTCTCTGCACGAATCGAACGTTTTGTGCCAAAACTGAGCAAAAGCGGCGATTCTGTGTACGAAGCGCACGTTCTGTGTCAAAAGGAGCAATTCGGCGCATGGAAGGCACGTTTTGTGCCAAAACTGCGCAAAAGCAGCGATTCTGTGCACGAAACGCCCGTTTTGTGCCAAAAGGAACAATTCGGAGCGTGAACGGCACGTATTGTACCAAAAGGAGTAATTCGAAGCGTGAAACCCACGTTTTGTGCCAAAACTGAGCAAAAGCGGCGATTCTGTGCACGAAACACACGTTTTGTGCCAAAACTCAGCAGAAGCGGCGATTCTGTGCACGAAACGCAGGTTTTGTCCCAATACTGAGCAAAAGCGGCGATTCTGTGCACGAAACACACGTTTTGTGCCAAAACTGAGCAGAAGCGGCGATTCAGTGCACGAAACGCACGTTTTTCGCCAAAACTGCGCAAAAGCAGCGATTCTGTGCACGAAACGCACGTTTTGTGCCAAAAGGAGCAACCCGGCGCGTGGAACGCACGTTTTGTGGCAAAACTGCGCAAAAGCAGCGATTCTGTGCACGAAACGCACGCTCTGTGCCAAAACTGAGCAAAAGCGGCGATTTCGTGCACGAAACGCAGGTTTTGTCCCAATACTGAGCAAGAGCGGCGATTCTGTGCATGAAACGCACATTTTGTGCCAAAAGGAGCAATTCGGTGCGCGAAACGCACGTGTTGCGAAAAAAGGAGCAAGAGCGGCGATCATGAGCACGAAACGCACGTTTTGTGACAAAACTGAGCAAAAGCGGCGATTCTGTGTACGAAGAACACGTTTTCAGCCAAAACTGAGCAAAGCGGCGATTCTGCGCACGAAACGCCCGTTTTGGGCTAAAACTGAGCAAAAGCGGCGATTCTGTGCACGAAACACACGTTTTGTACCAAAACTGAGCAGAAGCGGCGATTCTGTGCACGAAACGCACGTTTTGTGCCAAAACTGAGCAAAAGCGACGATTCAGTGCACGAAACGCCCGTTTTGTGCCAAAAGGAACAATTCCGAGCGTGAACGGCACGTATTGTACCAAAAGGAGTAATTCGAAGCGTGAAACCCACGTTTTGTGCCAAAACTGAGCAAAAGCGGCGATTCTGTGCACGAAACACACGTTTTGTGCCAAAACTGAGCAGAAGCGGCGATTCTGTGCACGAAACGCAGGTTTTGTCCCAATACTGAGCAAGAGCGGCGATTCTGTGCATGAAACGCACATTTTGTGCCAAAAGGAGCAATTCGGTGCGCGAAACGCACGTTTTTCGCCAAAACTGAGCAAAAGCAGCGATTCTGTGCACGAAACGCACGTTTTGTGCCAAAACTGAGCAAAAGCGGCGACTCTGTGCACGAAACGCACGTTTTATGCCAAAACTGGGCAAAAGCGGCGATTCTGTGCACGAAACGCACGTTTTATGCCAAAAATGGGCAAAAGCGGCGATTTTGTACACGAAACGCTCGTTTTGTGCCAAAACTGAGCAAAAGCGGCGACTCTGTGCACGAAACGCACGTTTTATGCCAAAACTGGGCAAAAGCGGCGATTCTGTACACGAAACGCACGTTTTGTGCCAAAAATGAGCAAAAGCGGCGATTCTGTGCACGAAACGCACGTTTTGTGCCAAAAGGAGCAACTCGGCGGGTGGAACGCACGTTTTGTGCCAAAACTGCGCAAAAGCAGTGATTCTGTGCACGACACGCCCGTTTTGTGCCAAAACTGGGCAAAAGCGGCGATTCTGTGCACGAAACGCACGTTTTGTGGCAAAACTGAGCAAAAGCGGCGATTCAGTGCACGAAACGCACGTTTTGTGGCAAAACTGAGCAAAAGCGGCGATTCAGTGCACGAAACGCCCGTTTTGTGCCAAAACTGAGCAAAAGCGGCGATTCTGTGCACGAAACGCACGTTTTGTGGCAAAAGGCGCAATTCGGCGCGTGGAAGGCACGCTTTGTGCCAAAACTGCGCAAAAGCCGCGATTCTGTGCACGAAACGCACGTTCTGTGCCAAAACTGCGCAAAAGCAGCGATTCTGTGCACGAAACGCTCGTTTTGTGCCAAAAGCAACAATTCGGAGCGTCAACGGCACGTTTTGTACCAAAAGGAGTAATTCGGAGCGTGAAACGCACGTTTTGTGCCAAAACTGAGCAAAAGCGGCGATTCTGTGCACGAAACGCACGTCTTGTGCCAAAAATGAGCAAAAGCGGCGATTCTGTGCACGAAACGCACGTTTTGTGCCAAAACTGCGCAAAAGCAGCGACTCTGTGCACGAAACGCCCGTTTTGTGCCAAAAGGAACAATTCGGAGCGTGCACGGCACGTTTTGTACCAAAAGGAGTAATTCGGAGCGTGAAACGCACGTTTTGTGCCAAAACTGAGCAAAAGCGGCGATTCTATGCACGAAACGCACGTTGTGTGCCAAAAGGAACAATTCGGAGCGTGAACGGCACGTTTTGTGCCAAAAGGAGTAATTCGGAGGGTGAAACGCACGTTTTGTTTCAAAACTGAGCAAAAGCGGAGATTCTGTGCACGAAATGCATGTTTTGCGCCAAAACTGAGCAAAAACGGCGATTCAGAGCACGAAACGCACGTTTTGTGCCAGAAGACGCAATTCGGTGCGCGAAACGCACGTTTTGTCCCAAAACTGAGCAAAAGCGGCGAATCTGTACACGAAACGCACGTTTTGTGCCAAAACTGAGCAAAAGCGGCGATTCTGTGCACGAAACGCACGTTTTGTGCTAAAACTAAGCAAAAGCGGCGATTCTGTGGACGAAACGCATGATTTGTGCCAAAACTGAGCAAAAGCGGCGATTCTGAGCACGAAACTTACGCTTTGTGCCAAAAGGAGAAATTCGGTTCGTGAAACGCACGTTTTGTGCCAAAACTGAGCAAAAGCGGCGATTGTGTGCACGAAACGCCCGTTTTGTGCCAAAGGAGCAATTCGGTGCGTCAATCGCACGTTTTGTGACAAAACCGATCAAATCCGGCGATTCTGTGCACGAAACGCACGTTTTGTGCCAAAACTGAGAAAAAGCGGCGATTCTGTGCACGAAACGCACGTTTTGCGCCAAAACTGAGCAGGAGCGGCGATTCTGTGCACGAAACGCCCGTTTTGTGCGAAAAGAAGCAATTCGGTTCGTGAAACGCACGTTTTGTGCCAAAACTGAACAAAAACGGCGATTCAGAGCACGAAACGCACGTTTTGTGCCAGAAGACGCAATTCGGTGCGCGAAAGGCCCGTTTTGTCCCAAAACTGAGCAAAAGCGGCGATTCTGTGCACGAATCGCACGTTTTGTGCCAAAAGTGAACAAAAGCGGCGATTCTGTGCACGAAACGCATGTTTTGTGCCAAAACTGAGCAAAAGCGGCGATTCTGAGCACGAAACGCACGCTTTGTGCCAAAAGGAGAAATTCGGTACGTGCAACGCACGTTTTGTGCCAAAACTGAGCAAAAGCGGCGATTGTGTGCACGAAACGCCCGTTTTGTGCCAAAGGAGCAATTCGGTGCGTCAATCGCACGTTTTGTGACAAAACTGAACAAAAGCGGCGATTCTGTGCACGAAATGCATGTTTTGCGCCAAAACTGAGCAAAAACGGCGATTCAGAGCACGAAACGCACGTTTTGTGCCAGAAGACGCAATTCGGTGCGCGAAACGCACGTTGTGTCCCAAAACTGAGCAAAAGCGGCGAATCTGTACACGAAACGCACGTTTTGTGCCAAAACTGAGCAAAAGCGGCGATTCTGTGCACGAAACGCATGATTTGTGCCAAAACTGAGCAAAAGCGGCGATTCTGAGCACGAAACGCACGCTTTGTGCCAAAAGGAGAAATTCGGTTCGTGAAACGCACGTTTTGTGCCAAAACTGAGCAAAAGCGGCGATTGTGTGCACGAAACGCCCGTTTTGTGCCAAAGGAGCAATTCGTTGCGTCAATCGCACGTTTTGTGACAAAACTGATCAAATCCGGCGATTCTGTGCACGAAACGCACGTTTTGTGCCAAAACTGAGAAAAAACGGCGATTCAGAGCACGAAACGCACGTTTTGTGCCAGAAGACGCAATTCGGTGCGCGAAACGCACGTTTTGTCCCAAAACTGAGCAAAAGCGGCGAATCTGTACACGAAACGCACGTTTTGTGCCAAAACTGAGCAAAAGCGGCGATTCTGTGCACGAAACGCATGATTTGTGCCAAAACTGAGCAAAAGCGGCGATTCTGAGCACGAAACGCACGCTTTGTGCCAAAAGGAGAAATTCGGTTCGTGAAACGCACGTTTTGTGCCAAAACTGAGCAAAAGCGGCGATTGTGTGCACGAAACGCCCGTTTTCTGCCAAAGGAGCAATTCGTTGCGTCAATCGCACGTTTTGTGACATAACTGATCAAATCCGGCGATTCTGTGCACGAAACGCACGTTTTGTGCCAAAACTGAGAAAAAGCGGCGATTCTGTGCACGAAACGCCCGATTTGTGCGAAAAGGAGCAATTCGGTTCGTGAAACGCACGTTTTGTGCCAAAACTGAACAAAAGCGGCGATTCTGTGCACGAAATGCATGTTTTGCGCCAAAACTGAACAAAAACGGCGATTCAGAGCACGAAACGCACGTTTTGTGCCAGAAGACGCAATTCGGTGCGCGAAACGCCCGTTTTGTGCCAAAACTGAGCAAAAGCGGCGATTCTGTGCACGAAACGCCCGTTTTGTGCCAAAAGGAGCAATTCGGTGCGTGAAACGCACGTTTTGTGCCTAAACTGAGCAAAAGCGGCGATTCTGTGCACGAAACGCATGATTTGTGCCAAAACTGAGCAAAAGCGGCGATTCTGAGCACGAAACGCACGCTTTGTGCCAAAAGGAGAAATTCGGTTCGTGAAACGCACGTTTTGTGCCAAAACTGAGCAAAAGCGGCGATTGTGTGCACGAAACGCCCGTTTTGTGCCAAAGGAGCAATTCGTTGCGTCAATCGCACGTTTTGTGACAAAACTGATCAAATCCGGCGATTCTGTGCACGAAACGCACGTTTTGTGCCAAAACTGAGAAAAAACGGCGATTCAGAGCACGAAACGCACGTTTTGTGCCAGAAGACGCAATTCGGTGCGCGAAACGCACGTTTTGTCCCAAAACTGAGCAAAAGCGGCGAATCTGTACACGAAACGCACGTTTTGTGCCAAAACTGAGCAAAAGCGGCGATTCTGTGCACGAAACGCATGATTTGTGCCAAAACTGAGCAAAAGCGGCGATTCTGAGCACGAAACGCACGCTTTGTGCCAAAAGGAGAAATTCGGTTCGTGAAACGCACGTTTTGTGCCAAAACTGAGCAAAAGCGGCGATTGTGTGCACGAAACGCCCGTTTTCTGCCAAAGGAGCAATTCGTTGCGTCAATCGCACGTTTTGTGACATAACTGATCAAATCCGGCGATTCTGTGCACGAAACGCACGTTTTGTGCCAAAACTGAGAAAAAGCGGCGATTCTGTGCACGAAACGCCCGATTTGTGCGAAAAGGAGCAATTCGGTTCGTGAAACGCACGTTTTGTGCCAAAACTGAACAAAAGCGGCGATTCTGTGCACGAAATGCATGTTTTGCGCCAAAACTGAACAAAAACGGCGATTCAGAGCACGAAACGCACGTTTTGTGCCAGAAGACGCAATTCGGTGCGCGAAACGCCCGTTTTGTGCCAAAACTGAGCAAAAGCGGCGATTCTGTGCACGAAACGCCCGTTTTGTGCCAAAAGGAGCAATTCGGTGCGTGAAACGCACGTTTTGTGCCTAAACTGAGCAAAAGCGGCGATTCTGTGGACGAAACGCATGATTTGTGCCAAAACTGAGCAAAAGCGGCGATTCTAAGCACGAAACGCACGCTTTGTGCCAAAAGGAGAAATTCGGTTCGTGAAACGCACGTTTTGTGCCAAAAGTGAGCAAAAGCGGCGATTGTGTGCACGAAACGCCCGTTTTGTGCCAAAGGAGCAATTCGTTGCGTCAATCGCACGTTTTGTGACAAAACTGATCAAATCCGGCGATTCTGTGCACGAAACGCACGTTTTGTGCCAAAACTGAGAAAAAGCGGCGATTCTGTGCACGAAACCCCCGATTTGTGCGAAAAGGAGCAATTCGGTTCGTGAAACGCACGTTTTGTGCCAAAACTGAACAAAAGCGGCGATTCTGTGCACGAAATGCATGTTTTGCGCCAAAACTGAACAAAAACGGCGATTCAGAGCACGAAACACACGTTTTGTGCCAGAAGACGCAATTCGGTGCGCGAAAGGCCCGTTTTGTCCCAAAACTGAGCAAAAGCGGCGATTCTGTGCACGAATCGCACGTTTTGTGCCAAAAGTGAACAAAAGCGGCGATTCTGTGCACGAAACGCATGTTTTGTGCCAAAACTGAGCAAAAGCGGCGATTCTGAGCACGAAACGCACGCCTTGTGCCAAAAGGAGAAATTCGGTACGTGCAACGCACGTTTTGTGCCAAAACTGAGCAAAAGCGGCGATTGTGTGCACGAAACGCCCGTTTTGTGCCAAAGGAGCAATTCGGTGCGTCAATCGCACGTTTTGTGACAAAACTGATCAAATCCGGCGATTCTGTGCACGAAACGCACGTTTTGTGCCAAAACTGAGAAAAAGCGGCGATTCTGTGCACGAAACGCACGTTTTGCGCCAAAACTGAGCAGAAGCGGCGATTCTGTGCACGAAACGCCCGTTTTGTGCGAAAAGAAGCAATTCGGTTCGTGAAACGCACGTTTTGTGCCAAAACTGAGCAAAAGCGGCGATTGTGTGCACGAAACGCCCGTTTTGTGCCAAAGGAGCAATTCGGTGCGTCAATCGCACGTTTTGTGACAAAACTGAACAAAAGCGGCGATTCTGTGCACGAAATGCATGTTTTGCACCAAAACTGAGCAAAAACGGCGATTCAGAGCACGAAACGCACGTTTTGTGCCAGAAGACGCAATTCGGTGCGCGAAACGCACGTTTTGTCCCAAAACTGAGCAAAAGCGGCGAATCTGTACACGAAACGCACGTTTTGTGCCAAAACTGAGCAAAAGCGGCGATTCTGTGCACGAAACGCATGATTTGTGCCAAAACTGAGCAAAAGCGGCGATTCTGAGCACGAAACGCACGCTTTGTGCCAAAAGGAGAAATTCGGTTCGTGAAACGCACGTTTTGTGCCAAAACTGAGCAAAAGCGGCGATTGTGTGCACGAAACGCCCGTTTTCTGCCAAAGGAGCAATTCGGTGCGTCAATCGCACGTTTTGTGACAAAACTGATCAAATCCGGCGATTCTGTGCACGAAACGCACGTTTTGTGCCAAAACTGAGAAAAAGCGGCGATTCTGTGCACGAAACGCACGTTTTGCGCCAAAACTGAGCAGAAGCGGCGATTCTGTGCACGAAACGCCCGATTTGTGCGAAAAGGAGCAATTCGGTTCGTGAAACGTACGTTTTGTGCCAAAACTGAACAAAAGCGGCGATTCTGTGCACGAAATGCATGTTTTGCGCCAAAACTGAGCAAAAACGGCGATTCAGAGCACGAAACGCACGTTTTGTGCCAGAAGACGCAATTCGGTGCGCGAAACGCACGTTTTGTCCCAAAACTGAGCAAAAGCGGCGAATCTGTACACGAAACGCACGTTTTGTGCCAAAACTGAGCAAAAGCGGCGATTCTGTGCACGAAACGCACGTTTTGCGCCAAAACTGAGCAGAAGCGGCGATTCTGTGCACGAAACGCCCGATTTGTGCGAAAAGGAGCAATTCGGTTCGTGAAACGCACGTTTTGTGCCAAAACTGAACAAAAGCGGCGATTCTGTGCACGAAATGCATGTTTTGCGCCAAAACTGAGCAAAAACGGCGATTCAGAGCACGAAACGCACGTTTTGTGCCAGAAGACGCAATTCGGTGCGCGAAACGCACGTTTTGTCCCAAAACTGAGCAAAAGCGGCGAATCTGTACACGAAACGCACGTTTTGTGCCAAAACTGAGCAAAAGCGGCGATTCTGTGCACGAAACGCATGATTTGTGCCAAAACTGAGCAAAAGCGGCGATTCTGAGCACGAAACGCACGCTTTGTGCCAAAAGGAGAAATTCGGTTCGTGAAACGCACGTTTTGTGCCAAAACTGAGCAAAAGCGGCGATTGTGTGCACGAAACGCCCGTTTTCTGCCAAAGGAGCAATTCGGTGCGTCAATCGCACGTTTTGTGACATAACTGATCAAAAGCGGCGATTCTGTGGACGAAACGCATGATTTGTGCCAAAACTGAGCAAAAGCGGCGATTCTAAGCACGAAACGCACGCTTTGTGCCAAAAGGAGAAATTCGGTTCGTGAAACGCACGTTTTGTGCCAAAACTGAGCAAAAGCGGCGATTGTGTGCACGAAACGCCCGTTTTGAGCCAAAGGAGCAATTCGTTGCGTCAATCGCACGTTTTGTGACAAAACTGATCAAATCCGGCGATTCTGTGCACGAAACGCACGTTTTGTGCCAAAACTGAGAAAAAGCGGCGATTCTGTGCACGAAACGCCCGATTTGTGCGAAAAGGAGCAATTCGGTTCGTGAAACGCACGTTTTGTGCCAAAACTGAACAAAAGCGGCGATTCTGTGCACGAAATGCATGTTTTGCGCCAAAACTGAACAAAAACGGCGATTCAGAGCACGAAACGCACGTTTTGTGCCAGAAGACGCAATTCGGTGCGCGAAAGGCCCGTTTTGTCCCAAAACTGAGCAAAAGCGGCGATTCTGTGCACGAATCGCACGTTTTGTGCCAAAAGTGAACAAAAGCGGCGATTCTGTGCACGAAACGCATGTTTTGTGCCAAAACTGAGCAAAAGCGGCGATTCTGAGCACGAAACGCACGCTTTGTGCCAAAAGGAGAAATTCGGTACGTGCAACGCACGTTTTGTGCCAAAACTGAGCAAAAGCGGCGATTGTGTGCACGAAACGCCCGTTTTGTGCCAAAGGAGCAATTCGGTGCGTCAATCGCACGTTTTGTGACAAAACTGATCAAATCCGGCGATTCTGTGCACGAAACGCACGTTTTGTGCCAAAACTGAGAAAAAGCGGCGATTCTGTGCACGAAACGCACGTTTTGCGCCAAAACTGAGCAGAAGCGGCGATTCTGTGCACGAAACGCCCGTTTTGTGCGAAAAGAAGCAATTCGGTTCGTGAAACGCACGTTTTGTGCCAAAACTGAACAAAAGCGGCGATTCTGTGCACGAAACGCACGTTTTGTGCCAAAACTAAGCAAAAGCGGCGATTCTGTGGACGAAACGCATGATTTGTGCCAAAACTGAGCAAAAGCGGCGATTCTGAGCACGAAACTTACGCTTTGTGCCAAAAGGAGAAATTCGGTTCGTGAAACGCACGTTTTGTGCCAAAACTGAGCAAAAGCGGCGATTGTGTGCACGAAACGCCCGTTTTGTGCCAAAGGAGCAATTCGGTGCGTCAATCGCACGTTTTGTGACAAAACTGATCAAATCCGGCGATTCTGTGCACGAAACGCACGTTTTGTGCCAAAACTGAGAAAAAGCGGCGATTCTGTGCACGAAACGCACGTTTTGCGCCAAAACTGAGCAGGAGCGGCGATTCTGTGCACGAAACGCCCGTTTTGTGCGAAAAGAAGCAATTCGGTTCGTGAAACGCACGTTTTGTGCCAAAACTGAGCAAAAGCGGCGATTCTGAGCACGAAACGCACGCTTTGTGCCAAAAGGAGAAATTCGGTACGTGCAACGCACGTTTTGTGCCAAAACTGAGCAAAAGCGGCGATTCTGTGCACGAAACGCACGTTTTGTGCCAAAACTGAGAAATGCGGCGATTCTGTGCACGAAACGCACGTTTTGCGCCAAAACTGAGCAGGAGCGGCGATTCTGTGCACGAAACGCCCGTTTTGTGCGAAAAGAAGCAATTCGGTTCGTGAAACGCACGTTTTGTGCCAAAACTGAACAAAAACGGCGATTCAGAGCACGAAACGCACGTTTTGTGCCAGAAGACGCAATTCGGTGCGCGAAAGGCCCGTTTTGTCCCAAAACTGAGCAAAAGCGGCGATTCTGTGCTCGAATCGCACGTTTTGTGCCAAAAGTGAACAAAAGCGGCGATTCTGTGCACGAAACGCATGTTTTGTGCCAAAACTGAGCAAAAGCGGCGATTCTGAGCACGAAACGCACGCTTTGTGCCAAAAGGAGAAATTCGGTACGTGCAACGCACGTTTTGTGCCAAAACTGAGCAAAAGCGGCGATTGTGTGCACGAAACGCCCGTTTTGTGCCAAAGGAGCAATTCGGTGCGTCAATCGCACGTTTTGTGACAAAACTGAACAAAAGCGGCGATTCTGTGCACGAAATGCATGTTTTGCGCCAAAACTGAGCAAAAACGGCGATTCAGAGCACGAAACGCACGTTTTGTGCCAGAAGACGCAATTCGGTGCGCGAAACGCACGTTTTGTCCCAAAACTGAGCAAAAGCGGCGAATCTGTACACGAAACGCACGTTTTGTGCCAAAACTGAGCAAAAGCGGCGATTCTGTGCACGAAACGCATGATTTGTGCCAAAACTGAGCAAAAGCGGCGATTCTGAGCACGAAACGCACGCTTTGTGCCAAAAGGAGAAATTCGGTTCGTGAAACGCACGTTTTGTGCCAAAACTGAGCAAAAGCGGCGATTGTGTGCACGAAACGCCCGTTTTCTGCCAAAGGAGCAATTCGTTGCGTCAATCGCACGTTTTGTGACATAACTGATCAAATCCGGCGATTCTGTGCACGAAACGCACGTTTTGTGCCAAAACTGAGAAAAAGCGGCGATTCTGTGCACGAAACGCCCGATTTGTGCAAAAAGGAGCAATTCGGTTCGTGAAACGCACGTTTTGTGCCAAAACTGAACAAAAGCGGCGATTCTGTGCACGAAATGCATGTTTTGCGCCAAAACTGAACAAAAACGGCGATTCAGAGCACGAAACGCACGTTTTGTGCCAGAAGACGCAATTCGGTGCGTGAAACGCCCATTTTGTGCCAAAACTGAGCAAAAGCGGCGATTCTGTGCACGAAACGCCCGTTTTGTGCCAAAAGGAGCAATTCGGTGCGCGAAACGCACGTTTTGTGCCTAAACTGAGCAAAAGCGGCGATTCTGTGGACGAAACGCATGATTTGTGCCAAAACTGAGCAAAAGCGGCGATTCTAAGCACGAAACGCACGCTTTGTGCCAAAAGGAGAAATTCGGTTCGTGCAACGCACGTTTTGTGCCAAAACTGAGCAAAAGCGGCGATTGTGTGCACGAAACGCCCGTTTTGTGCCAAAGGAGCAATTCGTTGCGTCAATCGCACGTTTTGTGACAAAACTGATCAAATCCGGCGATTCTGTGCACGAAACGCACGTTTTGTGCCAAAACTGAGAAAAAGCGGCGATTCTGTGCACGAAACGCCCGATTTGTGCGAAAAGGAGCAATTCGGTTCGTGAAACGCACGTTTTGTGCCAAAACTGAACAAAAGCGGCGATTCTGTGCACGAAATGCATGTTTTGCGCCAAAACTGAACAAAAACGGCGATTCAGAGCACGAATCGCACGTTTTGTGCCAGAAGACGCAATTCGGTGCGCGAAAGGCCCGTTTTGTCCCAAAACTGAGCAAAAGCGGCGATTCTGTGCACGAATCGCACGTTTTCTGCCAAAGGAGCAATTCGTTGCGTCAATCGCACGTTTTGTGACATAACTGATCAAATCCGGCGATTCTGTACACGAAACGCACGTTTTGTGCCAAAACTGAGAAAAAGCGGCGATTCTGTGCACGAAACGCCCGATTTGTGCGAAAAGGAGCAATTCGGTTCGTGAAACGCACGTTTTGTGCCAAAACTGAACAAAAGCGGCGATTCTGTGCACGAAATGCATGTTTTGCGCCAAAACTGAACAAAAACGGCGATTCAGAGCACGAAACGCACGTTTTGTGCCAGAAGACGCAATTCGGTGCGCGAAACGCCCGTTTTGTGCCAAAACTGAGCAAAAGCGGCGATTCTGTGCACGAAACGCCCGTTTTGTGCCAAAAGGAGCAATTCGGTGCGTGAAACGCACGTTTTGTGCCTAAACTGAGCAAAAGCGGCGATTCTGTGGACGAAACGCATGATTTGTGCCAAAACTGAGCAAAAGCGGCGATTCTAAGCACGAAACGCACGCTTTGTGCCAAAAGGAGAAATTCGGTTCGTGAAACGCACGTTTTGTGCCAAAACTGAGCAAAAGCGGCGATTGTGTGCACGAAACGCCCGTTTTGTGCCAAAGGAGCAATTCGTTGCGTCAATCGCACGTTTTGTGACAAAACTGATCAAATCCGGCGATTCTGTGCACGAAACGCACGTTTTGTGCCAAAACTGAGAAAAAGCGGCGATTCTGTGCACGAAACGCCCGATTTGTGCGAAAAGGAGCAATTCGGTTCGTGAAACGCACGTTTTGTGCCAAAACTGAACAAAAGCGGCGATTCTGTGCACGAAATGCATGTTTTGCGCCAAAACTGAACAAAAACGGCGATTCAGAGCACGAATCGCACGTTTTGTGCCAGAAGACGCAATTCGGTGCGCGAAAGGCCCGTTTTGTCCCAAAACTGAGCAAAAGCGGCGATTCTGTGCACGAATCGCACGTTTTCTGCCAAAGGAGCAATTCGTTGCGTCAATCGCACGTTTTGTGACATAACTGATCAAATCCGGCGATTCTGTACACGAAACGCACGTTTTGTGCCAAAACTGAGAAAAAGCGGCGATTCTGTGCACGAAACGCCCGATTTGTGCGAAAAGGAGCAATTCGGTTCGTGAAACGCACGTTTTGTGCCAAAACTGAACAAAAGCGGCGATTCTGTGCACGAAATGCATGTTTTGCGCCAAAACTGAACAAAAACGGCGATTCAGAGCACGAAACGCACGTTTTGTGCCAGAAGACGCAATTCGGTGCGCGAAACGCCCGTTTTGTGCCAAAACTGAGCAAAAGCGGCGATTCTGTGCACGAAACGCCCGTTTTGTGCCAAAAGGAGCAATTCGGTGCGTGAAACGCACGTTTTGTGCCTAAACTGAGCAAAAGCGGCGATTCTGTGGACGAAACGCATGATTTGTGCCAAAACTGAGCAAAAGCGGCGATTCTAAGCACGAAACGCACGCTTTGTGCCAAAAGGAGAAATTCGGTTCGTGAAACGCACGTTTTGTGCCAAAACTGAGCAAAAGCGGCGATTGTGTGCACGAAACGCCCGTTTTGTGCCAAAGGAGCAATTCGTTGCGTCAATCGCACGTTTTGTGACAAAACTGATCAAATCCGGCGATTCTGTGCACGAAACGCATGTTTTGTGCCAAAACTGAGCAAAAGCGGCGATTCTGAGCACGAAACGCACGCTTTGTGCCAAAAGGAGAAATTCGGTACGTGCAACGCACGTTTTGTGCCAAAACTGAGCAAAAGCGGCGATTGTGTGCACGAAACGCCCATTTTGTGCCAAAGGAGCAATTCGGTGCGTCAATCGCACGTTTTGTGACAAAACTGATCAAATCCGGCGATTCTGTGCACGAAACGCACGTTTTGTGCCAAAACTGAGAAAAAGCGGCGATTCTGTGCACGAAACGCACGTTTTGCGCCAAAACTGAGCAGAAGCGGCGATTCTGTGCACGAAACGCCCGTTTTGTGCGAAAAGAAGCAATTCGGTTCGTGAAACGCACGTTTTGTGCCAAAACTGAACAAAAGCGGCGATTCTGTGCACGAAATGCATGTTTTGCGCCAAAACTGAACAAAAACGGCGATTCAGAGCACGAAACTCACGTTTTGTGCCAGAAGACGCAATTCGGTGCGCGAAACGCCCGTTTTGTCCCAAAACTGAGCAAAAGCGGCGATTCTGTGCACGAAACGCCCGTTTTGTGCCAAAAGGAGCAATTCGGTGCGTGAAACGCACGTTTTGTGCCTAAACTGAGCAAAAGCGGCGATTCTGTGGACGAAACGCATGATTTGTGCCAAAACTGAACAAAAACGGCGATTCAGAGCACGAAACGCACGTTTTGTGCCAGAAGACGCAATTCGGTGCGCGAAACGCCCATTTTGTGCCAAAACTGAGCAAAAGCGGCGATTCTGTGCACGAAACGCCCGTTTTGTGCCAAAAGGAGCAATTCGGTGCGTGAAACGCACGTTTTGTGCCTAAACTGAGCAAAAGCGGCGATTCTATGCTCGAAATGCACGTTTTGTGCCAAAACTGAGCAAAAGCGGCGATTCTAAGCACGAAACGCACGCTTTGTGCCAAAAGGAGAAATTCGGTTCGTGAAACGCACGTTTTGTGACAAAACTGAGTAAAAGCCGCGATTCTATACACGAAACGCACGTTTTGTGCCAAAACTGAGCAAAAGCGGCGATTCTGTGCACGAAACGCACGTATTGTGCCAAACTGAGCAAAAGCGGCGATTCTGTGCACGAAACGCACGTTTTGTGCCAAAACTGAGAAAAAGCGGCGATTTTGTGCACGAAACGCACGTTTTGCGCCAAAACTGAGCAGAAGCGGCGATTCTGTGCACGAAACGCCCGTTTTGTGCGAAAAGAAGCAATTCGGTTCGTGAAACGCACGTTTTGTGCCAAAACTGAACAAAAGCGGCGATTCTGTGCACGAAATGCATGTTTTGCGCCAAAACTGAACAAAAACGGCGATTCAGAGCACGAAACGCACGTTTTGTGCCAGAAGACGCAATTCGGTGCGCGAAACGCACGTTTTGTGCCAAAACTGAGCAAAAGCGGCGATTGTGTGCACGAAACGCCCGTTTTCTGCCAAAGGAGCAATTCGTTGCGTCAATCGCACGTTTTGTGACATAACTGATCAAATCCGGCGATTCTGTACACGAAACGCACGTTTTGTGCCAAAACTGAGAAAAAGCGGCGATTCTGTGCACGAAACGCCCGATTTGTGCGAAAAGGAGCAATTCGGTTCGTGAAACGCACGTTTTGTGCCAAAACTGAACAAAAGCGGCGATTCTGTGCACGAAATGCATGTTTTGCGCCAAAACTGAACAAAAACGGCGATTCAGAGCACGAAACGCACGTTTTGTGCCAGAAGACGCAATTCGGTGCGCGAAACGCCCGTTTTGTGCCAAAACTGAGCAAAAGCGGCGATTCTGTGCACGAAACGCCCGTTTTGTGCCAAAAGGAGCAATTCGGTGCGTGAAACGCACGTTTTGTGCCTAAACTGAGCAAAAGCGGCGATTCTGTGGACGAAACGCATGATTTGTGCCAAAACTGAGAAAAAGCGGCGATTCTGTGCACGAAACGCCCGATTTGTGCGAAAAGGAGCAATTCGGTTCGTGAAACGCACGTTTTGTGCCAAAACTGAACAAAAGCGGCGATTCTGTGCACGAAATGCATGTTTTGCGCCAAAACTGAACAAAAACGGCGATTCAGAGCACGAATCGCACGTTTTGTGCCAGAAGACGCAATTCGTTGCGCGAAAGGCCCGTTTTGTCCCAAAACTGAGCAAAAGCGGCGATTCTGTGCACGAATCGCACGTTTTGTGCCAAAAGTGAACAAAAGCGGCGATTCTGTGCACGAAACGCATGTTTTGTGCCAAAACTGAGCAAAAGCGGCGATTCTGAGCACGAAACGCACGCTTTGTGCCAAAAGGAGAAATTCGGTACGTGCAACGCACGTTTTGTGCCAAAACTGAGCAAAAGCGGCGATTGTGTGCACGAAACGCCCGTTTTGTGCCAAAGGAGCAATTCGGTGCGTCAATCGCACGTTTTGTGACAAAACTGATCAAATCCGGCGATTCTGTGCACGAAACGCACGTTTTGTGCCAAAACTGAGAAAAAGCGGCGATTCTGTGCACGAAACGCACGTTTTGCGCCAAAACTGAGCAGAAGCGGCGATTCTGAGCACGAAACGCACGCTTTGTGCCAAAAGGAGAAATTCGGTACGTGCAACGCACGTTTTGTGCCAAAACTGAGCAAAAGCGGCGATTGTGTGCACGAAACGCCCGTTTTGTGCCAAAGGAGCAATTCGGTGCGCGAAACGCACGTTTTGTCCCAAAACTGAGCAAAAGCGGCGAATCTGTACACGAAACGCACGTTTTGTGCCAAAACTGAGCAAAAGCGGCGATTCTGTGCACGAAACGCATGATATGTGCCAAAACTGAGCAAAAGCGGCGATTCTGAGCACGAAACGCACGCTTTGTGCCAAAAGGAGAAATTCGGTTCGTGAAACGCACGTTTTGTGCCAAAACTGAGCAAAAGCGGCGATTGTGTGCACGAAACGCCCGTTTTGTGCCAAAGGAGCAATTCGGTGCGTCAATCGCACGTTTTGTGACAAAACTGATCAAATCCGGCGATTCTGTGCACGAAACGCACGTTTTGTGCCAAAACTGAGAAAAAGCGGCGATTCTGTGCACGAAACGCACGTTTTGCGCCAAAACTGAGCAGAAGCGGCGATTCTGTGCACGAAACGCCCGTTTTGTGCGAAAAGAAGCAATTCGGTTCGTGAAACGCACGTTTTGTGCCAAAACTGAGCAAAAGCGGCGATTGTGTGCACGAAACGCCCGTTTTGTGCCAAAGGAGCAATTCGGTGCGTCAATCGCACGTTTTGTGACAAAACTGAACAAAAGCGGCGATTCTGTGCACGAAATGCATGTTTTGCACCAAAACTGAGCAAAAACGGCGATTCAGAGCACGAAACGCACGTTTTGTGCCAGAAGACGCAATTCGGTGCGCGAAACGCACGTTTTGTCCCAAAACTGAGCAAAAGCGGCGAATCTGTACACGAAACGCACGTTTTGTGCCAAAACTGAGCAAAAGCGGCGATTCTGTGCACGAAACGCATGATTTGTGCCAAAACTGAGCAAAAGCGGCGATTCTGAGCACGAAACGCACGCTTTGTGCCAAAAGGAGAAATTCGGTTCGTGAAACGCACGTTTTGTGCCAAAACTGAGCAAAAGCGGCGATTCTGTGCACGAAACGCATGATATGTGCCAAAACTGAGCAAAAGCGGCGATTCTGAGCACGAAACGCACGCTTTGTGCCAAAAGGAGAAATTCGGTTCGTGAAACGCACGTTTTGTGCCAAAACTGAGCAAAAGCGGCGATTGTGTGCACGAAACGCCCGTTTTGTGCCAAAGGAGCAATTCGGTGCGTCAATCGCACGTTTTGTGACAAAACTGATCAAATCCGGCGATTCTGTGCACGAAACGCACGTTTTGTGCCAAAACTGAGAAAAAGCGGCGATTCTGTGCACGAAACGCACGTTTTGCGCCAAAACTGAGCAGAAGCGGCGATTCTGTGCACGAAACGCCCGATTTGTGCGAAAAGGAGCAATTCGGTTCGTGAAACGTACGTTTTGTGCCAAAACTGAACAAAAGCGGCGATTCTGTGCACGAAATGCATGTTTTGCGCCAAAACTGAGCAAAAACGGCGATTCAGAGCACGAAACGCACGTTTTGTGCCAGAAGACGCAATTCGGTGCGCGAAACGCACGTTTTGTCCCAAAACTGAGCAAAAGCGGCGAATCTGTACACGAAACGCACGTTTTGTGCCAAAACTGAGCAAAAGCGGCGATTCTGTGCACGAAACGCACGTTTTGCGCCAAAACTGAGCAGAAGCGGCGATTCTGTGCACGAAACGCCCGATTTGTGCGAAAAGGAGCAATTCGGTTCGTGAAACGCACGTTTTGTGCCAAAACTGAACAAAAGCGGCGATTCTGTGCACGAAATGCATGTTTTGCGCCAAAACTGAGCAAAAACGGCGATTCAGAGCACGAAACGCACGTTTTGTGCCAGAAGACGCAATTCGGTGCGCGAAACGCACGTTTTGTCCCAAAACTGAGCAAAAGCGGCGAATCTGTACACGAAACGCACGTTTTGTGCCAAAACTGAGCAAAAGCGGCGATTCTGTGCACGAAACGCATGATTTGTGCCAAAACTGAGCAAAAGCGGCGATTCTGAGCACGAAACGCACGCTTTGTGCCAAAAGGAGAAATTCGGTTCGTGAAACGCACGTTTTGTGCCAAAACTGAGCAAAAGCGGCGATTGTGTGCACGAAACGCCCGTTTTCTGCCAAAGGAGCAATTCGTTGCGTCAATCGCACGTTTTGTGACATAACTGATCAAATCCGGCGATTCTGTGCACGAAACGCACGTTTTGTGCCAAAACTGAGAAAAAGCGGCGATTCTGTGCACGAAACGCCCGATTTGTGCGAAAAGGAGCAATTCGGTTCGTGAAACGCACGTTTTGTGCCAAAACTGAACGAAAGCGGCGATTCTGTGCACGAAATGCATGTTTTGCGCCAAAACTGAACAAAAACGGCGATTCAGAGCACGAAACGCACGTTTTGTGCCAGAAGACGCAATTCGGTGCGCGAAACGCCCGTTTTGTCCCAAAACTGAGCAAAAGCGGCGATTCTGTGCACGAAACGCCCGTTTTGTGCCAAAAGGAGCAATTCGGTGCGTGAAACGCACGTTTTGTGCCTAAACTGAGCAAAAGCGGCGATTCTGTGGACGAAACGCATGATTTGTGCCAAAACTGAGCAAAAGCGGCGATTCTAAGCACGAAACGCACGCTTTGTGCCAAAAGGAGAAATTCGGTTCGTGAAACGCACGTTTTGTGCCAAAACTGAGCAAAAGCGGCGATTGTGTGCACGAAACGCCCGTTTTGTGCCAAAGGAGCAATTCGTTGCGTCAATCGCACGTTTTGTGACAAAACTGATCAAATCCGGCGATTCTGTGCACGAAACGCACGTTTTGTGCCAAAACTGAGAAAAAGCGGCGATTCTGTGCACGAAACGCCCGATTTGTGCGAAAAGGAGCAATTCGGTTCGTGAAACGCACGTTTTGTGCCAAAACTGAACAAAAGCGGCGATTCTGTGCACGAAATGCATGTTTTGCGCCAAAACTGAACAAAAACGGCGATTCAGAGCACGAAACGCACGTTTTGTGCCAGAAGACGCAATTCGGTGCGCGAAAGGCCCGTTTTGTCCCAAAACTGAGCAAAAGCGGCGATTCTGTGCACGAATCGCACGTTTTGTGCCAAAAGTGAACAAAAGCGGCGATTCTGTGCACGAAACGCATGTTTTGTGCCAAAACTGAGCAAAAGCGGCGATTCTGAGCACGAAACGCACGCTTTGTGCCAAAAGGAGAAATTCGGTACGTGCAACGCACGTTTTGTGCCAAAACTGAGCAAAAGCGGCGATTGTGTGCACGAAACGCCCGTTTTGTGCCAAAGGAGCAATTCGGTGCGTCAATCGCACGTTTTGTGACAAAACTGATCAAATCCGGCGATTCTGTGCACGAAACGCACGTTTTGTGCCAAAACTGAGAAAAAGCGGCGATTCTGTGCACGAAACGCACGTTTTGCGCCAAAACTGAGCAGAAGCGGCGATTCTGTGCACGAAACGCCCGTTTTGTGCGAAAAGAAGCAATTCGGTTCGTGAAACGCACGTTTTGTGCCAAAACTGAACAAAAGCGGCGATTCTGTGCACGAAACGCACGTTTTGTGCCAAAACTAAGCAAAAGCGGCGATTCTGTGGACGAAACGCATGATTTGTGCCAAAACTGAGCAAAAGCGGCGATTCTGAGCACGAAACTTACGCTTTGTGCCAAAAGGAGAAATTCGGTTCGTGAAACGCACGTTTTGTGCCAAAACTGAGCAAAAGCGGCGATTGTGTGCACGAAACGCCCGTTTTGTGCCAAAGGAGCAATTCGGTGCGTCAATCGCACGTTTTGTGACAAAACTGATCAAATCCGGCGATTCTGTGCACGAAACGCACGTTTTGTGCCAAAACTGAGAAAAAGCGGCGATTCTGTGCACGAAACGCACGTTTTGCGCCAAAACTGAGCAGGAGCGGCGATTCTGTGCACGAAACGCCCGTTTTGTGCGAAAAGAAGCAATTCGGTTCGTGAAACGCACGTTTTGTGCCAAAACTGAACAAAAACGGCGATTCAGAGCACGAAACGCACGTTTTGTGCCAGAAGACGCAATTCGGTGCGCGAAACGCACGTTTTGTCCCAAAACTGAGCAAAAGCGGCGAATCTGTACACGAAACGCACGTTTTGTGCCAAAACTGAGCAAAAGCGGCGATTCTGTGCACGAAACGCATGATTTGTGCCAAAACTGAGCAAAAGCGGCGATTCTGAGCACGAAACGCACGCTTTGTGCCAAAAGGAGAAATTCGGTTCGTGAAACGCACGTTTTGTGCCAAAACTGAGCAAAAGCGGCGATTGTGTGCACGAAACGCCCGTTTTCTGCCAAAGGAGCAATTCGTTGCGTCAATCGCACGTTTTGTGACATAACTGATCAAATCCGGCGATTCTGTGCACGAAACGCACGTTTTGTGCCAAAACTGAGAAAAAGCGGCGATTCTGTGCACGAAACGCCCGATTTGTGCGAAAAGGAGCAATTCGGTTCGTGAAACGCACGTTTTGTGCCAAAACTGAACAAAAGCGGCGATTCTGTGCACGAAATGCATGTTTTGCGCCAAAACTGAACAAAAACGGCGATTCAGAGCACGAAACGCACGTTTTGTGCCAGAAGACGCAATTCGGTGCGCGAAACGCCCGTTTTGTCCCAAAACTGAGCAAAAGCGGCGATTCTGTGCACGAAACGCCCGTTTTGTGCCAAAAGGAGCAATTCGGTGCGTGAAACGCACGTTTTGTGCCTAAACTGAGCAAAAGCGGCGATTCTGTGGACGAAACGCATGATTTGTGCCAAAACTGAGCAAAAGCGGCGATTCTAAGCACGAAACGCACGCTTTGTGCCAAAAGGAGAAATTCGGTTCGTGAAACGCACGTTTTGTGCCAAAACTGAGCAAAAGCGGCGATTGTGTGCACGAAACGCCCGTTTTGTGCCAAAGGAGCAATTCGTTGCGTCAATCGCACGTTTTGTGACAAAACTGATCAAATCCGGCGATTCTGTGCACGAAACGCACGTTTTGTGCCAAAACTGAGAAAAAGCGGCGATTCTGTGCACGAAACGCCCGATTTGTGCGAAAAGGAGCAATTCGGTTCGTGAAACGCACGTTTTGTGCCAAAACTGAACAAAAGCGGCGATTCTGTGCACGAAATGCATGTTTTGCGCCAAAACTGAACAAAAACGGCGATTCAGAGCACGAAACGCACGTTTTGTGCCAGAAGACGCAATTCGGTGCGCGAAAGGCCCGTTTTGTCCCAAAACTGAGCAAAAGCGGCGATTCTGTGCACGAATCGCACGTTTTGTGCCAAAAGTGAACAAAAGCGGCGATTCTGTGCACGAAACGCATGTTTTGTGCCAAAACTGAGCAAAAGCGGCGATTCTGAGCACGAAACGCACGCTTTGTGCCAAAAGGAGAAATTCGGTACGTGCAACGCACGTTTTGTGCCAAAACTGAGCAAAAGCGGCGATTGTGTGCACGAAACGCCCGTTTTGTGCCAAAGGAGCAATTCGGTGCGTCAATCGCACGTTTTGTGACAAAACTGATCAAATCCGGCGATTCTGTGCACGAAACGCACGTTTTGTGCCAAAACTGAGAAAAAGCGGCGATTCTGTGCACGAAACGCACGTTTTGCGCCAAAACTGAGCAGAAGCGGCGATTCTGTGCACGAAACGCCCGTTTTGTGCGAAAAGATGCAATTCGGTTCGTGAAACGCACGTTTTGTGCCAAAACTGAACAAAAGCGGCGATTCTGTGCACGAAACGCACGTTTTGTGCCAAAACTAAGCAAAAGCGGCGATTCTGTGGACGAAACGCATGATTTGTGCCAAAACTGAGCAAAAGCGGCGATTCTGAGCACGAAACTTACGCTTTGTGCCAAAAGGAGAAATTCGGTTCGTGAAACGCACGTTTTGTGCCAAAACTGAGCAAAAGCGGCGATTGTGTGCACGAAACGCCCGTTTTGTGCCAAAGGAGCAATTCGGTGCGTCAATCGCACGTTTTGTGACAAAACTGATCAAATCCGGCGATTCTGTGCACGAAACGCACGTTTTGTGCCAAAACTGAGAAAAAGCGGCGATTCTGTGCACGAAACGCACGTTTTGCGCCAAAACTGAGCAGGAGCGGCGATTCTGTGCACGAAACGCCCGTTTTGTGCGAAAAGAAGCAATTCGGTTCGTGAAACGCACGTTTTGTGCCAAAACTGAACAAAAACGGCGATTCAGAGCACGAAACGCACGTTTTGTGCCAGAAGACGCAATTCGGTGCGCGAAACGCACGTTTTGTCCCAAAACTGAGCAAAAGCGGCGAATCTGTACACGAAACGCACGTTTTGTGCCAAAACTGAGCAAAAGCGGCGATTCTGTGCACGAAACGCATGATTTGTGCCAAAACTGAGCAAAAGCGGCGATTCTGAGCACGAAACGCACGCTTTGTGCCAAAAGGAGAAATTCGGTTCGTGAAACGCACGTTTTGTGCCAAAACTGAGCAAAAGCGGCGATTGTGTGCACGAAACGCCCGTTTTCTGCCAAAGGAGCAATTCGTTGCGTCAATCGCACGTTTTGTGACATAACTGATCAAATCCGGCGATTCTGTGCACGAAACGCACGTTTTGTGCCAAAACTGAGAAAAAGCGGCGATTCTGTGCACGAAACGCCCGATTTGTGCGAAAAGGAGCAATTCGGTTCGTGAAACGCACGTTTTGTGCCAAAACTGAACAAAAGCGGCGATTCTGTGCACGAAATGCATGTTTTGCGCCAAAACTGAACAAAAACGGCGATTCAGAGCACGAAACGCACGTTTTGTGCCAGAAGACGCAATTCGGTGCGCGAAACGCCCGTTTTGTCCCAAAACTGAGCAAAAGCGGCGATTCTGTGCACGAAACGCCCGTTTTGTGCCAAAAGGAGCAATGCGGTGCGTGAAACGCACGTTTTGTGCCTAAACTGAGCAAAAGCGGCGATTCTGTGGACGAAACGCATGATTTGTGCCAAAACTGAGCAAAAGCGGCGATTCTAAGCACGAAACGCACGCTTTGTGCCAAAAGGAGAAATTCGGTTCGTGAAACGCACGTTTTGTGCCAAAACTGAGCAAAAGCGGCGATTGTGTGCACGAAACGCCCGTTTTGTGCCAAAGGAGCAATTCGTTGCGTCAATCGCACGTTTTGTGACAAAACTGATCAAATCCGGCGATTCTGTGCACGAAACGCACGTTTTGTGCCAAAACTGAGAAAAAGCGGCGATTCTGTGCACGAAACGCCCGATTTGTGCGAAAAGGAGCAATTCGGTACGTGAAACGCACGTTTTGTGCCAAAACTGAACAAAAGCGGCGATTCTGTGCACGAAATGCATGTTTTGCGCCAAAACTGAACAAAAACGGCGATTCAGAGCACGAAACGCACGTTTTGTGCCAGAAGACGCAATTCGGTGCGCGAAAGGCCCGTTTTGTCCCAAAACTGAGCAAAAGCGGCGATTCTGTGCACGAATCGCACGTTTTGTGCCAAAAGTGAACAAAAGCGGCGATTCTGTGCACGAAACGCATGTTTTGTGCCAAAACTGAGTAAAAGCGGCGATTCTGAGCACGAAACGCACGCTTTGTGCCAAAAGGAGAAATTCGGTACGTGCAACGCACGTTTTGTGCCAAAACTGAGCAAAAGCGGCGATTGTGTGCACGAAACGCCCGTTTTGTGCCAAAGGAGCAATTCGGTGCGTCAATCGCACGTTTTGTGACAAAACTGATCAAATCCGGCGATTCTGTGCACGAAACGCACGTTTTGTGCCAAAACTGAGAAAAAGCGGCGATTCTGTGCACGAAACGCACGTTTTGCGCCAAAACTGAGCAGAAGCGGCGATTCTGTGCACGAAACGCCCGTTTTGTGCGAAAAGAAGCAATTCGGTTCGTGAAACGCACGTTTTGTGCCAAAACTGAACAAAAGCGGCGATTCTGTGCACGAAACGCACGTTTTGTGCCAAAACTAAGCAAAAGCGGCGATTCTGTGGACGAAACGCATGATTTGTGCCAAAACTGAGCAAAAGCGGCGATTCTGAGCACGAAACTTACGCTTTGTGCCAAAAGGAGAAATTCGGTTCGTGAAACGCACGTTTTGTGCCAAAACTGAGCAAAAGCGGCGATTGTGTGCACGAAACGCCCGTTTTGTGCCAAAGGAGCAATTCGGTGCGTCAATCGCACGTTTTGTGACAAAACTGATCAAATCCGGCGATTCTGTGCACGAAACGCACGTTTTGTGCCAAAACTGAGAAAAAGCGGCGATTCTGTGCACGAAACGCACGTTTTGCGCCAAAACTGAGCAGGAGCGGCGATTCTGTGCACGAAACGCCCGTTTTGTGCGAAAAGAAGCAATTCGGTTCGTGAAACGCACGTTTTGTGCCAAAACTGAACAAAAACGGCGATTCAGAGCACGAAACGCACGTTTTGTGCCAGAAGACGCAATTCGGTGCGCGAAACGCACGTTTTGTCCCAAAACTGAGCAAAAGCGGCGAATCTGTACACGAAACGCACGTTTTGTGCCAAAACTGAGCAAAAGCGGCGATTCTGTGCACGAAACGCATGATTTGTGCCAAAACTGAGCAAAAGCGGCGATTCTGAGCACGAAACGCACGCTTTGTGCCAAAAGGAGAAATTCGGTTCGTGAAACGCACGTTTTGTGCCAAAACTGAGCAAAAGCGGCGATTGTGTGCACGAAACGCCCGTTTTGTGCCAAAGGAGCAATTCGTTGCGTCAATCGCACGTTTTGTGACAAAACTGATCAAATCCGGCGATTCTGTGCACGAAACGCACGTTTTGTGCCAAAACTGAGAAAAAACGGCGATTCAGAGCACGAAACGCACGTTTTGTGCCAGAAGACGCAATTCGGTGCGCGAAACGCACGTTTTGTCCCAAAACTGAGCAAAAGCGGCGAATCTGTACACGAAACGCACGTTTTGTGCCAAAACTGAGCAAAAGCGGCGATTCTGTGCACGAAACGCATGATTTGTGCCAAAACTGAGCAAAAGCGGCGATTCTGAGCACGAAACGCACGCTTTGTGCCAAAAGGAGAAATTCGGTTCGTGAAACGCACGTTTTGTGCCAAAACTGAGCAAAAGCGGCGATTGTGTGCACGAAACGCCCGTTTTCTGCCAAAGGAGCAATTCGTTGCGTCAATCGCACGTTTTGTGACATAACTGATCAAATCCGGCGATTCTGTGCACGAAACGCACGTTTTGTGCCAAAACTGAGAAAAAGCGGCGATTCTGTGCACGAAACGCCCGATTTGTGCGAAAAGGAGCAATTCGGTTCGTGAAACGCACGTTTTGTGCCAAAACTGAACAAAAGCGGCGATTCTGTGCACGAAATGCATGTTTTGCGCCAAAACTGAACAAAAACGGCGATTCAGAGCACGAAACGCACGTTTTGTGCCAGAAGACGCAATTCGGTGCGCGAAACGCCCGTTTTGTGCCAAAACTGAGCAAAAGCGGCGATTCTGTGCACGAAACGCCCGTTTTGTGCCAAAAGGAGCAATTCGGTGCGTGAAACGCACGTTTTGTGCCTAAACTGAGCAAAAGCGGCGATTCTGTGCACGAAACGCATGATTTGTGCCAAAACTGAGCAAAAGCGGCGATTCTGAGCACGAAACGCACGCTTTGTGCCAAAAGGAGAAATTCGGTTCGTGAAACGCACGTTTTGTGCCAAAACTGAGCAAAAGCGGCGATTGTGTGCACGAAACGCCCGTTTTGTGCCAAAGGAGCAATTCGTTGCGTCAATCGCACGTTTTGTGACAAAACTGATCAAATCCGGCGATTCTGTGCACGAAACGCACGTTTTGTGCCAAAACTGAGAAAAAACGGCGATTCAGAGCACGAAACGCACGTTTTGTGCCAGAAGACGCAATTCGGTGCGCGAAACGCACGTTTTGTCCCAAAACTGAGCAAAAGCGGCGAATCTGTACACGAAACGCACGTTTTGTGCCAAAACTGAGCAAAAGCGGCGATTCTGTGCACGAAACGCATGATTTGTGCCAAAACTGAGCAAAAGCGGCGATTCTGAGCACGAAACGCACGCTTTGTGCCAAAAGGAGAAATTCGGTTCGTGAAACGCACGTTTTGTGCCAAAACTGAGCAAAAGCGGCGATTGTGTGCACGAAACGCCCGTTTTCTGCCAAAGGAGCAATTCGTTGCGTCAATCGCACGTTTTGTGACATAACTGATCAAATCCGGCGATTCTGTGCACGAAACGCACGTTTTGTGCCAAAACTGAGAAAAAGCGGCGATTCTGTGCACGAAACGCCCGATTTGTGCGAAAAGGAGCAATTCGGTTCGTGAAACGCACGTTTTGTGCCAAAACTGAACAAAAGCGGCGATTCTGTGCACGAAATGCATGTTTTGCGCCAAAACTGAACAAAAACGGCGATTCAGAGCACGAAACGCACGTTTTGTGCCAGAAGACGCAATTCGGTGCGCGAAACGCCCGTTTTGTGCCAAAACTGAGCAAAAGCGGCGATTCTGTGCACGAAACGCCCGTTTTGTGCCAAAAGGAGCAATTCGGTGCGTGAAACGCACGTTTTGTGCCTAAACTGAGCAAAAGCGGCGATTCTGTGGACGAAACGCATGATTTGTGCCAAAACTGAGCAAAAGCGGCGATTCTAAGCACGAAACGCACGCTTTGTGCCAAAAGGAGAAATTCGGTTCGTGAAACGCACGTTTTGTGCCAAAAGTGAGCAAAAGCGGCGATTGTGTGCACGAAACGCCCGTTTTGTGCCAAAGGAGCAATTCGTTGCGTCAATCGCACGTTTTGTGACAAAACTGATCAAATCCGGCGATTCTGTGCACGAAACGCACGTTTTGTGCCAAAACTGAGAAAAAGCGGCGATTCTGTGCACGAAACCCCCGATTTGTGCGAAAAGGAGCAATTCGGTTCGTGAAACGCACGTTTTGTGCCAAAACTGAACAAAAGCGGCGATTCTGTGCACGAAATGCATGTTTTGCGCCAAAACTGAACAAAAACGGCGATTCAGAGCACGAAACACACGTTTTGTGCCAGAAGACGCAATTCGGTGCGCGAAAGGCCCGTTTTGTCCCAAAACTGAGCAAAAGCGGCGATTCTGTGCACGAATCGCACGTTTTGTGCCAAAAGTGAACAAAAGCGGCGATTCTGTGCACGAAACGCATGTTTTGTGCCAAAACTGAGCAAAAGCGGCGATTCTGAGCACGAAACGCACGCCTTGTGCCAAAAGGAGAAATTCGGTACGTGCAACGCACGTTTTGTGCCAAAACTGAGCAAAAGCGGCGATTGTGTGCACGAAACGCCCGTTTTGTGCCAAAGGAGCAATTCGGTGCGTCAATCGCACGTTTTGTGACAAAACTGATCAAATCCGGCGATTCTGTGCACGAAACGCACGTTTTGTGCCAAAACTGAGAAAAAGCGGCGATTCTGTGCACAAAACGCACGTTTTGCGCCAAAACTGAGCAGAAGCGGCGATTCTGTGCACGAAACGCCCGTTTTGTGCGAAAAGAAGCAATTCGGTTCGTGAAACGCACGTTTTGTGCCAAAACTGAGCAAAAGCGGCGATTGTGTGCACGAAACGCCCGTTTTGTGCCAAAGGAGCAATTCGGTGCGTCAATCGCACGTTTTGTGACAAAACTGAACAAAAGCGGCGATTCTGTGCACGAAATGCATGTTTTGCACCAAAACTGAGCAAAAACGGCGATTCAGAGCACGAAACGCACGTTTTGTGCCAGAAGACGCAATTCGGTGCGCGAAACGCACGTTTTGTCCCAAAACTGAGCAAAAGCGGCGAATCTGTACACGAAACGCACGTTTTGTGCCAAAACTGAGCAAAAGCGGCGATTCTGTGCACGAAACGCATGATTTGTGCCAAAACTGAGCAAAAGCGGCGATTCTGAGCACGAAACGCACGCTTTGTGCCAAAAGGAGAAATTCGGTTCGTGAAACGCACGTTTTGTGCCAAAACTGAGCAAAAGCGGCGATTGTGTGCACGAAACGCCCGTTTTCTGCCAAAGGAGCAATTCGGTGCGTCAATCGCACGTTTTGTGACAAAACTGATCAAATCCGGCGATTCTGTGCACGAAACGCACGTTTTGTGCCAAAACTGAGAAAAAGCGGCGATTCTGTGCACGAAACGCACGTTTTGCGCCAAAACTGAGCAGAAGCGGCGATTCTGTGCACGAAACGCCCGATTTGTGCGAAAAGGAGCAATTCGGTTCGTGAAACGTACGTTTTGTGCCAAAACTGAACAAAAGCGGCGATTCTGTGCACGAAATGCATGTTTTGCGCCAAAACTGAGCAAAAACGGCGATTCAGAGCACGAAACGCACGTTTTGTGCCAGAAGACGCAATTCGGTGCGCGAAACGCACGTTTTGTCCCAAAACTGAGCAAAAGCGGCGAATCTGTACACGAAACGCACGTTTTGTGCCAAAACTGAGCAAAAGCGGCGATTCTGTGCACGAAACGCACGTTTTGCGCCAAAACTGAGCAGAAGCGGCGATTCTGTGCACGAAACGCCCGATTTGTGCGAAAAGGAGCAATTCGGTTCGTGAAACGCACGTTTTGTGCCAAAACTGAACAAAAGCGGCGATTCTGTGCACGAAATGCATGTTTTGCGCCAAAACTGAGCAAAAACGGCGATTCAGAGCACGAAACGCACGTTTTGTGCCAGAAGACGCAATTCGGTGCGCGAAACGCACGTTTTGTCCCAAAACTGAGCAAAAGCGGCGAATCTGTACACGAAACGCACGTTTTGTGCCAAAACTGAGCAAAAGCGGCGATTCTGTGCACGAAACGCATGATTTGTGCCAAAACTGAGCAAAAGCGGCGATTCTGAGCACGAAACGCACGCTTTGTGCCAAAAGGAGAAATTCGGTTCGTGAAACGCACGTTTTGTGCCAAAACTGAGCAAAAGCGGCGATTGTGTGCACGAAACGCCCGTTTTCTGCCAAAGGAGCAATTCGGTGCGTCAATCGCACGTTTTGTGACATAACTGATCAAAAGCGGCGATTCTGTGGACGAAACGCATGATTTGTGCCAAAACTGAGCAAAAGCGGCGATTCTAAGCACGAAACGCACGCTTTGTGCCAAAAGGAGAACTTCGGTTCGTGAAACGCACGTTTTGTGCCAAAACTGAGCAAAAGCGGCGATTGTGTGCACGAAACGCCCGTTTTGTGCCAAAGGAGCAATTCGTTGCGTCAATCGCACGTTTTGTGACAAAACTGATCAAATCCGGCGATTCTGTGCACGAAACGCACGTTTTGTGCCAAAACTGAGAAAAAGCGGCGATTCTGTGCACGAAACGCCCGATTTGTGCGAAAAGGAGCAATTCGGTTCGTGAAACGCACGTTTTGTGCCAAAACTGAACAAAAGCGGCGATTCTGTGCACGAAATGCATGTTTTGCGCCAAAACTGAACAAAAACGGCGATTCAGAGCACGAAACGCACGTTTTGTGCCAGAAGACGCAATTCGGTGCGCGAAAGGCCCGTTTTGTCCCAAAACTGAGCAAAAGCGGCGATTCTGTGCACGAATCGCACGTTTTGTGCCAAAAGTGAACAAAAGCGGCGATTCTGTGCACGAAACGCATGTTTTGTGCCAAAACTGAGCAAAAGCGGCGATTCTGAGCACGAAACGCACGCTTTGTGCCAAAAGGAGAAATTCGGTACGTGCAACGCACGTTTTGTGCCAAAACTGAGCAAAAGCGGCGATTGTGTGCACGAAACGCCCGTTTTGTGCCAAAGGAGCAATTCGGTGCGTCAATCGCACGTTTTGTGACAAAACTGATCAAATCCGGCGATTCTGTGCACGAAACGCACGTTTTGTGCCAAAACTGAGAAAAAGCGGCGATTCTGTGCACGAAACTCACGTTTTGCGCCAAAACTGAGCAGAAGCGGCGATTCTGTGGACGAAACGCATGATTTGTGCCAAAACTGAGCAAAAGCGGCGATTCTGAGCACGAAACTTACGCTTTGTGCCAAAAGGAGAAATTCGGTTCGTGAAACGCACGTTTTGTGCCAAAACTGAGCAAAAGCGGCGATTGTGTGCACGAAACGCCCGTTTTGTGCCAAAGGAGCAATTCGGTGCGTCAATCGCACGTTTTGTGACAAAACTGATCAAATCCGGCGATTCTGTGCACGAAACGCACGTTTTGTGCCAAAACTGAGAAAAAGCGGCGATTCTGTGCACGAAACGCACGTTTTGCGCCAAAACTGAGCAGGAGCGGCGATTCTGTGCACGAAACGCCCGTTTTGTGCGAAAAGAAGCAATTCGGTTCGTGAAACGCACGTTTTGTGCCAAAACTGAACAAAAACGGCGATTCAGAGCACGAAACGCACGTTTTGTGCCAGAAGACGCAATTCGGTGCGCGAAACGCACGTTTTGTCCCAAAACTGAGCAAAAGCGGCGAATCTGTACACGAAACGCACGTTTTGTGCCAAAACTGAGCAAAAGCGGCGATTCTGTGCACGAAACGCATGATTTGTGCCAAAACTGAGCAAAAGCGGCGATTCTGAGCACGAAACGCACGCTTTGTGCCAAAAGGAGAAATTCGGTTCGTGAAACGCACGTTTTGTGCCAAAACTGAGCAAAAGCGGCGATTGTGTGCACGAAACGCCCGTTTTCTGCCAAAGGAGCAATTCGTTGCGTCAATCGCACGTTTTGTGACATAACTGATCAAATCCGGCGATTCTGTGCACGAAACGCACGTTTTGTGCCAAAACTGAGAAATGCGGCGATTCTGTGCACGAAACGCACGTTTTGCGCCAAAACTGAGCAGGAGCGGCGATTCTGTGCACGAAACGCCCGTTTTGTGCGAAAAGAAGCAATTCGGTTCGTGAAACGCACGTTTTGTGCCAAAACTGAACAAAAACGGCGATTCAGAGCACGAAACGCACGTTTTGTGCCAGAAGACGCAATTCGGTGCGCGAAAGGCCCGTTTTGTCCCAAAACTGAGCAAAAGCGGCGATTCTGTGCTCGAATCGCACGTTTTGTGCCAAAAGTGAACAAAAGCGGCGATTCTGTGCACGAAACGCATGTTTTGTGCCAAAACTGAGCAAAAGCGGCGATTCTGAGCACGAAACGCACGCTTTGTGCCAAAAGGAGAAATTCGGTACGTGCAACGCACGTTTTGTGCCAAAACTGAGCAAAAGCGGCGATTGTGTGCACGAAACGCCCGTTTTGTGCCAAAGGAGCAATTCGGTGCGTCAATCGCACGTTTTGTGACAAAACTGAACAAAAGCGGCGATTCTGTGCACGAAATGCATGTTTTGCGCCAAAACTGAGCAAAAACGGCGATTCAGAGCACGAAACGCACGTTTTGTGCCAGAAGACGCAATTCGGTGCGCGAAACGCACGTTTTGTCCCAAAACTGAGCAAAAGCGGCGAATCTGTACACGAAACGCACGTTTTGTGCCAAAACTGAGCAAAAGCGGCGATTCTGTGCACGAAACGCATGATTTGTGCCAAAACTGAGCAAAAGCGGCGATTCTGAGCACGAAACGCACGCTTTGTGCCAAAAGGAGAAATTCGGTTCGTGAAACGCACGTTTTGTGCCAAAACTGAGCAAAAGCGGCGATTGTGTGCACGAAACGCCCGTTTTCTGCCAAAGGAGCAATTCGTTGCGTCAATCGCACGTTTTGTGACATAACTGATCAAATCCGGCGATTCTGTGCACGAAACGCACGTTTTGTGCCAAAACTGAGAAAAAGCGGCGATTCTGTGCACGAAACGCCCGATTTGTGCAAAAAGGAGCAATTCGGTTCGTGAAACGCACGTTTTGTGCCAAAACTGAACAAAAGCGGCGATTCTGTGCACGAAATGCATGTTTTGCGCCAAAACTGAACAAAAACGGCGATTCAGAGCACGAAACGCACGTTTTGTGCCAGAAGACGCAATTCGGTGCGTGAAACGCCCATTTTGTGCCAAAACTGAGCAAAAGCGGCGATTCTGTGCACGAAACGCCCGTTTTGTGCCAAAAGGAGCAATTCGGTGCGCGAAACGCACGTTTTGTGCCTAAACTGAGCAAAAGCGGCGATTCTGTGGACGAAACGCATGATTTGTGCCAAAACTGAGCAAAAGCGGCGATTCTAAGCACGAAACGCACGCTTTGTGCCAAAAGGACAAATTCGGTTCGTGCAACGCACGTTTTGTGCCAAAACTGAGCAAAAGCGGCGATTGTGTGCACGAAACGCCCGTTTTGTGCCAAAGGAGCAATTCGTTGCGTCAATCGCACGTTTTGTGACAAAACTGATCAAATCCGGCGATTCTGTGCACGAAACGCACGTTTTGTGCCAAAACTGAGAAAAAGCGGCGATTCTGTGCACGAAACCCCCGATTTGTGCGAAAAGGAGCAATTCGGTTCGTGAAACGCACGTTTTGTGCCAAAACTGAACAAAAGCGGCGATTCTGTGCACGAAATGCATGTTTTGCGCCAAAACTGAACAAAAACGGCGATTCAGAGCACGAAACGCACGTTTTGTGCCAGAAGACGCAATTCGGTGCGCGAAAGGCCCGTTTTGTCCCAAAACTGAGCAAAAGCGGCGATTCTGTGCACGAATCGCACGTTTTGTGCCAAAAGTGAACAAAAGCGGCGATTCTGTGCACGAAACGCATGTTTTGTGCCAAAACTGAGCAAAAGCGGCGATTCTGAGCACGAAACGCACGCTTTGTGCCAAAAGGAGAAATTCGGTACGTGCAACGCACGTTTTGTGCCAAAACTGAGCAAAAGCGGCGATTGTGTGCACGAAACGCCCATTTTGTGCCAAAGGAGCAATTCGGTGCGTCAATCGCACGTTTTGTGACAAAACTGATCAAATCCGGCGATTCTGTGCACGAAACGCACGTTTTGTGCCAAAACTGAGAAAAAGCGGCGATTCTGTGCACGAAACGCACGTTTTGCGCCAAAACTGAGCAGAAGCGGCGATTCTGTGCACGAAACGCCCGTTTTGTGCGAAAAGAAGCAATTCGGTTCGTGAAACGCACGTTTTGTGCCAAAACTGAACAAAAGCGGCGATTCTGTGCACGAAATGCATGTTTTGCGCCAAAACTGAACAAAAACGGCGATTCAGAGCACGAAACTCACGTTTTGTGCCAGAAGACGCAATTCGGTGCGCGAAACGCCCGTTTTGTCCCAAAACTGAGCAAAAGCGGCGATTCTGTGCACGAAACGCCCGTTTTGTGCCAAAAGGAGCAATTCGGTGCGTGAAACGCACGTTTTGTGCCTAAACTGAGCAAAAGCGGCGATTCTGTGGACGAAACGCATGATTTGTGCCAAAACTGAACAAAAACGGCGATTCAGAGCACGAAACGCACGTTTTGTGCCAGAAGACGCAATTCGGTGCGCGAAACGCCCGTTTTGTGCCAAAACTGAGCAAAAGCGGCGATTCTGTGCACGAAACGCCCGTTTTGTGCCAAAAGGAGCAATTCGGTGCGTGAAACGCACGTTTTGTGCCTAAACTGAGCAAAAGCGGCGATTCTATGCTCGAAATGCACGTTTTGTGCCAAAACTGAGCAAAAGCGGCGATTCTAAGCACGAAACGCACGCTTTGTGCCAAAAGGAGAAATTCGGTTCGTGAAACGCACGTTTTGTGACAAAACTGAGTAAAAGCCGCGATTCTATACACGAAACGCACGTTTTGTGCCAAAACTGAGCAAAAGCGGCGATTCTGTGCACGAAACGCACGTATTGTGCCAAACTGAGCAAAAGCGGCGATTCTGTGCACGAAACGCACGTTTTGTGCCAAAACTGAGAAAAAGCGGCGATTTTGTGCACGAAACGCACGTTTTGCGCCAAAACTGAGCAGAAGCGGCGATTCTGTGCACGAAATGCATGTTTTGCGCCAAAACTGAACAAAAACGGCGATTCAGAGCACGAAACGCACGTTTTGTGCCAGAAGACGCAATTCGGTGCGCGAAAGGCCCGTTTTGTCCCAAAACTGAGCAAAAGCGGCGATTCTGTGCACGAATCGCACGTTTTGTGCCAAAAGTGAACAAAAGCGGCGATTCTGTGCACGAAACGCATGTTTTGTGCCAAAACTGAGCAAAAGCGGCGATTCTGAGCACGAAACGCACGCTTTGTGCCAAAAGGAGAAATTCGGTACGTGCAACGCACGTTTTGTGCCAAAACTGAGCAAAAGCGGCGATTGTGTGCACGAAACGCCCATTTTGTGCCAAAGGAGCAATTCGGTGCGTCAATCGCACGTTTTGTGACAAAACTGATCAAATCCGGCGATTCTGTGCACGAAACGCACGTTTTGTGCCAAAACTGAGAAAAAGCGGCGATTCTGTGCACGAAACGCACGTTTTGCGCCAAAACTGAGCAGAAGCGGCGATTCTGTGCACGAAACGCCCGTGTTGTGCGAAAAGAAGCAATTCGGTTCGTGAAACGCACGTTTTGTGCCAAAACTGAACAAAAGCGGCGATTCTGTGCACGAAATGCATGTTTTGCGCCAAAACTGAACAAAAACGGCGATTCAGAGCACGAAACTCACGTTTTGTGCCAGAAGACGCAATTCGGTGCGCGAAACGCCCGTTTTGTCCCAAAACTGAGCAAAAGCGGCGATTCTGTGCACGAAACGCCCGTTTTGTGCCAAAAGGAGCAATTCGGTGCGTGAAACGCACGTTTTGTGCCTAAACTGAGCAAAAGCGGCGATTCTGTGGACGAAACGCATGATTTGTGCCAAAACTGAACAAAAACGGCGATTCAGAGCACGAAACGCACGTTTTGTGCCAGAAGACGCAATTCGGTGCGCGAAACGCCCGTTTTGTGCCAAAACTGAGCAAAAGCGGCGATTCTGTGCACGAAACGCCCGTTTTGTGCCAAAAGGAGCAATTCGGTGCGTGAAACGCACGTTTTGTGCCTAAACTGAGCAAAAGCGGCGATTCTATGCTCGAAATGCACGTTTTGTGCCAAAACTGAGCAAAAGCGGCGATTCTAAGCACGAAACGCACGCTTTGTGCCAAAAGGAGAAATTCGGTTCGTGAAACGCACGTTTTGTGACAAAACTGAGTAAAAGCCGCGATTCTATACACGAAACGCACGTTTTGTGCCAAAACTGAGCAAAAGCGGCGATTCTGTGCACGAAACGCACGTATTGTGCCAAACTGAGCAAAAGCGGCGATTCTGTGCACGAAACGCACGTTTTGTGCCAAAACTGAGAAAAAGCGGCGATTTTGTGCACGAAACGCACGTTTTGCGCCAAAACTGAGCAGAAGCGGCGATTCTGTGCACGAAACGCCCGTTTTGTGCGAAAAGAAGCAATTCGGTTCGTGAAACGCACGTTTTGTGCCAAAACTGAACAAAAGCGGCGATTCTGTGCACGAAATGCATGTTTTGCGCCAAAACTGAACAAAAACGGCGATTCAGAGCACGAAACGCACGTTTTGTGCCAGAAGACGCAATTCGGTGCGCGAAACGCACGTTTTGTGCCAAAACTGAGCAAAAGCGGCGATTGTGTGCACGAAACGCCCGTTTTCTGCCAAAGGAGCAATTCGTTGCGTCAATCGCACGTTTTGTGACATAACTGATCAAATCCGGCGATTCTGTACACGAAACGCACGTTTTGTGCCAAAACTGAGAAAAAGCGGCGATTCTGTGCACGAAACGCCCGATTTGTGCGAAAAGGAGCAATTCGGTTCGTGAAACGCACGTTTTGTGCCAAAACTGAACAAAAGCGGCGATTCTGTGCACGAAATGCATGTTTTGCGCCAAAACTGAACAAAAACGGCGATTCAGAGCACGAAACGCACGTTTTGTGCCAGAAGACGCAATTCGGTGCGCGAAACGCCCGTTTTGTGCCAAAACTGAGCAAAAGCGGCGATTCTGTGCACGAAACGCCCGTTTTGTGCCAAAAGGAGCAATTCGGTGCGTGAAACGCACGTTTTGTGCCTAAACTGAGCAAAAGCGGCGATTCTGTGGACGAAACGCATGATTTGTGCCAAAACTGAGCAAAAGCGGCGATTCTAAGCACGAAACGCACGCTTTGTGCCAAAAGGAGAAATTCGGTTCGTGAAACGCACGTTTTGTGCCAAAACTGAGCAAAAGCGGCGATTGTGTGCACGAAACGCCCGTTTTGTGCCAAAGGAGCAATTCGTTGCGTCAATCGCACGTTTTGTGACAAAACTGATCAAATCCGGCGATTCTGTGCACGAAACGCACGTTTTGTGCCAAAACTGAACAAAAACGGCGATTCAGAGCACGAATCGCACGTTTTGTGCCAGAAGACGCAATTCGGTGCGCGAAAGGCCCGTTTTGTCCCAAAACTGAGCAAAAGCGGCGATTCTGTGCACGAATCGCACGTTTTGTGCCAAAAGTGAACAAAAGCGGCGATTCTGTGCACGAAACGCATGTTTTGTGCCAAAACTGAGCAAAAGCGGCGATTCTGAGCACGAAACGCACGTTTTGCGTCAAAACTGAGCAGAAGCGGCGATTCTGTGCACGAAACGCCCGTTTTGTGCGAAAAGAAGCAATTCGGTTCGTGAAACGCACGTTTTGTGCCAAAACTGAACAAAAGCGGCGATTCTGTGCACGAAATGCATGTTTTGCGCCAAAACTGAACAAAAACGGCGATTCAGAGCACGAAACGCACGTTTTGTGCCAGAAGACGCAATTCGGTGCGCGAAACGCACGTTTTGTGCCAAAACTGAGCAAAAGCGGCGATTGTGTGCACGAAACGCCCGTTTTCTGCCAAAGGAGCAATTCGTTGCGTCAATCGCACGTTTTGTGACATAACTGATCAAATCCGGCGATTCTGTACACGAAACGCACGTTTTGTGCCAAAACTGAGAAAAAGCGGCGATTCTGTGCACGAAACGCCCGATTTGTGCGAAAAGGAGCAATTCGGTTCGTGAAACGCACGTTTTGTGCCAAAACTGAACAAAAGCGGCGATTCTGTGCACGAAATGCATGTTTTGCGCCAAAACTGAACAAAAACGGCGATTCAGAGCACGAAACGCACGTTTTGTGCCAGAAGACGCAATTCGGTGCGCGAAACGCCCGTTTTGTGCCAAAACTGAGCAAAAGCGGCGATTCTGTGCACGAAACGCCCGTTTTGTGCCAAAAGGAGCAATTCGGTGCGTGAAACGCACGTTTTGTGCCTAAACTGAGCAAAAGCGGCGATTCTGTGGACGAAACGCATGATTTGTGCCAAAACTGAGCAAAAGCGGCGATTCTAAGCACGAAACGCACGCTTTGTGCCAAAAGGAGAAATTCGGTTCGTGAAACGCACGTTTTGTGCCAAAACTGAGCAAAAGCGGCGATTGTGTGCACGAAACGCCCGTTTTGTGCCAAAGGAGCAATTCGTTGCGTCAATCGCACGTTTTGTGACAAAACTGATCAAATCCGGCGATTCTGTGCACGAAACGCATGTTTTGTGCCAAAACTGAGCAAAAGCGGCGATTCTGAGCACGAAACGCACGCTTTGTGCCAAAAGGAGAAATTCGGTACGTGCAACGCACGTTTTGTGCCAAAACTGAGCAAAAGCGGCGATTGTGTGCACGAAACGCCCATTTTGTGCCAAAGGAGCAATTCGGTGCGTCAATCGCACGTTTTGTGACAAAACTGATCAAATCCGGCGATTCTGTGCACGAAACGCACGTTTTGTGCCAAAACTGAGAAAAAGCGGCGATTCTGTGCACGAAACGCACGTTTTGCGCCAAAACTGAGCAGAAGCGGCGATTCTGTGCACGAAACGCCCGTTTTGTGCGAAAAGAAGCAATTCGGTTCGTGAAACGCACGTTTTGTGCCAAAACTGAACAAAAGCGGCGATTCTGTGCACGAAATGCATGTTTTGCGCCAAAACTGAACAAAAACGGCGATTCAGAGCACGAAACTCACGTTTTGTGCCAGAAGACGCAATTCGGTGCGCGAAACGCCCGTTTTGTCCCAAAACTGAGCAAAAGCGGCGATTCTGTGCACGAAACGCCCGTTTTGTGCCAAAAGGAGCAATTCGGTGCGTGAAACGCACGTTTTGTGCCTAAACTGAGCAAAAGCGGCGATTCTGTGGACGAAACGCATGATTTGTGCCAAAACTGAACAAAAACGGCGATTCAGAGCACGAAACGCACGTTTTGTGCCAGAAGACGCAATTCGGTGCGCGAAACGCCCATTTTGTGCCAAAACTGAGCAAAAGCGGCGATTCTGTGCACGAAACGCCCGTTTTGTGCCAAAAGGAGCAATTCGGTGCGTGAAACGCACGTTTTGTGCCTAAACTGAGCAAAAGCGGCGATTCTATGCTCGAAATGCACGTTTTGTGCCAAAACTGAGCAAAAGCGGCGATTCTAAGCACGAAACGCACGCTTTGTGCCAAAAGGAGAAATTCGGTTCGTGAAACGCACGTTTTGTGACAAAACTGAGTAAAAGCCGCGATTCTATACACGAAACGCACGTTTTGTGCCAAAACTGAGCAAAAGCGGCGATTCTGTGCACGAAACGCACGTATTGTGCCAAACTGAGCAAAAGCGGCGATTCTGTGCACGAAACGCACGTTTTGTGCCAAAACTGAGAAAAAGCGGCGATTTTGTGCACGAAACGCACGTTTTGCGCCAAAACTGAGCAGAAGCGGCGATTCTGTGCACGAAACGCCCGTTTTGTGCGAAAAGAAGCAATTCGGTTCGTGAAACGCACGTTTTGTGCCAAAACTGAACAAAAGCGGCGATTCTGTGCACGAAATGCATGTTTTGCGCCAAAACTGAACAAAAACGGCGATTCAGAGCACGAAACGCACGTTTTGTGCCAGAAGACGCAATTCGGTGCGCGAAACGCACGTTTTGTGCCAAAACTGAGCAAAAGCGGCGATTGTGTGCACGAAACGCCCGTTTTCTGCCAAAGGAGCAATTCGTTGCGTCAATCGCACGTTTTGTGACATAACTGATCAAATCCGGCGATTCTGTACACGAAACGCACGTTTTGTGCCAAAACTGAGAAAAAGCGGCGATTCTGTGCACGAAACGCCCGATTTGTGCGAAAAGGAGCAATTCGGTTCGTGAAACGCACGTTTTGTGCCAAAACTGAACAAAAGCGGCGATTCTGTGCACGAAATGCATGTTTTGCGCCAAAACTGAACAAAAACGGCGATTCAGAGCACGAAACGCACGTTTTGTGCCAGAAGACGCAATTCGGTGCGCGAAACGCCCGTTTTGTGCCAAAACTGAGCAAAAGCGGCGATTCTGTGCACGAAACGCCCGTTTTGTGCCAAAAGGAGCAATTCGGTGCGTGAAACGCACGTTTTGTGCCTAAACTGAGCAAAAGCGGCGATTCTGTGGACGAAACGCATGATTTGTGCCAAAACTGAGCAAAAGCGGCGATTCTAAGCACGAAACGCACGCTTTGTGCCAAAAGGAGAAATTCGGTTCGTGAAACGCACGTTTTGCGACAAAACTGATCAAATCCGGCGATTCTGTGCACGAAACGCACGTTTTGTGCCAAAACTGAGAAAAAGCGGCGATTCTGTGCACGAAACGCCCGATTTGTGCGAAAAGGAGCAATTCGGTTCGTGAAACGCACGTTTTGTGCCAAAACTGAACAAAAGCGGCGATTCTGTGCACGAAATGCATGTTTTGCGCCAAAACTGAACAAAAACGGCGATTCAGAGCACGAATCGCACGTTTTGTGCCAGAAGACGCAATTCGTTGCGCGAAAGGCCCGTTTTGTCCCAAAACTGAGCAAAAGCGGCGATTCTGTGCACGAATCGCACGTTTTGTGCCAAAAGTGAACAAAAGCGGCGATTCTGTGCACGAAACGCATGTTTTGTGCCAAAACTGAGCAAAAGCGGCGATTCTGAGCACGAAACGCACGCTTTGTGCCAAAAGGAGAAATTCGGTACGTGCAACGCACGTTTTGTGCCAAAACTGAGCAAAAGCGGCGATTGTGTGCACGAAACGCCCGTTTTGTGCCAAAGGAGCAATTCGGTGCGTCAATCGCACGTTTTGTGACAAAACTGATCAAATCCGGCGATTCTGTGCACGAAACGCACGTTTTGTGCCAAAACTGAGAAAAAGCGGCGATTCTGTGCACGAAACGCACGTTTTGCGCCAAAACTGAGCAGAAGCGGCGATTCTGAGCACGAAACGCACGCTTTGTGCCAAAAGGAGAAATTCGGTACGTGCAACGCACGTTTTGTGCCAAAACTGAGCAAAAGCGGCGATTGTGTGCACGAAACGCCCGTTTTGTGCCAAAGGAGCAATTCGGTGCGCGAAACGCACGTTTTGTCCCAAAACTGAGCAAAAGCGGCGAATCTGTACACGAAACGCACGTTTTGTGCCAAAACTGAGCAAAAGCGGCGATTCTGTGCACGAAACGCATGATATGTGCCAAAACTGAGCAAAAGCGTCGATTCTGAGCACGAAACGCACGCTTTGTGCCAAAAGGAGAAATTCGGTTCGTGAAACGCACGTTTTGTGCCAAAACTGAGCAAAAGCGGCGATTGTGTGCACGAAACGCCCGTTTTGTGCCAAAGGAGCAATTCGGTGCGTCAATCGCACGTTTTGTGACAAAACTGATCAAATCCGGCGATTCTGTGCACGAAACGCACGTTTTGTGCCAAAACTGAGAAAAAGCGGCGATTCTGTGCACGAAACGCACGTTTTGCGCCAAAACTGAGCAGAAGCGGCGATTCTGTGCACGAAACGCCCGTTTTGTGCGAAAAGAAGCAATTCGGTTCGTGAAACGCACGTTTTGTGCCAAAACTGAGCAAAAGCGGCGATTGTGTGCACGAAACGCCCGTTTTGTGCCAAAGGAGCAATTCGGTGCGTCAATCGCACGTTTTGTGACAAAACTGAACAAAAGCGGCGATTCTGTGCACGAAATGCATGTTTTGCACCAAAACTGAGCAAAAACGGCGATTCAGAGCACGAAACGCACGTTTTGTGCCAGAAGACGCAATTCGGTGCGCGAAACGCACGTTTTGTCCCAAAACTGAGCAAAAGCGGCGAATCTGTACACGAAACGCACGTTTTGTGCCAAAACTGAGCAAAAGCGGCGATTCTGTGCACGAAACGCATGATTTGTGCCAAAACTGAGCAAAAGCGGCGATTCTGAGCACGAAACGCACGCTTTGTGCCAAAAGGAGAAATTCGGTTCGTGAAACGCACGTTTTGTGCCAAAACTGAGCAAAAGCGGCGATTGTGTGCACGAAACGCCCGTTTTGTGCCAAAGGAGCAATTCGGTGCGTCAATCGCACGTTTTGTGACAAAACTGATCAAATCCGGCGATTCTGTGCACGAAACGCACGTTTTGTGCCAAAACTGAGAAAAAGCGGCGATTCTGTGCACGAAACGCACGTTTTGCGCCAAAACTGAGCAGAAGCGGCGATTCTGTGCACGAAACGCCCGATTTGTGCGAAAAGGAGCAATTCGGTTCGTGAAACGTACGTTTTGTGCCAAAACTGAACAAAAGCGGCGATTCTGTGCACGAAATGCATGTTTTGCGCCAAAACTGAGCAAAAACGGCGATTCAGAGCACGAAACGCACGTTTTGTGCCAGAAGACGCAATTCGGTGCGCGAAACGCACGTTTTGTCCCAAAACTGAGCAAAAGCGGCGAATCTGTACACGAAACGCACGTTTTGTGCCAAAACTGAGCAAAAGCGGCGATTCTGTGCACGAAACGCACGTTTTGCGCCAAAACTGAGCAGAAGCGGCGATTCTGTGCACGAAACGCCCGATTTGTGCGAAAAGGAGCAATTCGGTTCGTGAAACGCACGTTTTGTGCCAAAACTGAACAAAAGCGGCGATTCTGTGCACGAAATGCATGTTTTGCGCCAAAACTGAGCAAAAACGGCGATTCAGAGCACGAAACGCACGTTTTGTGCCAGAAGACGCAATTCGGTGCGCGAAACGCACGTTTTGTCCCAAAACTGAGCAAAAGCGGCGAATCTGTACACGAAACGCACGTTTTGTGCCAAAACTGAGCAAAAGCGGCGATTCTGTGCACGAAACGCATGATTTGTGCCAAAACTGAGCAAAAGCGGCGATTCTGAGCACGAAACGCACGCTTTGTGCCAAAAGGAGAAATTCGGTTCGTGAAACGCACGTTTTGTGCCAAAACTGAGCAAAAGCGGCGATTGTGTGCACGAAACGCCCGTTTTCTGCCAAAGGAGCAATTCGTTGCGTCAATCGCACGTTTTGTGACATAACTGATCAAATCCGGCGATTCTGTGCACGAAACGCACGTTTTGTGCCAAAACTGAGAAAAAGCGGCGATTCTGTGCACGAAACGCCCGATTTGTGCGAAAAGGAGCAATTCGGTTCGTGAAACGCACGTTTTGTGCCAAAACTGAACGAAAGCGGCGATTCTGTGCACGAAATGCATGTTTTGCGCCAAAACTGAACAAAAACGGCGATTCAGAGCACGAAACGCACGTTTTGTGCCAGAAGACGCAATTCGGTGCGCGAAACGCCCGTTTTGTCCCAAAACTGAGCAAAAGCGGCGATTCTGTGCACGAAACGCCCGTTTTGTGCCAAAAGGAGCAATTCGGTGCGTGAAACGCACGTTTTGTGCCTAAACTGAGCAAAAGCGGCGATTCTGTGGACGAAACGCATGATTTGTGCCAAAACTGAGCAAAAGCGGCGATTCTAAGCACGAAACGCACGCTTTGTGCCAAAAGGAGAAATTCGGTTCGTGAAACGCACGTTTTGTGCCAAAACTGAGCAAAAGCGGCGATTGTGTGCACGAAACGCCCGTTTTGTGCCAAAGGAGCAATTCGTTGCGTCAATCGCACGTTTTGTGACAAAACTGATCAAATCCGGCGATTCTGTGCACGAAACGCACGTTTTGTGCCAAAACTGAGAAAAAGCGGCGATTCTGTGCACGAAACGCCCGATTTGTGCGAAAAGGAGCAATTCGGTTCGTGAAACGCACGTTTTGTGCCAAAACTGAACAAAAGCGGCGATTCTGTGCACGAAATGCATGTTTTGCGCCAAAACTGAACAAAAACGGCGATTCAGAGCACGAAACGCACGTTTTGTGCCAGAAGACGCAATTCGGTGCGCGAAAGGCCCGTTTTGTCCCAAAACTGAGCAAAAGCGGCGATTCTGTGCACGAATCGCACGTTTTGTGCCAAAAGTGAACAAAAGCGGCGATTCTGTGCACGAAACGCATGTTTTGTGCCAAAACTGAGCAAAAGCGGCGATTCTGAGCACGAAACGCACGCTTTGTGCCAAAAGGAGAAATTCGGTACGTGCAACGCACGTTTTGTGCCAAAACTGAGCAAAAGCGGCGATTGTGTGCACGAAACGCCCGTTTTGTGCCAAAGGAGCAATTCGGTGCGTCAATCGCACGTTTTGTGACAAAACTGATCAAATCCGGCGATTCTGTGCACGAAACGCACGTTTTGTGCCAAAACTGAGAAAAAGCGGCGATTCTGTGCACGAAACGCACGTTTTGCGCCAAAACTGAGCAGAAGCGGCGATTCTGTGCACGAAACGCCCGTTTTGTGCGAAAAGAAGCAATTCGGTTCGTGAAACGCACGTTTTGTGCCAAAACTGAACAAAAGCGGCGATTCTGTGCACGAAACGCACGTTTTGTGCCAAAACTAAGCAAAAGCGGCGATTCTGTGGACGAAACGCATGATTTGTGCCAAAACTGAGCAAAAGCGGCGATTCTGAGCACGAAACTTACGCTTTGTGCCAAAAGGAGAAATTCGGTTCGTGAAACGCACGTTTTGTGCCAAAACTGAGCAAAAGCGGCGATTGTGTGCACGAAACGCCCGTTTTGTGCCAAAGGAGCAATTCGGTGCGTCAATCGCACGTTTTGTGACAAAACTGATCAAATCCGGCGATTCTGTGCACGAAACGCACGTTTTGTGCCAAAACTGAGAAAAAGCGGCGATTCTGTGCACGAAACGCACGTTTTGCGCCAAAACTGAGCAGGAGCGGCGATTCTGTGCACGAAACGCCCGTTTTGTGCGAAAAGAAGCAATTCGGTTCGTGAAACGCACGTTTTGTGCCAAAACTGAACAAAAACGGCGATTCAGAGCACGAAACGCACGTTTTGTGCCAGAAGACGCAATTCGGTGCGCGAAACGCACGTTTTGTCCCAAAACTGAGCAAAAGCGGCGAATCTGTACACGAAACGCACGTTTTGTGCCAAAACTGAGCAAAAGCGGCGATTCTGTGCACGAAACGCATGATTTGTGCCAAAACTGAGCAAAAGCGGCGATTCTGAGCACGAAACGCACGCTTTGTGCCAAAAGGAGAAATTCGGTTCGTGAAACGCACGTTTTGTGCCAAAACTGAGCAAAAGCGGCGATTGTGTGCACGAAACGCCCGTTTTCTGCCAAAGGAGCAATTCGTTGCGTCAATCGCACGTTTTGTGACATAACTGATCAAATCCGGCGATTCTGTGCACGAAACGCACGTTTTGTGCCAAAACTGAGAAAAAGCGGCGATTCTGTGCACGAAACGCCCGATTTGTGCGAAAAGGAGCAATTCGGTTCGTGAATCGCACGTTTTGTGCCAAAACTGAACAAAAGCGGCGATTCTGTGCACGAAATGCATGTTTTGCGCCAAAACTGAACAAAAACGGCGATTCAGAGCACGAAACGCACGTTTTGTGCCAGAAGACGCAATTCGGTGCGCGAAACGCCCGTTTTGTCCCAAAACTGAGCAAAAGCGGCGATTCTGTGCACGAAACGCCCGTTTTGTGCCAAAAGGAGCAATTCGGTGCGTGAAACGCACGTTTTGTGCCTAAACTGAGCAAAAGCGGCGATTCTGTGGACGAAACGCATGATTTGTGCCAAAACTGAGCAAAAGCGGCGATTCTAAGCACGAAACGCACGCTTTGTGCCAAAAGGAGAAATTCGGTTCGTGAAACGCACGTTTTGTGCCAAAACTGAGCAAAAGCGGCGATTGTGTGCACGAAACGCCCGTTTTGTGCCAAAGGAGCAATTCGTTGCGTCAATCGCACGTTTTGTGACAAAACTGATCAAATCCGGCGATTCTGTGCACGAAACGCACGTTTTGTGCCAAAACTGAGAAAAAGCGGCGATTCTGTGCACGAAACGCCCGATTTGTGCGAAAAGGAGCAATTCGGTACGTGAAACGCACGTTTTGTGCCAAAACTGAACAAAAGCGGCGATTCTGTGCACGAAATGCATGTTTTGCGCCAAAACTGAACAAAAACGGCGATTCAGAGCACGAAACGCACGTTTTGTGCCAGAAGACGCAATTCGGTGCGCGAAAGGCCCGTTTTGTCCCAAAACTGAGCAAAAGCGGCGATTCTGTGCACGAATCGCACGTTTTGTGCCAAAAGTGAACAAAAGCGGCGATTCTGTGCACGAAACGCATGTTTTGTGCCAAAACTGAGTAAAAGCGGCGATTCTGAGCACGAAACGCACGCTTTGTGCCAAAAGGAGAAATTCGGTACGTGCAACGCACGTTTTGTGCCAAAACTGAGCAAAAGCGGCGATTGTGTGCACGAAACGCCCGTTTTGTGCCAAAGGAGCAATTCGGTGCGTCAATCGCACGTTTTGTGACAAAACTGATCAAATCCGGCGATTCTGTGCACGAAACGCACGTTTTGTGCCAAAACTGAGAAAAAGCGGCGATTCTGTGCACGAAACGCACGTTTTGCGCCAAAACTGAGCAGAAGCGGCGATTCTGTGCACGAAACGCCCGTTTTGTGCGAAAAGAAGCAATTCGGTTCGTGAAACGCACGTTTTGTGCCAAAACTGAACAAAAGCGGCGATTCTGTGCACGAAACGCACGTTTTGTGCCAAAACTAAGCAAAAGCGGCGATTCTGTGGACGAAACGCATGATTTGTGCCAAAACTGAGCAAAAGCGGCGATTCTGAGCACGAAACTTACGCTTTGTGCCAAAAGGAGAAATTCGGTTCGTGAAACGCACGTTTTGTGCCAAAACTGAGCAAAAGCGGCGATTGTGTGCACGAAACGCCCGTTTTGTGCCAAAGGAGCAATTCGGTGCGTCAATCGCACGTTTTGTGACAAAACTGATCAAATCCGGCGATTCTGTGCACGAAACGCACGTTTTGTGCCAAAACTGAGAAAAAGCGGCGATTCTGTGCACGAAACGCACGTTTTGCGCCAAAACTGAGCAGGAGCGGCGATTCTGTGCACGAAACGCCCGTTTTGTGCGAAAAGAAGCAATTCGGTTCGTGAAACGCACGTTTTGTGCCAAAACTGAACAAAAACGGCGATTCAGAGCACGAAACGCACGTTTTGTGCCAGAAGACGCAATTCGGTGCGCGAAACGCACGTTTTGTCCCAAAACTGAGCAAAAGCGGCGAATCTGTACACGAAACGCACGTTTTGTGCCAAAACTGAGCAAAAGCGGCGATTCTGTGCACGAAACGCATGATTTGTGCCAAAACTGAGCAAAAGCGGCGATTCTGAGCACGAAACGCACGCTTTGTGCCAAAAGGAGAAATTCGGTTCGTGAAACGCACGTTTTGTGCCAAAACTGAGCAAAAGCGGCGATTGTGTGCACGAAACGCCCGTTTTCTGCCAAAGGAGCAATTCGTTGCGTCAATCGCACGTTTTGTGACATAACTGATCAAATCCGGCGATTCTGTACACGAAACGCACGTTTTGTGCCAAAACTGAGAAAAAGCGGCGATTCTGTGCACGAAACGCCCGATTTGTACGAAAAGGAGCAATTCGGTTCGTGAAACGCACGTTTTGTGCCAAAACTGAACAAAAGCGGCGATTCTGTGCACGAAATGCATGTTTTGCGCCAAAACTGAACAAAAACGGCGATTCAGAGCACGAAACTCACGTTTTGTGCCAGAAGACGCAATTCGGTGCGCGAAACGCCCGTTTTGTCCCAAAACTGAGCAAAAGCGGCGATTCTGTGCACGAATCGCACGTTTTGTGCCAAAAGTGAACAAAAGCGGCGATTCTGTGCACGAAACGCATGTTTTGTGCCAAAACTGAGCAAAAGCGGCGATTCTGAGCACGAAACGCACGCTTTGTGCCAAAAGGAGAAATTCGGTACGTGCAACGCACGTTTTGTGCCAAAACTGAGCAAAAGCGGCGATTGTGTGCACGAAACGCCCGTTTTGTGCCAAAGGAGCAATTCGGTGCGTCAATCGCACGTTTTGTGACAAAACTGACCAAATCCGGCGATTCTGTGCACGAAACGCACGTTTTGTGCCAAAACTGAGAAAGAGCGGCGATTCTGTGCACGAAACGCACGTTTTGCGCCAAAACTGAGCAGAAGCGGCGATTCTGTGCACGAAACGCCCGTTTTGTGCGAAAAGAAGCAATTCGGTTCGTGAAACGCACGTTTTGTGCCAAAACTGAACAAAAGCGGCGATTCTGTGCACGAAACGCACGTTTTGTGCTAAAACTAAGCAAAAGCGGCGATTCTGTGGACGAAACGCATGATTTGTGCCAAAACTGAGCAAAAGCGGCGATTCTGAGCACGAAACTTACGCTTTGTGCCAAAAGGAGAAATTCGGTTCGTGAAACGCACGTTTTGTGCCAAAACTGAGCAAAAGCGGCGATTGTGTGCACGAAACGCCCGTTTTGTGCCAAAGGAGCAATTCGGTGCGTCAATCGCACGTTTTGTGACAAAACTGATCAAATCCGGCGATTCTGTGCACGAAACGCACGTTTTGTGCCAAAACTGAGAAAAAGCGGCGATTCTGTGCACGAAACGCACGTTTTGCGCCAAAACTGAGCAGGAGCGGCGATTCTGTGCACGAAACGCCCGTTTTGTGCGAAAAGAAGCAATTCGGTTCGTGAAACGCACGTTTTGTGCCAAAACTGAACAAAAACGGCGATTCAGAGCACGAAACGCACGTTTTGTGCCAGAAGACGCAATTCGGTGCGCGAAAGGCCCGTTTTGTCCCAAAACTGAGCAAAAGCGGCGATTCTGTGCACGAATCGCACGTTTTGTGCCAAAAGTGAACAAAAGCGGCGATTCTGTGCACGAAACGCATGTTTTGTGCCAAAACTGAGCAAAAGCCGCGATTCTGAGCACGAAACGCACGCTTTGTGCCAAAAGGAGAAATTCGGTACGTGCAACGCACGTTTTGTGCCAAAACTGAGCAAAAGCGGCGATTGTGTGCACGAAACGCCCGTTTTGTGCCAAAGGAGCAATTCGGTGCGTCAATCGCACGTTTTGTGACAAAACTGAACAAAAGCGGCGATTCTGTGCACGAAATGCATGTTTTGCGCCAAAACTGAGCAAAAACGGCGATTCAGAGCAAGAAACGCACGTTTTGTGCCAGAAGACGCAATTCGGTGCGCGAAACGCACGTTTTGTCCCAAAACTGAGCAAAAGCGGCGAATCTGTACACGAAACGCACGTTTTGTGCCAAAACTGAGCAAAAGCGGCGATTCTGTGCACGAAACGCATGATTTGTGCCAAAACTGAGCAAAAGCGGCGATTCTGAGCACGAAACGCACGCTTTGTGCCAAAAGGAGAAATTCGGTTCGTGAAACGCACGTTTTGTGCCAAAACTGAGCAAAAGCGGCGATTGTGTGCACGAAACGCCCGTTTTGTGCGAAAAGAAGCAATTCGGTTCGTGAAACGCACGTTTTGTGCCAAAACTGAACAAAAGCGGCGATTCTGTGCACGAAATGCATGTTTTGCGCCAAAACTGAACAAAAACGGCGATTCAGAGCACGAAACGCACGTTTTGTGCCAGAAGACGCAATTCGGTGCGCGAAACGCCCGTTTTGTGCCAAAACTGAGCAAAAGCGGCGATTCTGTGCACGAAACGCCCGTTTTGTGCCAAAAGGAGCAATTCGGTGCGTGAAACGCACGTTTTGTGCCTAAACTGAGCAAAAGCGGCGATTCTGTGGACGAAACGCATGATTTGTGCCAAAACTGAGCAAAAGCGGCGATTCTAAGCACGAAACGCACGCTTTGTGCCAAAAGGAGAAATTCGGTTCGTGAAACGCACGTTTTGTGCCAAAACTGAGCAAAAGCGGCGATTGTGTGCACGAAACGCCCGTTTTGTGCCAAAGGAGCAATTCGTTGCGTCAATCGCACGTTTTGTGACAAAACTGATCAAATCCGGCGATTCTGTGCACGAAACGCACGTTTTGTGCCAAAACTGAGAAAAAGCGGCGATTCTGTGCACGAAACGCCCGATTTGTGCGAAAAGGAGCAATTCGGTTCGTGAAACGCACGTTTTGTGCCAAAACTGAACAAAAGCGGCGATTCTGTGCACGAAATGCATGTTTTGCGCCAAAACTGAACAAAAACGCCGATTCAGAGCACGAATCGCACGTTTTGTGCCAGAAGACGCAATTCGTTGCGCGAAAGGCCCGTTTTGTCCCAAAACTGAGCAAAAGCGGCGATTCTGTGCACGAATCGCACGTTTTGTGCCAAAAGTGAACAAAAGCGGCGATTCTGTGCACGAAACGCATGTTTTGTGCCAAAACTGAGCAAAAGCGGCGATTCTGAGCACGAAACGCACGCTTTGTGCCAAAAGGAGAAATTCGGTACGTGCAACGCACGTTTTGTGCCAAAACTGAGCAAAAGCGGCGATTGTGTGCACGAAACGCCCGTTTTGTGCCAAAGGAGCAATTCGGTGCGTCAATCGCACGTTTTGTGACAAAACTGATCAAATCCGGCGATTCTGTGCACGAAACGCACGTTTTGTGCCAAAACTGAGAAAAAGCGGCGATTCTGTGCACGAAACGCACGTTTTGCGCCAAAACTGAGCAGAAGCGGCGATTCTGTGCACGAAACGCCCGTTTTGTGCGAAAAGAAGCAATTCGGTTCGTGAAACGCACGTTTTGTGCCAAAACTGAACAAAAGCGGCGATTCTGTGCACGAAACGCACGTTTTGTGCCAAAACTAAGCAAAAGCGGCGATTCTGTGGACGAAACGCATGATTTGTGCCAAAACTGAGCAAAAGCGGCGATTCTGAGCACGAAACTTACGCTTTGTGCCAAAAGGAGAAATTCGGTTCGTGAAACGCACGTTTTGTGCCAAAACTGAACAAAAACGGCGATTCAGAGCACGAAACGCACGTTTTGTGCCAGAAGACGCAATTCGGTGCGCGAAACGCACGTTTTGTCCCAAAACTGAGCAAAAGCGGCGAATCTGTACACGAAACGCACGTTTTGTGCCAAAACTGAGCAAAAGCGGCGATTCTGTGCACGAAACGCATGATTTGTGCCAAAACTGAGCAAAAGCGGCGATTCTGAGCACGAAACGCACGCTTTGTGCCAAAAGGAGAAATTCGGTTCGTGAAACGCACGTTTTGTGCCAAAACTGAGCAAAAGCGGCGATTGTGTGCACGAAACGCCCGATTTGTGCGAAAAGGAGCAATTCGGTTCGTGAAACGCACGTTTTGTGCCAAAACTGAACAAAAGCGGCGATTCTGTGCACGAAATGCATGTTTTGCGCCAAAACTGAACAAAAACGGCGATTCAGAGCACGAAACTCACGTTTTGTGCCAGAAGACGCAATTCGGTGCGCGAAACGCCCGTTTTGTCCCAAAACTGAGCAAAAGCGGCGATTCTGTGCACGAATCGCACGTTTTGTGCCAAAAGTGAACAAAAGCGGCGATTCTGTGCACGAAACGCATGTTTTGTGCCAAAACTGAGCAAAAGCGGCGATTCTGAGCACGAAACGCACGCTTTGTGCCAAAAGGAGAAATTCGGTACGTGCAACGCACGTTTTGTGCCAAAACTGAGCAAAAGCGGCGATTGTGTGCACGAAACGCCCGTTTTGTGCCAAAGGAGCAATTCGGTGCGTCAATCGCACGTTTTGTGACAAAACTGATCAAATCCGGCGATTCTGTGCACGAAACGCACGTTTTGTGCCAAAACTGAGAAAAAGCGGCGATTCTGTGCACGAAACGCACGTTTTGCGCCAAAACTGAGCAGAAGCGGCGATTCTGTGCACGAAACGCCCGTTTTGTGCGAAAAGAAGCAATTCGGTTCGTGAAACGCACGTTTTGTGCCAAAACTGAACAAAAGCGGCGATTCTGTGCACGAAACGCACGTTTTGTGCTAAAACTAAGCAAAAGCGGCGATTCTGTGGACGAAACGCATGATTTGTGCCAAAACTGAGCAAAAGCGGCGATTCTGAGCACGAAACTTACGCTTTGTGCCAAAAGGAGAAATTCGGTTCGTGAAACGCACGTTTTGTGCCAAAACTGAGCAAAAGCGGCGATTGTGTGCACGAAACGCCCGTTTTGTGCCAAAGGAGCAATTCGGTGCGTCAATCGCACGTTTTGTGACAAAACTGATCAAATCCGGCGATTCTGTGCACGAAACGCACGTTTTGTGCCAAAACTGAGAAAAAGCGGCGATTCTGTGCACGAAACGCACGTTTTGCGCCAAAACTGAGCAGGAGCGGCGATTCTGTGCACGAAACGCCCGTTTTGTGCGAAAAGAAGCAATTCGGTTCGTGAAACGCACGTTTTGTGCCAAAACTGAACAAAAACGGCGATTCAGAGCACGAAACGCACGTTTTGTGCCAGAAGACGCAATTCGGTGCGCGAAAGGCCCGTTTTGTCCCAAAACTGAGCAAAAGCGGCGATTCTGTGCACGAATCGCACGTTTTGTGCCAAAAGTGAACAAAAGCGGCGATTCTGTGCACGAAACGCATGTTTTGTGCCAAAACTGAGCAAAAGCCGCGATTCTGAGCACGAAACGCACGCTTTGTGCCAAAAGGAGAAATTCGGTACGTGCAACGCACGTTTTGTGCCAAAACTGAGCAAAAGCGGCGATTGTGTGCACGAAACGCCCGTTTTGTGCCAAAGGAGCAATTCGGTGCGTCAATCGCACGTTTTGTGACAAAACTGAACAAAAGCGGCGATTCTGTGCACGAAATGCATGTTTTGCGCCAAAACTGAGCAAAAACGGCGATTCAGAGCACGAAACGCACGTTTTGTGCCAGAAGACGCAATTCGGTGCGCGAAACGCACGTTTTGTCCCAAAACTGAGCAAAAGCGGCGAATCTGTACACGAAACGCACGTTTTGTGCCAAAACTGAGCAAAAGCGGCGATTCTGTGCACGAAACGCATGATTTGTGCCAAAACTGAGCAAAAGCGGCGATTCTGAGCACGAAACGCACGCTTTGTGCCAAAAGGAGAAATTCGGTTCGTGAAACGCACGTTTTGTGCCAAAACTGAGCAAAAGCGGCGATTGTGTGCACGAAACGCCCGTTTTGTGCGAAAAGAAGCAATTCGGTTCGTGAAACGCACGTTTTGTGCCAAAACTGAACAAAAGCGGCGATTCTGTGCACGAAATGCATGTTTTGCGCCAAAACTGAACAAAAACGGCGATTCAGAGCACGAAACGCACGTTTTGTGCCAGAAGACGCAATTCGGTGCGCGAAACGCACGTTTTGTGCCAAAACTGAGCAAAAGCGGCGATTGTGTGCACGAAACGCCCGTTTTCTGCCAAAGGAGCAATTCGTTGCGTCAATCGCACGTTTTGTGACATAACTGATCAAATCCGGCGATTCTGTACACGAAACGCACGTTTTGTGCCAAAACTGAGAAAAAGCGGCGATTCTGTGCACGAAACGCCCGATTTGTGCGAAAAGGAGCAATTCGGTTCGTGAAACGCACGTTTTGTGCCAAAACTGAACAAAAGCGGCGATTCTGTGCACGAAATGCATGTTTTGCGCCAAAAATGAACAAAAACGGCGATTCAGAGCACGAAACGCACGTTTTGTGCCAGAAGACGCAATTCGGTGCGCGAAACGCACGTTTTGTGCCAAAACTGAGCAAAAGCGGCGATTCTGTGCACGAAACGCATGATTTGTGCCAAAACTGAGCAAAAGCGGCGATTCTGAGCACGAAACGCACGCTTTGTGCCAAAAGGAGAAATTCGGTACGTGCAACGCACGTTTTGTGCCAAAACTGAGCAAAAGCGGCGATTCTGTGCACGAAACGCCCGTTTTGTGCCAAAAGGAGCAATTCGGTGCGTGAAACGCACGTTTTGTGCCTAAACTGAGCAAAAGCGGCGATTCTGTGGACGAAACGCATGATTTGTGCCAAAACTGAGCAAAAGCGGCGATTCTAAGCACGAAACGCACGCTTTGTGCCAAAAGGAGAAATTCGGTTCGTGAAACGCACGTTTTGTGCCAAAACTGAGCAAAAGCGGCGATTGTGTGCACGAAACGCCCGTTTTGTGCCAAAGGAGCAATTCGTTGCGTCAATCGCACGTTTTGTGACAAAACTGATCAAATCCGGCGATTCTGTGCACGAAACGCACGTTTTGTGCCAAAACTGAGAAAAAGCGGCGATTCTGTGCACGAAACGCCCGATTTGTGCGAAAAGGAGCAATTCGGTTCGTGAAACGCACGTTTTGTGCCAAAACTGAACAAAAGCGGCGATTCTGTGCACGAAATGCATGTTTTGCGCCAAAACTGAACAAAAACGCCGATTCAGAGCACGAATCGCACGTTTTGTGCCAGAAGACGCAATTCGTTGCGCGAAAGGCCCGTTTTGTCCCAAAACTGAGCAAAAGCGGCGATTCTGTGCACGAATCGCACGTTTTGTGCCAAAAGTGAACAAAAGCGGCGATTCTGTGCACGAAACGCATGTTTTGTGCCAAAACTGAGCAAAAGCGGCGATTCTGAGCACGAAACGCACGCTTTGTGCCAAAAGGAGAAATTCGGTACGTGCAACGCACGTTTTGTGCCAAAACTGAGCAAAAGCGGCGATTGTGTGCACGAAACGCCCGTTTTGTGCCAAAGGAGCAATTCGGTGCGTCAATCGCACGTTTTGTGACAAAACTGATCAAATCCGGCGATTCTGTGCACGAAACGCACGTTTTGTGCCAAAACTGAGAAAAAGCGGCGATTCTGTGCACGAAACGCACGTTTTGCGCCAAAACTGAGCAGAAGCGGCGATTCTGTGCACGAAACGCCCGTTTTGTGCGAAAAGAAGCAATTCGGTTCGTGAAACGCACGTTTTGTGCCAAAACTGAACAAAAGCGGCGATTCTGTGCACGAAACGCACGTTTTGTGCCAAAACTAAGCAAAAGCGGCGATTCTGTGGACGAAACGCATGATTTGTGCCAAAACTGAGCAAAAGCGGCGATTCTGAGCACGAAACTTACGCTTTGTGCCAAAAGGAGAAATTCGGTTCGTGAAACGCACGTTTTGTGCCAAAACTGAACAAAAACGGCGATTCAGAGCACGAAACGCACGTTTTGTGCCAGAAGACGCAATTCGGTGCGCGAAACGCACGTTTTGTCCCAAAACTGAGCAAAAGCGGCGAATCTGTACACGAAACGCACGTTTTGTGCCAAAACTGAGCAAAAGCGGCGATTCTGTGCACGAAACGCATGATTTGTGCCAAAACTGAGCAAAAGCGGCGATTCTGAGCACGAAACGCACGCTTTGTGCCAAAAGGAGAAATTCGGTTCGTGAAACGCACGTTTTGTGCCAAAACTGAGCAAAAGCGGCGATTGTGTGCACGAAACGCCCGATTTGTGCGAAAAGGAGCAATTCGGTTCGTGAAACGCACGTTTTGTGCCAAAACTGAACAAAAGCGGCGATTCTGTGCACGAAATGCATGTTTTGCGCCAAAACTGAACAAAAACGGCGATTCAGAGCACGAAACTCACGTTTTGTGCCAGAAGACGCAATTCGGTGCGCGAAACGCCCGTTTTGTCCCAAAACTGAGCAAAAGCGGCGATTCTGTGCACGAATCGCACGTTTTGTGCCAAAAGTGAACAAAAGCGGCGATTCTGTGCACGAAACGCATGTTTTGTGCCAAAACTGAGCAAAAGCGGCGATTCTGAGCACGAAACGCACGCTTTGTGCCAAAAGGAGAAATTCGGTACGTGCAACGCACGTTTTGTGCCAAAACTGAGCAAAAGCGGCGATTGTGTGCACGAAACGCCCGTTTTGTGCCAAAGGAGCAATTCGGTGCGTCAATCGCACGTTTTGTGACAAAACTGATCAAATCCGGCGATTCTGTGCACGAAACGCACGTTTTGTGCCAAAACTGAGAAAAAGCGGCGATTCTGTGCACGAAACGCACGTTTTGCGCCAAAACTGAGCAGAAGCGGCGATTCTGTGCACGAAACGCCCGTTTTGTGCGAAAAGAAGCAATTCGGTTCGTGAAACGCACGTTTTGTGCCAAAACTGAACAAAAGCGGCGATTCTGTGCACGAAACGCACGTTTTGTGCTAAAACTAAGCAAAAGCGGCGATTCTGTGGACGAAACGCATGATTTGTGCCAAAACTGAGCAAAAGCGGCGATTCTGAGCACGAAACTTACGCTTTGTGCCAAAAGGAGAAATTCGGTTCGTGAAACGCACGTTTTGTGCCAAAACTGAGCAAAAGCGGCGATTGTGTGCACGAAACGCCCGTTTTGTGCCAAAGGAGCAATTCGGTGCGTCAATCGCACGTTTTGTGACAAAACTGATCAAATCCGGCGATTCTGTGCACGAAACGCACGTTTTGTGCCAAAACTGAGAAAAAGCGGCGATTCTGTGCACGAAACGCACGTTTTGCGCCAAAACTGAGCAGGAGCGGCGATTCTGTGCACGAAACGCCCGTTTTGTGCGAAAAGAAGCAATTCGGTTCGTGAAACGCACGTTTTGTGCCAAAACTGAACAAAAACGGCGATTCAGAGCACGAAACGCACGTTTTGTGCCAGAAGACGCAATTCGGTGCGCGAAAGGCCCGTTTTGTCCCAAAACTGAGCAAAAGCGGCGATTCTGTGCACGAATCGCACGTTTTGTGCCAAAAGTGAACAAAAGCGGCGATTCTGTGCACGAAACGCATGTTTTGTGCCAAAACTGAGCAAAAGCCGCGATTCTGAGCACGAAACGCACGCTTTGTGCCAAAAGGAGAAATTCGGTACGTGCAACGCACGTTTTGTGCCAAAACTGAGCAAAAGCGGCGATTGTGTGCACGAAACGCCCGTTTTGTGCCAAAGGAGCAATTCGGTGCGTCAATCGCACGTTTTGTGACAAAACTGAACAAAAGCGGCGATTCTGTGCACGAAATGCATGTTTTGCGCCAAAACTGAGCAAAAACGGCGATTCAGAGCACGAAACGCACGTTTTGTGCCAGAAGACGCAATTCGGTGCGCGAAACGCACGTTTTGTCCCAAAACTGAGCAAAAGCGGCGAATCTGTACACGAAACGCACGTTTTGTGCCAAAACTGAGCAAAAGCGGCGATTCTGTGCACGAAACGCATGATTTGTGCCAAAACTGAGCAAAAGCGGCGATTCTGAGCACGAAACGCACGCTTTGTGCCAAAAGGAGAAATTCGGTTCGTGAAACGCACGTTTTGTGCCAAAACTGAGCAAAAGCGGCGATTGTGTGCACGAAACGCCCGTTTTGTGCGAAAAGAAGCAATTCGGTTCGTGAAACGCACGTTTTGTGCCAAAACTGAACAAAAGCGGCGATTCTGTGCACGAAATGCATGTTTTGCGCCAAAACTGAACAAAAACGGCGATTCAGAGCACGAAACGCACGTTTTGTGCCAGAAGACGCAATTCGGTGCGCGAAACGCACGTTTTGTGCCAAAACTGAGCAAAAGCGGCGATTGTGTGCACGAAACGCCCGTTTTCTGCCAAAGGAGCAATTCGTTGCGTCAATCGCACGTTTTGTGACATAACTGATCAAATCCGGCGGTTCTGTACACGAAACGCACGTTTTGTGCCAAAACTGAGAAAAAGCGGCGATTCTGTGCACGAAACGCCCGATTTGTGCGAAAAGGAGCAATTCGGTTCGTGAAACGCACGTTTTGTCCCAAAACTGAGCAAAAGCGGCGAATCTGTACACGAAACGCACGTTTTGTGCCAAAACTGAGCAAAAGCGGCGATTCTGTGCACGAAACGCATGATTTGTGCCAAAACTGAGCAAAAGCGGCGATTCTGAGCACGAAACGCACGCTTTGTGCCAAAAGGAGAAATTCGGTTCGTGAAACGCACGTTTTGTGCCAAAACTGAGCAAAAGCGGCGATTGTGTGCACGAAACGCCCGTTTTGTGCGAAAAGAAGCAATTCGGTTCGTGAAACGCACGTTTTGTGCCAAAACTGAACAAAAGCGGCGATTCTGTGCACGAAATGCATGTTTTGCGCCAAAACTGAACAAAAACGGCGATTCAGAGCACGAAACGCACGTTTTGTGCCAGAAGACGCAATTCGGTGCGCGAAACGCACGTTTTGTGCCAAAACTGAGCAAAAGCGGCGATTGTGTGCACGAAACGCCCGTTTTCTGCCAAAGGAGCAATTCGTTGCGTCAATCGCACGTTTTGTGACATAACTGATCAAATCCGGCGATTCTGTACACGAAACGCACGTTTTGTGCCAAAACTGAGAAAAAGCGGCGATTCTGTGCACGAAACGCCCGATTTGTGCGAAAAGGAGCAATTCGGTTCGTGAAACGCACGTTTTGTGCCAAAACTGAACAAAAGCGGCGATTCTGTGCACGAAATGCATGTTTTGCGCCAAAAATGAACAAAAACGGCGATTCAGAGCACGAAACGCACGTTTTGTGCCAGAAGACGCAATTCGGTGCGCGAAACGCCCGTTTTGTGCCAAAACTGAGCAAAAGCGGCGATTCTGTGCACGAAACGCCCGTTTTGTGCCAAAAGGAGCAATTCGGTGCGTGAAACGCACGTTTTGTGCCTAAACTGAGCAAAAGCGGCGATTCTGTGGACGAAACGCATGATTTGTGCCAAAACTGAGCAAAAGCGGCGATTCTAAGCACGAAACGCACGCTTTGTGCCAAAAGGAGAAATTCGGTTCGTGAAACGCACGTTTTGTGCCAAAACTGAGCAAAAGCGGCGATTGTGTGCACGAAACGCCCGTTTTGTGCCAAAGGAGCAATTCGTTGCGTCAATCGCACGTTTTGTGACAAAACTGATCAAATCCGGCGATTCTGTGCACGAAACGCACGTTTTGTGCCAAAACTGAGAAAAAGCGGCGATTCTGTGCACGAAACGCCCGATTTGTGCGAAAAGGAGCAATTCGGTTCGTGAAACGCACGTTTTGTGCCAAAACTGAACAAAAGCGGCGATTCTGTGCACGAAATGCATGTTTTGCGCCAAAACTGAACAAAAACGCCGATTCAGAGCACGAATCGCACGTTTTGTGCCAGAAGACGCAATTCGTTGCGCGAAAGGCCCGTTTTGTCCCAAAACTGAGCAAAAGCGGCGATTCTGTGCACGAATCGCACGTTTTGTGCCAAAAGTGAACAAAAGCGGCGATTCTGTGCACGAAACGCATGTTTTGTGCCAAAACTGAGCAAAAGCGGCGATTCTGAGCACGAAACGCACGCTTTGTGCCAAAAGGAGAAATTCGGTACGTGCAACGCACGTTTTGTGCCAAAACTGAGCAAAAGCGGCGATTGTGTGCACGAAACGCCCGTTTTGTGCCAAAGGAGCAATTCGGTGCGTCAATCGCACGTTTTGTGACAAAACTGATCAAATCCGGCGATTCTGTGCACGAAACGCACGTTTTGTGCCAAAACTGAGAAAAAGCGGCGATTCTGTGCACGAAACGCACGTTTTGCGCCAAAACTGAGCAGAAGCGGCGATTCTGTGCACGAAACGCCCGTTTTGTGCGAAAAGAAGCAATTCGGTTCGTGAAACGCACGTTTTGTGCCAAAACTGAACAAAAGCGGCGATTCTGTGCACGAAACGCACGTTTTGTGCCAAAACTAAGCAAAAGCGGCGATTCTGTGGACGAAACGCATGATTTGTGCCAAAACTGAGCAAAAGCGGCGATTCTGAGCACGAAACTTACGCTTTGTGCCAAAAGGAGAAATTCGGTTCGTGAAACGCACGTTTTGTGCCAAAACTGAACAAAAACGGCGATTCAGAGCACGAAACGCACGTTTTGTGCCAGAAGACGCAATTCGGTGCGCGAAACGCACGTTTTGTCCCAAAACTGAGCAAAAGCGGCGAATCTGTACACGAAACGCACGTTTTGTGCCAAAACTGAGCAAAAGCGGCGATTCTGTGCACGAAACGCATGATTTGTGCCAAAACTGAGCAAAAGCGGCGATTCTGAGCACGAAACGCACGCTTTGTGCCAAAAGGAGAAATTCGGTTCGTGAAACGCACGTTTTGTGCCAAAACTGAGCAAAAGCGGCGATTGTGTGCACGAAACGCCCGTTTTCTGCCAAAGGAGCAATTCGTTGCGTCAATCGCACGTTTTGTGACATAACTGATCAAATCCGGCGATTCTGTGCACGAAACGCACGTTTTGTGCCAAAACTGAGAAAAAGCGGCGATTCTGTGCACGAAACGCCCGATTTGTGCGAAAAGGAGCAATTCGGTTCGTGAAACGCACGTTTTGTGCCAAAACTGAACAAAAGCGGCGATTCTGTGCACGAAATGCATGTTTTGCGCCAAAACTGAACAAAAACGGCGATTCAGAGCACGAAACTCACGTTTTGTGCCAGAAGACGCAATTCGGTGCGCGAAACGCCCGTTTTGTCCCAAAACTGAGCAAAAGCGGCGATTCTGTGCACGAATCGCACGTTTTGTGCCAAAAGTGAACAAAAGCGGCGATTCTGTGCACGAAACGCATGTTTTGTGCCAAAACTGAGCAAAAGCGGCGATTCTGAGCACGAAACGCACGCTTTGTGCCAAAAGGAGAAATTCGGTACGTGCAACGCACGTTTTGTGCCAAAACTGAGCAAAAGCGGCGATTGTGTGCACGAAACGCCCGTTTTGTGCCAAAGGAGCAATTCGGTGCGTCAATCGCACGTTTTGTGACAAAACTGATCAAATCCGGCGATTCTGTGCACGAAACGCACGTTTTGTGCCAAAACTGAGAAAAAGCGGCGATTCTGTGCACGAAACGCACGTTTTGCGCCAAAACTGAGCAGAAGCGGCGATTCTGTGCACGAAACGCCCGTTTTGTGCGAAAAGAAGCAATTCGGTTCGTGAAACGCACGTTTTGTGCCAAAACTGAACAAAAGCGGCGATTCTGTGCACGAAACGCACGTTTTGTGCTAAAACTAAGCAAAAGCGGCGATTCTGTGGACGAAACGCATGATTTGTGCCAAAACTGAGCAAAAGCGGCGATTCTGAGCACGAAACTTACGCTTTGTGCCAAAAGGAGAAATTCGGTTCGTGAAACGCACGTTTTGTGCCAAAACTGAGCAAAAGCGGCGATTGTGTGCACGAAACGCCCGTTTTGTGCCAAAGGAGCAATTCGGTGCGTCAATCGCACGTTTTGTGACAAAACTGATCAAATCCGGCGATTCTGTGCACGAAACGCACGTTTTGTGCCAAAACTGAGAAAAAGCGGCGATTCTGTGCACGAAACGCACGTTTTGCGCCAAAACTGAGCAGGAGCGGCGATTCTGTGCACGAAACGCCCGTTTTGTGCGAAAAGAAGCAATTCGGTTCGTGAAACGCACGTTTTGTGCCAAAACTGAACAAAAACGGCGATTCAGAGCACGAAACGCACGTTTTGTGCCAGAAGACGCAATTCGGTGCGCGAAAGGCCCGTTTTGTCCCAAAACTGAGCAAAAGCGGCGATTCTGTGCACGAATCGCACGTTTTGTGCCAAAAGTGAACAAAAGCGGCGATTCTGTGCACGAAACGCATGTTTTGTGCCAAAACTGAGCAAAAGCCGCGATTCTGAGCACGAAACGCACGCTTTGTGCCAAAAGGAGAAATTCGGTACGTGCAACGCACGTTTTGTGCCAAAACTGAGCAAAAGCGGCGATTGTGTGCACGAAACGCCCGTTTTGTGCCAAAGGAGCAATTCGGTGCGTCAATCGCACGTTTTGTGACAAAACTGAACAAAAGCGGCGATTCTGTGCACGAAATGCATGTTTTGCGCCAAAACTGAGCAAAAACGGCGATTCAGAGCACGAAACGCACGTTTTGTGCCAGAAGACGCAATTCGGTGCGCGAAACGCACGTTTTGTCCCAAAACTGAGCAAAAGCGGCGAATCTGTACACGAAACGCACGTTTTGTGCCAAAACTGAGCAAAAGCGGCGATTCTGTGCACGAAACGCATGATTTGTGCCAAAACTGAGCAAAAGCGGCGATTCTGAGCACGAAACGCACGCTTTGTGCCAAAAGGAGAAATTCGGTTCGTGAAACGCACGTTTTGTGCCAAAACTGAGCAAAAGCGGCGATTGTGTGCACGAAACGCCCGTTTTGTGCGAAAAGAAGCAATTCGGTTCGTGAAACGCACGTTTTGTGCCAAAACTGAACAAAAGCGGCGATTCTGTGCACGAAATGCATGTTTTGCGCCAAAACTGAACAAAAACGGCGATTCAGAGCACGAAACGCACGTTTTGTGCCAGAAGACGCAATTCGGTGCGCGAAACGCACGTTTTGTGCCAAAACTGAGCAAAAGCGGCGATTGTGTGCACGAAACGCCCGTTTTCTGCCAAAGGAGCAATTCGTTGCGTCAATCGCACGTTTTGTGACATAACTGATCAAATCCGGCGATTCTGTACACGAAACGCACGTTTTGTGCCAAAACTGAGAAAAAGCGGCGATTCTGTGCACGAAACGCCCGATTTGTGCGAAAAGGAGCAATTCGGTTCGTGAAACGCACGTTTTGTGCCAAAACTGAACAAAAGCGGCGATTCTGTGCACGAAATGCATGTTTTGCGCCAAAACTGAACAAAAACGGCGATTCAGAGCACGAAACGCACGTTTTGTGCCAGAAGACGCAATTCGGTGCGCGAAACGCCCGTTTTGTGCCAAAACTGAGCAAAAGCGGCGATTCTGTGCACGAAACGCCCGTTTTGTGCCAAAAGGAGCAATTCGGTGCGTGAAACGCACGTTTTGTGCCTAAACTGAGCAAAAGCGGCGATTCTGTGGACGAAACGCATGATTTGTGCCAAAACTGAGCAAAAGCGGCGATTCTAAGCACGAAACGCACGCTTTGTGCCAAAAGGAGAAATTCGGTTCGTGAAACGCACGTTTTGTGCCAAAACTGAGCAAAAGCGGCGATTGTGTGCACGAAACGCCCGTTTTGTGCCAAAGGAGCAATTCGTTGCGTCAATCGCACGTTTTGTGACAAAACTGATCAAATCCGGCGATTCTGTGCACGAAACGCACGTTTTGTGCCAAAACTGAGAAAAAGCGGCGATTCTGTGCACGAAACGCCCGATTTGTGCGAAAAGGAGCAATTCGGTTCGTGAAACGCACGTTTTGTGCCAAAACTGAACAAAAGCGGCGATTCTGTGCACGAAATGCATGTTTTGCGCCAAAACTGAACAAAAACGCCGATTCAGAGCACGAATCGCACGTTTTGTGCCAGAAGACGCAATTCGTTGCGCGAAAGGCCCGTTTTGTCCCAAAACTGAGCAAAAGCGGCGATTCTGTGCACGAATCGCACGTTTTGTGCCAAAAGTGAACAAAAGCGGCGATTCTGTGCACGAAACGCATGTTTTGTGCCAAAACTGAGCAAAAGCGGCGATTCTGAGCACGAAACGCACGCTTTGTGCCAAAAGGAGAAATTCGGTACGTGCAACGCACGTTTTGTGCCAAAACTGAGCAAAAGCGGCGATTGTGTGCACGAAACGCCCGTTTTGTGCCAAAGGAGCAATTCGGTGCGTCAATCGCACGTTTTGTGACAAAACTGATCAAATCCGGCGATTCTGTGCACGAAACGCACGTTTTGTGCCAAAACTGAGAAAAAGCGGCGATTCTGTGCACGAAACGCACGTTTTGCGCCAAAACTGAGCAGAAGCGGCGATTCTGTGCACGAAACGCCCGTTTTGTGCGAAAAGAAGCAATTCGGTTCGTGAAACGCACGTTTTGTGCCAAAACTGAACAAAAGCGGCGATTCTGTGCACGAAACGCACGTTTTGTGCCAAAACTAAGCAAAAGCGGCGATTCTGTGGACGAAACGCATGATTTGTGCCAAAACTGAGCAAAAGCGGCGATTCTGAGCACGAAACTTACGCTTTGTGCCAAAAGGAGAAATTCGGTTCGTGAAACGCACGTTTTGTGCCAAAACTGAACAAAAACGGCGATTCAGAGCACGAAACGCACGTTTTGTGCCAGAAGACGCAATTCGGTGCGCGAAACGCACGTTTTGTCCCAAAACTGAGCAAAAGCGGCGAATCTGTACACGAAACGCACGTTTTGTGCCAAAACTGAGCAAAAGCGGCGATTCTGTGCACGAAACGCATGATTTGTGCCAAAACTGAGCAAAAGCGGCGATTCTGAGCACGAAACGCACGCTTTGTGCCAAAAGGAGAAATTCGGTTCGTGAAACGCACGTTTTGTGCCAAAACTGAGCAAAAGCGGCGATTGTGTGCACGAAACGCCCGTTTTCTGCCAAAGGAGCAATTCGTTGCGTCAATCGCACGTTTTGTGACATAACTGATCAAATCCGGCGATTCTGTGCACGAAACGCACGTTTTGTGCCAAAACTGAGAAAAAGCGGCGATTCTGTGCACGAAACGCCCGATTTGTGCGAAAAGGAGCAATTCGGTTCGTGAAACGCACGTTTTGTGCCAAAACTGAACAAAAGCGGCGATTCTGTGCACGAAATGCATGTTTTGCGCCAAAACTGAACAAAAACGGCGATTCAGAGCACGAAACTCACGTTTTGTGCCAGAAGACGCAATTCGGTGCGCGAAACGCCCGTTTTGTCCCAAAACTGAGCAAAAGCGGCGATTCTGTGCACGAATCGCACGTTTTGTGCCAAAAGTGAACAAAAGCGGCGATTCTGTGCACGAAACGCATGTTTTGTGCCAAAACTGAGCAAAAGCGGCGATTCTGAGCACGAAACGCACGCTTTGTGACAAAAGGAGAAATTCGGTACGTGCAACGCACGTTTTGTGCCAAAACTGAGCAAAAGCGGCGATTGTGTGCACGAAACGCCCGTTTTGTGCCAAAGGAGCAATTCGGTGCGTCAATCGCACGTTTTGTGACAAAACTGATCAAATCCGGCGATTCTGTGCACGAAACGCACGTTTTGTGCCAAAACTGAGAAAAAGCGGCGATTCTGTGCACGAAACGCACGTTTTGCGCCAAAACTGAGCAGAAGCGGCGATTCTGTGCACGAAACGCCCGTTTTGTGCGAAAAGAAGCAATTCGGTTCGTGAAACGCACGTTTTGTGCCAAAACTGAACAAAAGCGGCGATTCTGTGCACGAAACGCACGTTTTGTGCTAAAACTAAGCAAAAGCGGCGATTCTGTGGACGAAACGCATGATTTGTGCCAAAACTGAGCAAAAGCGGCGATTCTGAGCACGAAACTTACGCTTTGTGCCAAAAGGAGAAATTCGGTTCGTGAAACGCACGTTTTGTGCCAAAACTGAGCAAAAGCGGCGATTGTGTGCACGAAACGCCCGTTTTGTGCCAAAGGAGCAATTCGGTGCGTCAATCGCACGTTTTGTGACAAAACTGATCAAATCCGGCGATTCTGTGCACGAAACGCACGTTTTGTGCCAAAACTGAGAAAAAGCGGCGATTCTGTGCACGAAACGCACGTTTTGCGCCAAAACTGAGCAGGAGCGGCGATTCTGTGCACGAAACGCCCGTTTTGTGCGAAAAGAAGCAATTCGGTTCGTGAAACGCACGTTTTGTGCCAAAACTGAACAAAAGCGGCGATTCTGTGCACGAAACGCACGTTTTGTGCCAAAACTAAGCAAAAGCGGCGATTCTGTGGACGAAACGCATGATTTGTGCCAAAACTGAGCAAAAGCGGCGATTCTGAGCACGAAACTTACGCTTTGTGCCAAAAGGAGAAATTCGGTTCGTGAAACGCACGTTTTGTGCCAAAACTGAACAAAAACGGCGATTCAGAGCACGAAACGCACGTTTTGTGCCAGAAGACGCAATTCGGTGCGCGAAACGCACGTTTTGTCCCAAAACTGAGCAAAAGCGGCGAATCTGTACACGAAACGCACGTTTTGTGCCAAAACTGAGCAAAAGCGGCGATTCTGTGCACGAAACGCATGATTTGTGCCAAAACTGAGCAAAAGCGGCGATTCTGAGCACGAAACGCACGCTTTGTGCCAAAAGGAGAAATTCGGTTCGTGAAACGCACGTTTTGTGCCAAAACTGAGCAAAAGCGGCGATTGTGTGCACGAAACGCCCGTTTTCTGCCAAAGGAGCAATTCGTTGCGTCAATCGCACGTTTTGTGACATAACTGATCAAATCCGGCGATTCTGTGCACGAAACGCACGTTTTGTGCCAAAACTGAGAAAAAGCGGCGATTCTGTGCACGAAACGCCCGATTTGTGCGAAAAGGAGCAATTCGGTTCGTGAAACGCACGTTTTGTGCCAAAACTGAACAAAAGCGGCGATTCTGTGCACGAAATGCATGTTTTGCGCCAAAACTGAACAAAAACGGCGATTCAGAGCACGAAACTCACGTTTTGTGCCAGAAGACGCAATTCGGTGCGCGAAACGCCCGTTTTGTCCCAAAACTGAGCAAAAGCGGCGATTCTGTGCACGAATCGCACGTTTTGTGCCAAAAGTGAACAAAAGCGGCGATTCTGTGCACGAAACGCATGTTTTGTGCCAAAACTGAGCAAAAGCGGCGATTCTGAGCACGAAACGCACGCTTTGTGCCAAAAGGAGAAATTCGGTACGTGCAACGCACGTTTTGTGCCAAAACTGAGCAAAAGCGGCGATTGTGTGCACGAAACGCCCGTTTTGTGCCAAAGGAGCAATTCGGTGCGTCAATCGCACGTTTTGTGACAAAACTGATCAAATCCGGCGATTCTGTGCACGAAACGCACGTTTTGTGCCAAAACTGAGAAAAAGCGGCGATTCTGTGCACGAAACGCACGTTTTGCGCCAAAACTGAGCAGAAGCGGCGATTCTGTGCACGAAACGCCCGTTTTGTGCGAAAAGAAGCAATTCGGTTCGTGAAACGCACGTTTTGTGCCAAAACTGAACAAAAGCGGCGATTCTGTGCACGAAACGCACGTTTTGTGCTAAAACTAAGCAAAAGCGGCGATTCTGTGGACGAAACGCATGATTTGTGCCAAAACTGAGCAAAAGCGGCGATTCTGAGCACGAAACTTACGCTTTGTGCCAAAAGGAGAAATTCGGTTCGTGAAACGCACGTTTTGTGCCAAAACTGAGCAAAAGCGGCGATTGTGTGCACGAAACGCCCGTTTTGTGCCAAAGGAGCAATTCGGTGCGTCAATCGCACGTTTTGTGACAAAACTGATCAAATCCGGCGATTCTGTGCACGAAACGCACGTTTTGTGCCAAAACTGAGAAAAAGCGGCGATTCTGTGCACGAAACGCACGTTTTGCGCCAAAACTGAGCAGGAGCGGCGATTCTGTGCACGAAACGCCCGTTTTGTGCGAAAAGAAGCAATTCGGTTCGTGAAACGCACGTTTTGTGCCAAAACTGAACAAAAACGGCGATTCAGAGCACGAAACGCACGTTTTGTGCCAGAAGACGCAATTCGGTGCGCGAAAGGCCCGTTTTGTCCCAAAACTGAGCAAAAGCGGCGATTCTGTGCACGAATCGCACGTTTTGTGCCAAAAGTGAACAAAAGCGGCGATTCTGTGCACGAAACGCATGTTTTGTGCCAAAACTGAGCAAAAGCCGCGATTCTGAGCACGAAACGCACGCTTTGTGCCAAAAGGAGAAATTCGGTACGTGCAACGCACGTTTTGTGCCAAAACTGAGCAAAAGCGGCGATTGTGTGCACGAAACGCCCGTTTTGTGCCAAAGGAGCAATTCGGTGCGTCAATCGCACGTTTTGTGACAAAACTGAACAAAAGCGGCGATTCTGTGCACGAAATGCATGTTTTGCGCCAAAACTGAGCAAAAACGGCGATTCAGAGCACGAAACGCACGTTTTGTGCCAGAAGACGCAATTCGGTGCGCGAAACGCACGTTTTGTCCCAAAACTGAGCAAAAGCGGCGAATCTGTACACGAAACGCACGTTTTGTGCCAAAACTGAGCAAAAGCGGCGATTCTGTGCACGAAACGCATGATTTGTGCCAAAACTGAGCAAAAGCCGCGATTCTGAGCACGAAACGCACGCTTTGTGCCAAAAGGAGAAATTCGGTACGTGCAACGCACGTTTTGTGCCAAAACTGAGCAAAAGCGGCGATTCTGTGCACGAAACGCCCGTTTTGTGCCAAAAGGAGCAATTCGGTGCGTGAAACGCACGTTTTGTGCCTAAACTGAGCAAAAGCGGCGATTCTGTGGACGAAACGCATGATTTGTGCCAAAACTGAGCAAAAGCGGCGATTCTAAGCACGAAACGCACGCTTTGTGCCAAAAGGAGAAATTCGGTTCGTGAAACGCACGTTTTGTGCCAAAACTGAGCAAAAGCGGCGATTGTGTGCACGAAACGCCCGTTTTGTGCCAAAGGAGCAATTCGTTGCGTCAATCGCACGTTTTGTGACAAAACTGATCAAATCCGGCGATTCTGTGCACGAAACGCACGTTTTGTGCCAAAACTGAGAAAAAGCGGCGATTCTGTGCACGAAACGCCCGATTTGTGCGAAAAGGAGCAATTCGGTTCGTGAAACGCACGTTTTGTGCCAAAACTGAACAAAAGCGGCGATTCTGTGCACGAAATGCATGTTTTGCGCCAAAACTGAACAAAAACGGCGATTCAGAGCACGAATCGCACGTTTTGTGCCAGAAGACGCAATTCGGTGCGCGAAAGGCCCGTTTTGTCCCAAAACTGAGCAAAAGCGGCGATTCTGTGCACGAATCGCACGTTTTGTGCCAAAAGTGAACAAAAGCGGCGATTCTGTGCACGAAACGCATGTTTTGTGCCAAAACTGAGCAAAAGCGGCGATTCTGAGCACGAAACGCACGTTTTGCGCCAAAACTGAGCAGAAGCGGCGATTCTGTGCACGAAACGCCCGTTTTGTGCGAAAAGAAGCAATTCGGTTCGTGAAACGCACGTTTTGTGCCAAAACTGAACAAAAGCGGCGATTCTGTGCACGAAATGCATGTTTTGCGCCAAAACTGAACAAAAACGGCGATTCAGAGCACGAAACGCACGTTTTGTGCCAGAAGACGCAATTCGGTGCGCGAAACGCACGTTTTGTGCCAAAACTGAGCAAAAGCGGCGATTGTGTGCACGAAACGCCCGTTTTCTGCCAAAGGAGCAATTCGTTGCGTCAATCGCACGTTTTGTGACATAACTGATCAAATCCGGCGATTCTGTACACGAAACGCACGTTTTGTGCCAAAACTGAGAAAAAGCGGCGATTCTGTGCACGAAACGCCCGATTTGTGCGAAAAGGAGCAATTCGGTTCGTGAAACGCACGTTTTGTGCCAAAACTGAACAAAAGCGGCGATTCTGTGCACGAAATGCATGTTTTGCGCCAAAACTGAACAAAAACGGCGATTCAGAGCACGAAACGCACGTTTTGTGCCAGAAGACGCAATTCGGTGCGCGAAACGCCCGTTTTGTGCCAAAACTGAGCAAAAGCGGCGATTCTGTGCACGAAACGCCCGTTTTGTGCCAAAAGGAGCAATTCGGTGCGTGAAACGCACGTTTTGTGCCTAAACTGAGCAAAAGCGGCGATTCTGTGGACGAAACGCATGATTTGTGCCAAAACTGAGCAAAAGCGGCGATTCTAAGCACGAAACGCACGCTTTGTGCCAAAAGGAGAAATTCGGTTCGTGAAACGCACGTTTTGTGCCAAAACTGAGCAAAAGCGGCGATTGTGTGCACGAAACGCCCGTTTTGTGCCAAAGGAGCAATTCGTTGCGTCAATCGCACGTTTTGTGACAAAACTGATCAAATCCGGCGATTCTGTGCACGAAACGCACGTTTTGTGCCAAAACTGAGAAAAAGCGGCGATTCTGTGCACGAAACGCCCGATTTGTGCGAAAAGGAGCAATTCGGTTCGTGAAACGCACGTTTTGTGCCAAAACTGAACAAAAGCGGCGATTCTGTGCACGAAATGCATGTTTTGTGCCAAAACTGAACAAAAACGGCGATTCAGAGCACGAACCGCACGTTTTGTGCCAGAAGACGCAATTCGGTGCGCGAAAGGCCCGTTTTGTCCCAAAACTGAGCAAAAGCGGCGATTCTGTGCACGAATCGCACGTTTTGTGCCAAAAGTGAACAAAAGCGGCGATTCTGTGCACGAAACGCATGTTTTGTGCCAAAACTGAGCAAAAGCCGCGATTCTGAGCACGAAACGCACGCTTTGTGCCAAAAGGAGAAATTCGGTACGTGCAACGCACGTTTTGTGCCAAAACTGAGCAAAAGCGGCGATTGTGTGCACGAAACGCCCGTTTTGTGCCAAAGGAGCAATTCGGTGCGTCAATCGCACGTTTTGTGACAAAACTGAACAAAAGCGGCGATTCTGTGCACGAAATGCATGTTTTGCGCCAAAACTGAGCAAAAACGGCGATTCAGAGCACGAAACGCACGTTTTGTGCCAGAAGACGCAATTCGGTGCGCGAAACGCACGTTTTGTCCCAAAACTGAGCAAAAGCGGCGAATCTGTACACGAAACGCACGTTTTGTGCCAAAACTGAGCAAAAGCGGCGATTCTGTGCACGAAACGCATGATTTGTGCCAAAACTGAGCAAAAGCGGCGATTCTTTGCACGAAACGCACGCTTTGTGCCAAAAGGAGAAATTCGGTTCGTGAAACGCACGTTTTGTGCCAAAACTGAGCAAAAGCGGCGATTGTGTGCACGAAACGCCCGTTTTCTGCCAAAGGAGCAATTCGTTGCGTCAATCGCACGTTTTGTGACATAACTGATCAAATCCGGCGATTCTGTGCACGAAACGCACGTTTTGTGCCAAAACTGAGAAAAAGCGGCGATTCTGTGCACGAAACGCCCGATTTGTGCAAAAAGGAGCAATTCGGTTCGTGAAACGCACGTTTTGTGCCAAAACTGAACAAAAGCGGCGATTCTGTGCACGAAATGCATGTTTTGCGCCAAAACTGAACAAAAACGGCGATTCAGAGCACGAAACGCACGTTTTGTGCCAGAAGACGCAATTCGGTGCGTGAAACGCCCGTTTTGTGCCAAAACTGAGCAAAAGCGGCGATTCTGTGCACGAAACGCCCGTTTTGTGCCAAAAGGAGCAATTCGGTGCGTGAAACGCACGTTTTGTGCCTAAACTGAGCAAAAGCGGCGATTCTGTGGACGAAACGCATGATTTGTGCCAAAACTGAGCAAAAGCGGCGATTCTAAGCACGAAACGCACGCTTTGTGCCAAAAGGAGAAATTCGGTTTGTGAAACGCACGTTTTGTGCCAAAACTGAGCAAAAGCGGCGATTGTGTGCACGAAACGCCCGTTTTGTGCCAAAGGAGCAATTCGTTGCGTCAATCGCACGTTTTGTGACAAAACTGATCAAATCCGGCGATTCTGTGCACGAAACGCACGTTTTGTGCCAAAACTGAGAAAAAGCGGCGATTCTGTGCACGAAACGCCCGATTTGTGCGAAAAGGAGCAATTCGGTTCGTGAAACGCACGTTTTGTGCCAAAACTGAACAAAAGCGGCGATTCTGTGCACGAAATGCATGTTTTGCGCCAAAACTGAACAAAAACGGCGATTCAGAGCACGAATCGCACGTTTTGTGCCAGAAGACGCAATTCGGTGCGCGAAAGGCCCGTTTTGTCCCAAAACTGAGCAAAAGCGGCGATTCTGTGCACGAATCGCACGTTTTGTGCCAAAAGTGAACAAAAGCGGCGATTCTGTGCACGAAACGCATGTTTTGTGCCAAAACTGAGCAAAAGCGGCGATTCTGAGCACGAAACGCACGTTTTGCGCCAAAACTGAGCAGAAGCGGCGATTCTGTGCACGAAACGCCCGTTTTGTGCGAAAAGAAGCAATTCGGTTCGTGAAACGCACGTTTTGTGCCAAAACTGAACAAAAGCGGCGATTCTGTGCACGAAATGCATGTTTTGCGCCAAAACTGAACAAAAACGGCGATTCAGAGCACGAAACGCACGTTTTGTGCCAGAAGACGCAATTCGGTGCGCGAAACGCACGTTTTGTGCCAAAACTGAGCAAAAGCGGCGATTGTGTGCACGAAACGCCCGTTTTCTGCCAAAGGAGCAATTCGTTGCGTCAATCGCACGTTTTGTGACAGAACTGATCAAATCCGGCGATTCTGTACACGAAACGCACGTTTTGTGCCAAAACTGAGAAAAAGCGGCGATTCTGTGCACGAAACGCCCGATTTGTGCGAAAAGGAGCAATTCGGTTCGTGAAACGCACGTTTTGTGCCAAAACTGAACAAAAGCGGCGATTCTGTGCACGAAATGCATGTTTTGCGCCAAAACTGAACAAAAACGGCGATTCAGAGCACGAAACGCACGTTTTGTGCCAGAAGACGCAATTCGGTGCGCGAAACGCCCGTTTTGTGCCAAAACTGAGCAAAAGCGGCGATTCTGTGCACGAAACGCCCGTTTTGTGCCAAAAGGAGCAATTCGGTGCGTGAAACGCACGTTTTGTGCCTAAACTGAGCAAAAGCGGCGATTCTGTGGACGAAACGCATGATTTGTGCCAAAACTGAGCAAAAGCGGCGATTCTAAGCACGAAACGCACGCTTTGTGCCAAAAGGAGAAATTCGGTTCGTGAAACGCACGTTTTGTGCCAAAACTGAGCAAAAGCGGCGATTGTGTGCACGAAACGCCCGTTTTGTGCCAAAGGAGCAATTCGTTGCGTCAATCGCACGTTTTGTGACAAAACTGATCAAATCCGGCGATTCTGTGCACGAAACGCACGTTTTGTGCCAAAACTGAGAAAAAGCGGCGATTCTGTGCACGAAACGCCCGATTTGTGCGAAAAGGAGCAATTCGGTTCGTGAAACGCACGTTTTGTGCCAAAACTGAACAAAAGCGGCGATTCTGTGCACGAAATGCATGTTTTGCGCCAAAACTGAACAAAAACGGCGATTCAGAGCACGAATCGCACGTTTTGTGCCAGAAGACGCAATTCGTTGCGCGAAAGGCCCGTTTTGTCCCAAAACTGAGCAAAAGCGGCGATTCTGTGCACGAATCGCACGTTTTGTGCCAAAAGTGAACAAAAGCGGCGATTCTGTGCACGAAACGCATGTTTTGTGCCAAAACTGAGCAAAAGCGGCGATTCTGAGCACGAAACGCACGCTTTGTGCCAAAAGGAGAAATTCGGTACGTGCAACGCACGTTTTGTGCCAAAACTGAGCAAAAGCGGCGATTGTGTGCACGAAACGCCCGTTTTGTGCCAAAGGAGCAATTCGGTGCGTCAATCGCACGTTTTGTGACAAAACTGATCAAATCCGGCGATTCTGTGCACGAAACGCACGTTTTGTGCCAAAACTGAGAAAAAGCGGCGATTCTGTGCACGAAACGCACGTTTTGCGCCAAAACTGAGCAGAAGCGGCGATTCTGTGCACGAAACGCCCGTTTTGTGCGAAAAGAAGCAATTCGCTTCGTGAAACGCACGTTTTGTGCCAAAACTGAACAAAAGCGGCGATTCTGTGCACGAAACGCACGTTTTGTGCCAAAACTAAGCAAAAGCGGCGATTCTGTGGACGAAACGCATGATTTGTGCCAAAACTGAGCAAAAGCGGCGATTCTGAGCACGAAACTTACGCTTTGTGCCAAAAGGAGAAATTCGGTTCGTGAAACGCACGTTTTGTGCCAAAACTGAACAAAAACGGCGATTCAGAGCACGAAACGCACGTTTTGTGCCAGAAGACGCAATTCGGTGCACGAAACGCACGTTTTGTCCCAAAACTGAGCAAAAGCGGCGAATCTGTACACGAAACGCACGTTTTGTGCCAAAACTGAGCAAAAGCGGCGATTCTGTGCACGAAACGCATGATTTGTGCCAAAACTGAGCAAAAGCGGCGATTCTGAGCACGAAACGCACGCTTTGTGCCAAAAGGAGAAATTCGGTTCGTGAAACGCACGTTTTGTGCCAAAACTGAGCAAAAGCGGCGATTGTGTGCACGAAACGCCCGTTTTCTGCCAAAGGAGCAATTCGTTGCGTCAATCGCACGTTTTGTGACATAACTGATCAAATCCGGCGATTCTGTGCACGAAACGCACGTTTTGTGCCAAAACTGAGAAAAAGCGGCGATTCTGTGCACGAAACGCCCGATTTGTGCGAAAAGGAGCAATTCGGTTCGTGAAACGCACGTTTTGTGCCAAAACTGAACAAAAGCGGCGATTCTGTGCACGAAATGCATGTTTTGCGCCAAAACTGAACAAAAACGGCGATTCAGAGCACGAAACGCACGTTTTGTGCCAGAAGACGCAATTCGGTGCGCGAAACGCCCGTTTTGTCCCAAAACTGAGCAAAAGCGGCGATTCTGTGCACGAAACGCCCGTTTTGTGCCAAAAGGAGCAATTCGGTGCGTGAAACGCACGTTTTGTGCCTAAACTGAGCAAAAGCGGCGATTCTGTGGACGAAACGCATGATTTGTGCCAAAACTGAGCAAAAGCGGCGATTCTAAGCACGAAACGCACGCTTTGTGCCAAAAGGAGAAATTCGGTTCGTGAAACGCACGTTTTGTGCCAAAACTGAGCAAAAGCGGCGATTGTGTGCACGAAACGCCCGTTTTGTGCCAAAGGAGCAATTCGTTGCGTCAATCGCACGTTTTGTGACAAAACTGATCAAATCCGGCGATTCTGTGCACGAAACGCACGTTTTGTGCCAAAACTGAGAAAAAGCGGCGATTCTGTGCACGAAACGCCCGATTTGTGCGAGAAGGAGCAATTCGGTACGTGAAACGCACGTTTTGTGCCAAAACTGAACAAAAGCGGCGATTCTGTGCACGAAATGCATGTTTTGCGCCAAACCTGAACAAAAACGGCGATTCAGAGCACGAAACGCACGTTTTGTGCCAGAAGACGCAATTCGGTGCGCGAAAGGCCCGTTTTGTCCCAAAACTGAGCAAAAGCGGCGATTCTGTGCACGAATCGCACGTTTTGTGCCAAAAGTGAACAAAAGCGGCGATTCTGTGCACGAAACGCATGTTTTGTGCCAAAACTGAGCAAAAGCGGCGATTCTGAGCACGAAACGCACGCTTTGTGCCAAAAGGAGAAATTCGGTACGTGCAACGCACGTTTTGTGCCAAAACTGAGCAAAAGCGGCGATTGTGTGCACGAAACGCCCGTTTTGTGCCAAAGGAGCAATTCGGTGCGTCAATCGCACGTTTTGTGACAAAACTGATCAAATCCGGCGATTCTGTGCACGAAACGCACGTTTTGTGCCAAAACTGAGAAAAAGCGGCGATTCTGTGCACGAAACGCACGTTTTGCGCCAAAACTGAGCAGAAGCGGCGATTCTGTGCACGAAACGCCCGTTTTGTGCGAAAAGAAGCAATTCGGTTCGTGAAACGCACGTTTTGTGCCAAAACTGAACAAAAGCGGCGATTCTGTGCACGAAACGCACGTTTTGTGCCAAAACTAAGCAAAAGCGGCGATTCTGTGGACGAAACGCATGATTTGTGCCAAAACTGAGCAAAAGCGGCGATTCTGAGCACGAAACTTACGCTTTGTGCCAAAAGGAGAAATTCGGTTCGTGAAACGCACGTTTTGTGCCAAAACTGAGCAAAAGCGGCGATTGTGTGCACGAAACGCCCGTTTTCTGCCAAAGGAGCAATTCGTTGCGTCAATCGCACGTTTTGTGACATAACTGATCAAATCCGGCGATTCTGTGCACGAAACGCACGTTTTGTGCCAAAACTGAGAAAAAGCGGCGATTCTGTGCACGAAACGCCCGATTTGTGCGAAAAGGAGCAATTCGGTTCGTGAAACGCACGTTTTGTGCCAAAACTGAACAAAAGCGGCGATTCTGTGCACGAAATGCATGTTTTGCGCCAAAACTGAACAAAAACGGCGATTCAGAGCACGAAACGCACGTTTTGTGCCAGAAGACGCAATTCGGTGCGCGAAACGCCCGTTTTGTCCCAAAACTGAGCAAAAGCGGCGATTCTGTGCACGAAACGCCCGTTTTGTGCCAAAAGGAGCAATTCGGTGCGTGAAACGCACGTTTTGTGCCTAAACTGAGCAAAAGCGGCGATTCTGTGGACGAAACGCATGATTTGTGCCAAAACTGAGCAAAAGCGGCGATTCTAAGCACGAAACGCACGCTTTGTGCCAAAAGGAGAAATTCGGTTCGTGAAACGCACGTTTTGTGCCAAAACTGAGCAAAAGCGGCGATTGTGTGCACGAAACGCCCGTTTTGTGCCAAAGGAGCAATTCGTTGCGTCAATCGCACGTTTTGTGACAAAACTGATCAAATCCGGCGATTCTGTGCACGAAACGCACGTTTTGTGCCAAAACTGAGAAAAAACGGCGATTCAGAGCACGAAACGCACGTTTTGTGCCAGAAGACGCAATTCGGTGCGCGAAAGGCCCGTTTTGTCCCAAAACTGAGCAAAAGCGGCGATTCTGTGCACGAATCGCACGTTTTGTGCCAAAAGTGAACAAAAGCGGCGATTCTGTGCACGAAACGCATGTTTTGTGCCAAAACTGAGCAAAAGCGGCGATTCTGAGCACGAAACGCACGCTTTGTGCCAAAAGGAGAAATTCGGTACGTGCAACGCACGTTTTGTGCCAAAACTGAGCAAAAGCGGCGATTGTGTGCACGAAACGCCCGTTTTGTGCCAAAGGAGCAATTCGGTGCGTCAATCGCACGTTTTGTGACAAAACTGATCAAATCCGGCGATTCTGTGCACGAAACGCACGTTTTGTGCCAAAACTGAGAAAAAGCGGCGATTCTGTGCACGAAACGCACGTTTTGCGCCAAAACTGAGCAGAAGCGGCGATTCTGTGCACGAAACGCCCGTTTTGTGCGAAAAGAAGCAATTCGGTTCGTGAAACGCACGTTTTGTGCCAAAACTGAACAAAAGCGGCGATTCTGTGCACGAAACGCACGTTTTGTGCCAAAACTAAGCAAAAGCGGCGATTCTGTGGACGAAACGCATGATTTGTGCCAAAACTGAGCAAAAGCGGCGATTCTGAGCACGAAACTTACGCTTTGTGCCAAAAGGAGAAATTCGGTTCGTGAAACGCACGTTTTGTGCCAAAACTGAGCAAAAGCGGCGATTGTGTGCACGAAACGCCCGTTTTGTGCCAAAGGAGCAATTCGGTGCGTCAATCGCACGTTTTGTGACAAAACTGATCAAATCCGGCGATTCTGTGCACGAAACGCACGTTTTGTGCCAAAACTGAGAAAAAGCGGCGATTCTGTGCACGAAACGCACGTTTTGCGCCAAAACTGAGCAGGAGCGGCGATTCTGTGCACGAAACGCCCGTTTTGTGCGAAAAGAAGCAATTCGGTTCGTGAAACGCACGTTTTGTGCCAAAACTGAACAAAAACGGCGATTCAGAGCACGAAACGAACGTTTTGTGCCAGAAGACGCAATTCGGTGCGCGAAACGCACGTTTTGTCCCAAAACTGAGCAAAAGCGGCGAATCTGTACACGAAACGCACGTTTTGTGCCAAAACTGAGCAAAAGCGGCGATTCTGTGCACGAAACGCATGATTTGTGCCAAAACTGAGCAAAAGCGGCGATTCTGAGCACGAAACGCACGCTTTGTGCCAAAAGGAGAAATTCGGTTCGTGAAACGCACGTTTTGTGCCAAAACTGAGCAAAAGCGGCGATTGTGTGCACGAAACGCCCGTTTTCTGCCAAAGGAGCAATTCGTTGCGTCAATCGCACGTTTTGTGACATAACTGATCAAATCCGGCGATTCTGTACACGAAACGCACGTTTTGTGCCAAAACTGAGAAAAAGCGGCGATTCTGTGCACGAAACGCCCGATTTGTGCGAAAAGGAGCAATTCGGTTCGTGAAACGCACGTTTTGTGCCAAAACTGAACAAAAGCGGCGATTCTGTGCACGAAATGCATGTTTTGCGCCAAAACTGAACAAAAACGGCGATTCAGAGCACGAAACTCACGTTTTGTGCCAGAAGACGCAATTCGGTGCGCGAAACGCCCGTTTTGTCCCAAAACTGAGCAAAAGCGGCGATTCTGTGCACGAATCGCACGTTTTGTGCCAAAAGTGAACAAAAGCGGCGATTCTGTGCACGAAACGCATGTTTTGTGCCAAAACTGAGCAAAAGCGGCGATTCTGAGCACGAAACGCACGCTTTGTGCCAAAAGGAGAAATTCGGTACGTGCAACGCACGTTTTGTGCCAAAACTGAGCAAAAGCGGCGATTGTGTGCACGAAACGCCCGTTTTGTGCCAAAGGAGCAATTCGGTGCGTCAATCGCACGTTTTGTGACAAAACTGATCAAATCCGGCGATTCTGTGCACGAAACGCACGTTTTGTGCCAAAACTGAGAAAAAGCGGCGATTCTGTGCACGAAACGCACGTTTTGCGCCAAAACTGAGCAGAAGCGGCGATTCTGTGCACGAAACGCCCGTTTTGTGCGAAAAGAAGCAATTCGGTTCGTGAAACGCACGTTTTGTGCCAAAACTGAACAAAAGCGGCGATTCTGTGCACGAAACGCACGTTTTGTGCTAAAACTAAGCAAAAGCGGCGATTCTGTGGACGAAACGCATGATTTGTGCCAAAACTGAGCAAAAGCGGCGATTCTGAGCACGAAACTTACGCTTTGTGCCAAAAGGAGAAATTCGGTTCGTGAAACGCACGTTTTGTGCCAAAACTGAGCAAAAGCGGCGATTGTGTGCACGAAACGCCCGTTTTGTGCCAAAGGAGCAATTCGGTGCGTCAATCGCACGTTTTGTGACAAAACTGATCAAATCCGGCGATTCTGTGCACGAAACGCACGTTTTGTGCCAAAACTGAGAGAAAGCGGCGATTCTGTGCACGAAACGCACGTTTTGCGCCAAAACTGAGCAGGAGCGGCGATTCTGTGCACGAAACGCCCGTTTTGTGCGAAAAGAAGCAATTCGGTTCGTGAAACGCACGTTTTGTGCCAAAACTGAACAAAAGCGGCGATTCTGTGCACGAAACGCACGTTTTGTGCCAAAACTAAGCAAAAGCGGCGATTCTGTGGACGAAACGCATGATTTGTGCCAAAACTGAGCAAAAGCGGCGATTCTGAGCACGAAACTTACGCTTTGTGCCAAAAGGAGAAATTCGGTTCGTGAAACGCACGTTTTGTGCCAAAACTGAGCAAAAGCGGCGATTGTGTGCACGAAACGCCCGTTTTGTGCCAAAGGAGCAATTCGGTGCGTCAATCGCACGTTTTGTGACAAAACTGATCAAATCCGGCGATTCTGTGCACGAAACGCACGTTTTGTGCCAAAACTGAGAAAAAGCGGCGATTCTGTGCACGAAACGCACGTTTTGCGCCAAAACTGAGCAGGAGCGGCGATTCTGTGCACGAAACGCCCGTTTTGTGCGAAAAGAAGCAATTCGGTTCGTGAAACGCACGTTTTGTGCCAAAACTGAACAAAAACGGCGATTCAGAGCACGAAACGCACGTTTTGTGCCAGAAGACGCAATTCGGTGCGCGAAACGCACGTTTTGTCCCAAAACTGAGCAAAAGCGGCGAATCTGTACACGAAACGCACGTTTTGTGCCAAAACTGAGCAAAAGCGGCGATTCTGTGCACGAAACGCATGATTTGTGCCAAAACTGAGCAAAAGCGGCGATTCTGAGCACGAAACGCACGCTTTGTGCCAAAAGGAGAAATTCGGTTCGTGAAACGCACGTTTTGTGCCAAAACTGAACAAAAGCGGCGATTCTGTGCACGAAATGCATGTTTTGCGCCAAAACTGAACAAAAACGGCGATTCAGAGCACGAAACGCACGTTTTGTGCCAGAAGACGCAATTCGGTGCGTGAAACGCCCGTTTTGTGCCAAAACTGAGCAAAAGCGGCGATTCTGTGCACAAAACGCCCGTTTTGTGCCAAAAGGAGCAATTCGGTGCGTGAAACGCACGTTTTGTGCCTAAACTGAGCAAAAGCGGCGATTCTGTGGACGAAACGCATGATTTGTGCCAAAACTGAGCAAAAGCGGCGATTCTAAGCACGAAACGCACGCTTTGTGCCAAAAGGAGAAATTCGGTTCGTGAAACGCACGTTTTGTGCCAAAACTGAGCAAAAGCGGCGATTGTGTGCACGAAACGCCCGTTTTGTGCCAAAGGAGCAATTCGTTGCGTCAATCGCACGTTTTGTGACAAAACTGATCAAATCCGGCGATTCTGTGCACGAAACGCACGTTTTGTGCCAAAACTGAGAAAAAGCGGCGATTCTGTGCACGAAACGCCCGATTTGTGCGAAAAGGAGCAATTCGGTTCGTGAAACGCACGTTTTGTGCCAAAACTGAACAAAAGCGGCGATTCTGTGCACGAAATGCATGTTTTGCGCCAAAACTGAACAAAAACGGCGATTCAGAGCACGAATCGCACGTTTTGTGCCAGAAGACGCAATTCGGTGTGCGAAAGGCCCGTTTTGTCCCAAAACTGAGCAAAAGCGGCGATTCTGTGCACGAATCGCACGTTTTGTGCCAAAAGTGAACAAAAGCGGCGATTCTGTGCACGAAACGCATGTTTTGTGCCAAAACTGAGCAAAAGCGGCGATTCTGAGCACGAAACGCACGTTTTGCGCCAAAACTGAGCAGAAGCGGCGATTCTGTGCACGAAACGCCCGTTTTGTGCGAAAAGAAGCAATTCGGTTCGTGAAACGCACGTTTTGTGCCAAAACTGAACAAAAGCGGCGATTCTGTGCACGAAATGCATGTTTTGCGCCAAAACTGAACAAAAACGGCGATTCAGAGCACGAAACGCACGTTTTGTGCCAGAAGACGCAATTCGGTGCGCGAAACGCACGTTTTGTGCCAAAACTGAGCAAAAGCGGCGATTGTGTGCACGAAACGCCCGTTTTCTGCCAAAGGAGCAATTCGTTGCGTCAATCGCACGTTTTGTGACATAACTGATCAAATCCGGCGATTCTGTACACGAAACGCACGTTTTGTGCCAAAACTGAGAAAAAGCGGCGATTCTGTGCACGAAACGCCCGATTTGTGCGAAAAGGAGCAATTCGGTTCGTGAAACGCACGTTTTGTGCCAAAACTGAACAAAAGCGGCGATTCTGTGCACGAAATGCATGTTTTGCGCCAAAACTGAACAAAAACGGCGATTCAGAGCACGAAACGCACGTTTTGTGCCAGAAGACGCAATTCGGTGCGCGAAACGCCCGTTTTGTGCCAAAACTGAGCAAAAGCGGCGATTCTGTGCACGAAACGCCCGATTTGTGCGAAAAGGAGCAATTCGGTGCGTGAAACGCACGTTTTGTGCCTAAACTGAGCAAAAGCGGCGATTCTGTGGACGAAACGCATGATTTGTGCCAAAACTGAGCAAAAGCGGCGATTCTAAGCACGAAACGCACGCTTTGTGCCAAAAGGAGAAATTCGGTTCGTGAAACGCACGTTTTGTGCCAAAACTGAGCAAAAGCGGCGATTGTGTGCACGAAACGCCCGTTTTGTGCCAAAGGAGCAATTCGTTGCGTCAATCGCACGTTTTGTGACAAAACTGATCAAATCCGGCGATTCTGTGCACGAAACGCACGTTTTGTGCCAAAACTGAGAAAAAGCGGCGATTCTGTGCACGAAACGCCCGATTTGTGCGAAAAGGAGCAATTCGGTTCGTGAAACGCACGTTTTGTGCCAAAACTGAACAAAAGCGGCGATTCTGTGCACGAAATGCATGTTTTGCGCCAAAACTGAACAAAAACGGCGATTCAGAGCACGAATCGCACGTTTTGTGCCAGAAGACGCAATTCGGTGTGCGAAAGGCCCGTTTTGTCCCAAAACTGAGCAAAAGCGGCGATTCTGTGCACGAATCGCACGTTTTGTGCCAAAAGTGAACAAAAGCGGCGATTCTGTGCACGAAACGCATGTTTTGTGCCAAAACTGAGCAAAAGCGGCGATTCTGAGCACGAAACGCACGTTTTGCGCCAAAACTGAGCAGAAGCGGCGATTCTGTGCACGAAACGCCCGTTTTGTGCGAAAAGAAGCAATTCGGTTCGTGAAACGCACGTTTTGTGCCAAAACTGAACAAAAGCGGCGATTCTGTGCACGAAATGCATGTTTTGCGCCAAAACTGAACAAAAACGGCGATTCAGAGCACGAAACGCACGTTTTGTGCCAGAAGACGCAATTCGGTGCGCGAAACGCACGTTTTGTGCCAAAACTGAGCAAAAGCGGCGATTGTGTGCACGAAACGCCCGTTTTCTGCCAAAGGAGCAATTCGTTGCGTCAATCGCACGTTTTGTGACATAACTGATCAAATCCGGCGATTCTGTACACGAAACGCACGTTTTGTGCCAAAACTGAGAAAAAGCGGCGATTCTGTGCACGAAACGCCCGATTTGTGCGAAAAGGAGCAATTCGGTTCGTGAAACGCACGTTTTGTGCCAAAACTGAACAAAAGCGGCGATTCTGTGCACGAAATGCATGTTTTGCGCCAAAACTGAACAAAAACGGCGATTCAGAGCACGAAACGCACGTTTTGTGCCAGAAGACGCAATTCGGTGCGCGAAACGCCCGTTTTGTGCCAAAACTGAGCAAAAGCGGCGATTCTGTGCACGAAACGCCCGTTTTGTGCCAAAAGGAGCAATTCGGTGCGTGAAACGCACGTTTTGTGCCTAAACTGAGCAAAAGCGGCGATTCTGTGGACGAAACGCATGATTTGTGCCAAAACTGAGCAAAAGCGGCGATTCTAAGCACGAAACGCACGCTTTGTGCCAAAAGGAGAAATTCGGTTCGTGAAACGCACGTTTTGTGCCAAAACTGAGCAAAAGCGGCGATTGTGTGCACGAAACGCCCGTTTTGTGCCAAAGGAGCAATTCGTTGCGTCAATCGCACGTTTTGTGACAAAACTGATCAAATCCGGCGATTCTGTGCACGAAACGCACGTTTTGCGCCAAAACTGAGAAAAAGCGGCGATTCTGTGCACGAAACGCCCGATTTGTGCGAAAAGGAGCAATTCGGTTCGTGAAACGCACGTTTTGTGCCAAAACTGAAAAAAAGCGGCGATTCTGTGCACGAAATGCATGTTTTGCGCCAAAACTGAACAAAAACGGCGATTCAGAGCACGAAACGCACGTTTTGTGCCAGAAGACGCAATTCGGTGCGCGAAACGCCCGTTTTGTGCCAAAACTGAGCAAAAGCGGCGATTCTGTGCACGAAACGCCCGTTTTGTGCCAAAAGGAGCAATTCGGTGCGTGAAACGCACGTTTTGTGCCTAAACTGAGCAAAAGCGGCGATTCTGTGGACGAAACGCATGATTTGTGCCAAAACTGAGCAAAAGCGGCGATTCTAAGCACGAAACGCACGCTTTGTGCCAAAAGGAGAAATTCGGTTCGTGAAACGCACGTTTTGTGCCAAAACTGAGCAAAAGCGGCGATTGTGTGCACGAAACGCCCGTTTTGTGCCAAAGGAGCAATTCGTTGCGTCAATCGCACGTTTTGTGACAAAACTGATCAAATCCGGCGATTCTGTGCACGAAACGCACGTTTTGTGCCAAAACTGAGAAAAAGCGGCGATTCTGTGCACGAAACGCCCGATTTGTGCGAAAAGGAGCAATTCGGTTCGTGAAACGCACGTTTTGTGCCAAAACTGAACAAAAGCGGCGATTCTGTGCACGAAATGCATGTTTTGCGCCAAAACTGAACAAAAACGGCGATTCAGAGCACGAATCGCACGTTTTGTGCCAGAAGACGCAATTCGTTGCGCGAAAGGCCCGTTTTGTCCCAAAACTGAGCAAAAGCGGCGATTCTGTGCACGAATCGCACGTTTTGTGCCAAAAGTGAACAAAAGCGGCGATTCTGTGCACGAAACGCATGTTTTGTGCCAAAACTGAGCAAAAGCGGCGATTCTGAGCACGAAACGCACGTTTTGCGCCAAAACTGAGCAGAAGCGGCGATTCTGTGCACGAAACGCCCGTTTTGTGCGAAAAGAAGCAATTCGGTTCGTGAAACGCACGTTTTGTGCCAAAACTGAACAAAAGCGGCGATTCTGTGCACGAAATGCATGTTTTGCGCCAAAACTGAACAAAAACGGCGATTCAGAGCACGAAACGCACGTTTTGTGCCAGAAGACGCAATTCGGTGCGCGAAACGCACGTTTTGTGCCAAAACTGAGCAAAAGCGGCGATTGTGTGCACGAAACGCCCGTTTTCTGCCAAAGGAGCAATTCGTTGCGTCAATCGCACGTTTTGTGACATAACTGATCAAATCCGGCGATTCTGTACACGAAACGCACGTTTTGTGCCAAAACTGAGAAAAAGCGGCGATTCTGTGCACGAAACGCCCGATTTGTGCGAAAAGGAGCAATTCGGTTCGTGAAACGCACGTTTTGTGCCAAAACTGAACAAAAGCGGCGATTCTGTGCACGAAATGCATGTTTTGCGCCAAAACTGAACAAAAACGGCGATTCAGAGCACGAAACGCACGTTTTGTGCCAGAAGACGCAATTCGGTGCGCGAAACGCCCGTTTTGTGCCAAAACTGAGCAAAAGCGGCGATTCTGTGCACGAAACGCCCGTTTTGTGCCAAAAGGAGCAATTCGGTGCGTGAAACGCACGTTTTGTGCCTAAACTGAGCAAAAGCGGCGATTCTGTGGACGAAACGCATGATTTGTGCCAAAACTGAGCAAAAGCGGCGATTCTAAGCACGAAACGCACGCTTTGTGCCAAAAGGAGAAATTCGGTTCGTGAAACGCACGTTTTGTGCCAAAACTGAGCAAAAGCGGCGATTGTGTGCACGAAACGCCCGTTTTGTGCCAAAGGAGCAATTCGTTGCGTCAATCGCACGTTTTGTGACAAAACTGATCAAATCCGGCGATTCTGTGCACGAAACGCACGTTTTGCGCCAAAACTGAGAAAACGCGGCGATTCTGTGCACGAAACGCCCGATTTGTGCGAAAAGGAGCAATTCGGTGCGTGAAACGCACGTTTTGTGCCTAAACTGAGCAAAAGCGGCGATTCTGTGGACGAAACGCATGATTTGTGCCAAAACTGAGCAAAAGCGGCGATTCTAAGCACGAAACGCACGCTTTGTGCCAAAAGGAGAAATTCGGTTCGTGAAACGCACGTTTTGTGCCAAAACTGAGCAAAAGCGGCGATTGTGTGAACGAAACGCCCGTTTTGTGCCAAAGGAGCAATTCGTTGCGTCAATCGCACGTTTTGTGACAAAACTGATCAAATCCGGCGATTCTGTGCACGAAACGCACGTTTTGTGCCAAAACTGAGAAAAAGCGGCGATTCTGTGCACGAAACGCCCGATTTGTGCGAAAAGGAGCAATTCGGTTCGTGAAACGCACGTTTTGTGCCAAAACTGAACAAAAGCGGCGATTCTGTGCACGAAATGCATGTTTTGCGCCAAAACTGAACAAAAACGGCGATTCAGAGCACGAATCGCACGTTTTGTGCCAGAAGACGCAATTCGGTGTGCGAAAGGCCCGTTTTGTCCCAAAACTGAGCAAAAGCGGCGATTCTGTGCACGAATCGCACGTTTTGTGCCAAAAGTGAACAAAAGCGGCGATTCTGTGCACGAAACGCATGTTTTGTGCCAAAACTGAGCAAAAGCGGCGATTCTGAGCACGAAACGCACGTTTTGCGCCAAAACTGAGCAGAAGCGGCGATTCTGTGCACGAAACGCCCGTTTTGTGCGAAAAGAAGCAATTCGGTTCGTGAAACGCACGTTTTGTGCCAAAACTGAACAAAAGCGGCGATTCTGTGCACGAAATGCATGTTTTGCGCCAAAACTGAACAAAAACGGCGATTCAGAGCACGAAACGCACGTTTTGTGCCAGAAGACGCAATTCGGTGCGCGAAACGCACGTTTTGTGCCAAAACTGAGCAAAAGCGGCGATTGTGTGCACGAAACGCCCGTTTTCTGCCAAAGGAGCAATTCGTTGCGTCAATCGCACGTTTTGTGACATAACTGATCAAATCCGGCGATTCTGTACACGAAACGCACGTTTTGTGCCAAAACTGAGAAAAAGCGGCGATTCTGTGCACGAAACGCCCGATTTGTGCGAAAAGGAGCAATTCGGTTCGTGAAACGCACGTTTTGTGCCAAAACTGAACAAAAGCGGCGATTCTGTGCACGAAATGCATGTTTTGCGCCAAAACTGAACAAAAACGGCGATTCAGAGCACGAAACGCACGTTTTGTGCCAGAAGACGCAATTCGGTGCGCGAAACGCCCGTTTTGTGCCAAAACTGAGCAAAAGCGGCGATTCTGTGCACGAAACGCCCGTTTTGTGCCAAAAGGAGCAATTCGGTGCGTGAAACGCACGTTTTGTGCCTAAACTGAGCAAAAGCGGCGATTCTGTGGACGAAACGCATGATTTGTGCCAAAACTGAGCAAAAGCGGCGATTCTAAGCACGAAACGCACGCTTTGTGCCAAAAGGAGAAATTCGGTTCGTGAAACGCACGTTTTGTGCCAAAACTGAGCAAAAGCGGCGATTGTGTGCACGAAACGCCCGTTTTGTGCCAAAGGAGCAATTCGTTGCGTCAATCGCACGTTTTGTGACAAAACTGATCAAATCCGGCGATTCTGTGCACGAAACGCACGTTTTGCGCCAAAACTGAGAAAAAGCGGCGATTCTGTGCACGAAACGCCCGATTTGTGCGAAAAGGAGCAATTCGGTTCGTGAAACGCACGTTTTGTGCCAAAACTGAAAAAAAGCGGCGATTCTGTGCACGAAATGCATGTTTTGCGCCAAAACTGAACAAAAACGGCGATTCAGAGCACGAAACGCACGTTTTGTGCCAGAAGACGCAATTCGGTGCGCGAAACGCCCGTTTTGTGCCAAAACTGAGCAAAAGCGGCGATTCTGTGCACGAAACGCCCGTTTTGTGCCAAAAGGAGCAATTCGGTGCGTGAAACGCACGTTTTGTGCCTAAACTGAGCAAAAGCGGCGATTCTGTGGACGAAACGCATGATTTGTGCCAAAACTGAGCAAAAGCGGCGATTCTAAGCACGAAACGCACGCTTTGTGCCAAAAGGAGAAATTCGGTTCGTGAAACGCACGTTTTGTGCCAAAACTGAGCAAAAGCGGCGATTGTGTGCACGAAACGCCCGTTTTGTGCCAAAGGAGCAATTCGTTGCGTCAATCGCACGTTTTGTGACAAAACTGATCAAATCCGGCGATTCTGTGCACGAAACGCACGTTTTGTGCCAAAACTGAGAAAAAGCGGCGATTCTGTGCACGAAACGCCCGATTTGTGCGAAAAGGAGCAATTCGGTTCGTGAAACGCACGTTTTGTGCCAAAACTGAACAAAAGCGGCGATTCTGTGCACGAAATGCATGTTTTGCGCCAAAACTGAACAAAAACGGCGATTCAGAGCACGAATCGCACGTTTTGTGCCAGAAGACGCAATTCGTTGCGCGAAAGGCCCGTTTTGTCCCAAAACTGAGCAAAAGCGGCGATTCTGTGCACGAATCGCACGTTTTGTGCCAAAAGTGAACAAAAGCGGCGATTCTGTGCACGAAACGCATGTTTTGTGCCAAAACTGAGCAAAAGCGGCGATTCTGAGCACGAAACGCACGCTTTGTGCCAAAAGGAGAAATTCGGTACGTGCAACGCACGTTTTGTGCCAAAACTGAGCAAAAGCGGCGATTGTGTGCACGAAACGCCCGTTTTGTGCCAAAGGAGCAATTCGGTGCGTCAATCGCACGTTTTGTGACAAAACTGATCAAATCCGGCGATTCTGTGCACGAAACGCACGTTTTGTGCCAAAACTGAGAAAAAGCGGCGATTCTGTGCACGAAACGCACGTTTTGCGCCAAAACTGAGCAGAAGCGGCGATTCTGTGCACGAAACGCCCGTTTTGTGCGAAAAGAAGCAATTCGGTTCGTGAAACGCACGTTTTGTGCCAAAACTGAGCAAAAGCGGCGATTGTGTGCACGAAACGCCCGTTTTGTGCCAAAGGAGCAATTCGGTGCGTCAATCGCACGTTTTGTGACAAAACTGAACAAAAGCGGCGATTCTGTGCACGAAATGCATGTTTTGCGCCAAAACTGAGCAAAAACGGCGATTCAGAGCACGAAACGCACGTTTTGTGCCAGAAGACGCAATTCGGTGCGCGAAACGCACGTTTTGTCCCAAAACTGAGCAAAAGCGGCGAATCTGTACACGAAACGCACGTTTTGTGCCAAAACTGAGCAAAAGCGGCGATTCTGTGCACGAAACGCATGATATGTGCCAAAACTGAGCAAAAGCGGCGATTCTGAGCACGAAACGCACGCTTTGTGCCAAAAGGAGAAATTCGGTTCGTGAAACGCACGTTTTGTGCCAAAACTGAGCAAAAGCGGCGATTGTGTGCACGAAACGCCCGTTTTCTGCCAAAGGAGCAATTCGTTGCGTCAATCGCACGTTTTGTGACATAACTGATCAAATCCGGCGATTCTGTACACGAAACGCACGTTTTGTGCCAAAACTGAGAAAAAGCGGCGATTCTGTGCACGAAACGCCCGATTTGTGCGAAAAGGAGCAATTCGGTTCGTGAAACGCACGTTTTGTGCCAAAACTGAACAAAAGCGGCGATTCTGTGCACGAAATGCATGTTTTGCGCCAAAACTGAACAAAAACGGCGATTCTGTGCACGAAACGCACGTTTTGTGCCAAAACTGAGAAAAAGCGGCGATTCTGTGCACGAAACGCCCGATTTGTGCGAAAAGGAGCAATTCGGTTCGTGAAACGCACGTTTTGTGCCAAAACTGAACAAAAGCGGCGATTCTGTGCACGAAATGCATGTTTTGCGCCAAAACTGAACAAAAACGGCGATTCAGAGCACGAATCGCACGTTTTGTGCCAGAAGACGCAATTCGTTGCGCGAAAGGCCCGTTTTGTCCCAAAACTGAGCAAAAGCGGCGATTCTGTGCACGAATCGCACGTTTTGTGCCAAAAGTGAACAAAAGCGGCGATTCTGTGCACGAAACGCATGTTTTGTGCCAAAACTGAGCAAAAGCGGCGATTCTGAGCACGAAACGCACGCTTTGTGCCAAAAGGAGAAATTCGGTACGTGCAACGCACGTTTTGTGCCAAAACTGAGCAAAAGCGGCGATTGTGTGCACGAAACGCCCGTTTTGTGCCAAAGGAGCAATTCGGTGCGTCAATCGCACGTTTTGTGACAAAACTGATCAAATCCGGCGATTCTGTGCACGAAACGCACGTTTTGTGCCAAAACTGAGAAAAAGCGGCGATTCTGTGCACGAAACGCACGTTTTGCGCCAAAACTGAGCAGAAGCGGCGATTCTGTGCACGAAACGCCCGTTTTGTGCGAAAAGAAGCAATTCGGTTCGTGAAACGCACGTTTTGTGCCAAAACTGAGCAAAAGCGGCGATTGTGTGCACGAAACGCCCGTTTTGTGCCAAAGGAGCAATTCGGTGCGTCAATCGCACGTTTTGTGACAAAACTGAACAAAAGCGGCGATTCTGTGCACGAAATGCATGTTTTGCGCCAAAACTGAGCAAAAACGGCGATTCAGAGCACGAAACGCACGTTTTGTGCCAGAAGACGCAATTCGGTGCGCGAAACGCACGTTTTGTCCCAAAACTGAGCAAAAGCGGCGAATCTGTACACGAAACGCACGTTTTGTGCCAAAACTGAGCAAAAGCGGCGATTCTGTGCACGAAACGCATGATATGTGCCAAAACTGAGCAAAAGCGGCGATTCTGAGCACGAAACGCACGCTTTGTGCCAAAAGGAGAAATTCGGTTCGTGAAACGCACGTTTTGTGCCAAAACTGAGCAAAAGCGGCGATTGTGTGCACGAAACGCCCGTTTTCTGCCAAAGGAGCAATTCGTTGCGTCAATCGCACGTTTTGTGACATAACTGATCAAATCCGGCGATTCTGTACACGAAACGCACGTTTTGTGCCAAAACTGAGAAAAAGCGGCGATTCTGTGCACGAAACGCACGTTTTGCGCCAAAACTGAGCAGAAGCGGCGATTCTGTGCACGAAACGCCCGTTTTGTGCGAAAAGAAGCAATTCGGTTCGTGAAACGCACGTTTTGTGCCAAAACTGAACAAAAACGGCGATTCAGAGCACGAAACGCACGTTTTGTGCCAAAAGACGCAATTCGGTGCGCGAAAGGCCCGTTTTGTCCCAAAACTGAGCAAAAGCGGCGATTCTGTGCACGAAACGCCCGTTTTGTGCGAAAAGAAGCAATTCGGTTCGTGAAACGCATGTTTTGTGCCAAAACTGAACAAAAGCGGCGATTCTGTGCACGAAACGCACGTTTTGGGCCAAAACTAAGCAAAAGCGGCGATTCTGGGCACGAAACGCACGTTTTGCGCCAAAACTGAGCAGAAGCGGCGATTCTGTGCACGAAACGCCCGATTTGTGCGAAAAGGAGCAATTCGGTTCGTGAAACGCACGTTTTGTGCCAAAACTGAACAAAAGCGGCGATTCTGTGCACGAAATGCATGTTTTGCGCCAAAACTGAACAAAAACGGCGATTCAGAGCACGAAACTCACGTTTTGTGCCAGAGGACGCAATTCGGTGCGCGAAACGCCCGTTTTGTCCCAAAACTGAGCAAAAGCGGCGATTCTGTGCACGAAACGCCCGTTTTGTGCCAAAAGGAGCAATTCGGTGCGTGAAACGCACGTTTTGTGCCTAAACTGAGCAAAAGCGGCGATTCTGTGGACGAAACGCATGATTTGTGCCAAAACTGAGCAAAAGCGGCGATTCTAAGCACGAAACGCACGCTTTGTGCCAAAAGGAGAAACTCGGTTCGTGAAACGCACGCTTTGTGCCAAAACTGAGCAAAAGCGGCGATTGTGTGCACGAAACGCCCGTTTTGTGCCAAAGGAGCAATTCGTTGCGTCAATCGCACGTTTTGTGACAAAACTGATCAAATCCGGCGATTCTTTGCACGAAACGCACGTTTTGTGCCAAAACTGAGCAAAAGCGGCGATTGTGTGCACGAAACGCCCGATTTGTGCGAAAAGGAGCAATTCGGTTCGTGAAACGCACGTTTTGTGCCAAAGCTGAACAAAAGCGGCGATTCTGTGCACGAAATGCATGTTTTGCGCCAAAACTGAACAAAAACGGCGATTCAGAGCACGAAACGCACGTTTTGTGCCATAAGACGCAATTCGGTGCGCGAAACGCACGTTTTGTCCCAAAACTGAGCAAAAGCGGCGAATCTGTACACGAAACGCACGTTTTGTGCCAAAACTGAGCAAAAGCGGCGATTCTGTGCACGAAACGCATGATATGTGCCAAAACTGAGCAAAAGCGGCGATTCTGAGCACGAAACGCACGCTTTGTGCCAAAAGGAGAAATTCGGTTCGTGAAACGCACGTTTTGTGCCAAAACTGAGCAAAAGCGCCGATTGTGTGCACGAAACGCCCGTTTTCTGCCAAAGGAGCAATTCGTTGCGTCAATCGCACGTTTTGTGACATAACTGATCAAATCCGGCGATTCTGTACACGAAACGCACGTTTTGTGCCAAAACTGAGAAAAAGCGGCGATTCTGTGCACGAAACGCGCGTTTTGCGCCAAAACTGAGCAGAAGCGGCGATTCTGTGCACGAAACGCCCGTTTTGTGCGAAAAGAAGCAATTCAGTTCGTGAAACGCACGTTTTGTGCCAAAACTGAACAAAAACGGCGATTCAGAGCACGAAACGCACGTTTTGTGCCAAAAGACGCAATTCGGTGCGCGAAAGGCCCGTTTTGTCCCAAAACTGAGCAAAAGCGGCGATTCTGTGCACGAAACGCCCGTTTTGTGCGAAAAGAAGCAATTCGGTTCGTGAAACGCACGTTTTGTGCCAAAACTGAACAAAAGCGGCGATTCTGTGCACGAAACGCACGTTTTGGGCCAAAACTAAGCAAAAGCGGCGATTCTGGGCACGAAACGCACGTTTTGCGCCAAAACTGAGCAGAAGCGGCGATTCTGTGCACGAAACGCCCGATTTGTGCGAAAAGGAGCAATTCGGTTCGTGAAACGCACGTTTTGTGCCAAAACTGAACAAAAGCGGCGATTCTGTGCACGAAATGCATGTTTTGCGCCAAAACTGAACAAAAACGGCGATTCAGAGCACGAAACTCACGTTTTGTGCCAGAGGACGCAATTCGGTGCGCGAAACGCCCGTTTTGTCCCAAAACTGAGCAAAAGCGGCGATTCTGTGCACGAAACGCCCGTTTTGTGCCAAAAGGAGCAATTCGGTGCGTGAAACGCACGTTTTGTGCCTAAACTGAGCAAAAGCGGCGATTCTGTGGACGAAACGCATGATTTGTGCCAAAACTGAGCAAAAGCGGCGATTCTAAGCACGAAACGCACGTTTTGTGCCAAAAGGAGAAATTCGGTTCGTGAAACGCACGTTTTGTGCCAAAACTGAGCAAAAGCGGCGATTGTGTGCACGAAACGCCCGTTTTGTGCCAAAGGAGCAATTCGTTGCGTCAATCGCACGTTTTGTGACAAAACTGATCAAATCCGGCGATTCTGTGCACGAAACGCACGTTTTGTGCCAAAACTGAGAAAGAGCGGCGATTCTGTGCACGAAACGCCCGATTTGTGCGAAAAGGAGCAATTCGGTTCGTGAAACGCACGTTTTGTGCCAAAACTGAACAAAAGCGGCGATTCTGTGCACGAAATGCATGTTTTGCGCCAAAACTGAACAAAAACGGCGATTCAGAGCACGAAACGCACGTTTTGTGCCAGAAGACGCAATTCGGTGCGCGAAACGCCCGTTTTGTCCCAAAACTGAGCGAAAGCGGCGATTCTGTGCACGAAACGCCCGTTTTGTGCCAAAAGGAGCAATTCGGTGCGTGAAACGCACGTTTTGTGCCTAAACTGAGCAAAAGCGGCGATTCTGTGGACGAAACGCATGATTTGTGCCAAAACTGAGCAAAAGCGGCGATTCTAAGCACGAAACGCACGCTTTGTGCCAAAAGGAGAAATTCGGTTCGTGAAACGCACGTTTTGTGCCAAAACTGAGCAAAAGCGGCGATTGTGTGCACGAAACGCCCGTTTTCTGCCAAAGGAGCAATTCGTTGCGTCAATCGCACGTTTTGTGACAAAACTGATCAAATCCGGCGATTCTGTGCACGAACCGCACGTTTTGTGCCAAAACTGAGAAAAAGCGGCGATTCTGTGCACGAAACGCCCGATTTGTGCGAAAAGGAGCAATTCGGTTCGTGAAACGCACGTTTTGTGCCAAAACTGAACAAAAGCGGCGATTCTGTGCACGAAATGCATGTTTTGCGCCAAAACTGAACAAAAACGGCGATTCAGAGCACGAAACGCACGTTTTGTGCCAGAAGACGCAATTCGGTGCGTGAAACGCCCGTTTTGTGCCAAAACTGAGCAAAAGCGGCGATTCTGTGCACGAAACGCCCGTTTTGTGCCAAAAGGAGCAATTCGGTGCGTGAAACGCACGTTTTGTGCCTAAACTGAGCAAAAGCGGCGATTCTGTGGACGAAACGCATGATTTGTGCCAAAACTGAGCAAAAGCGGCGATTCTAAGCACGAAACGCACGCTTTGTGCCAAAAGGAGAAATTCGGTGCGCGAAACGCCCGTTTTGTCCCAAAACTGAGCAAAAGCGGCGATTCTGTGCACGAAACGCCCGTTTTGTGCCAAAAGGAGAAATTCGGTTCGTGAAACGCACGTTTTGTGCCAAAACTGAACAAAAGCGGCGATTCTGTGCACGAAACGCACGTTTTGTGCTAAAACTAAGCAAAAGCGGCGATTCTGTGGACGAAACGCATGATTTGTGCCAAAACTGAGCAAAAGCGGCGATTCTGAGCACGAAACTTACGCTTTGTGCCAAAAGGAGAAATTCGGTTCGTGAAACGCACGTTTTGTGCCAAAACTGAGCAAAAGCGGCGATTGTGTGCACGAAACGCCCGTTTTGTGCCAAAGGAGCAATTCGGTGCGTCAATCGCACGTTTTGTGACAAAACTGATCAAATCCGGCGATTCTGTGCACGAAACGCACGTTTTGTGCCAAAACTGAGAGAAAGCGGCGATTCTGTGCACGAAACGCACGTTTTGCGCCAAAACTGAGCAGGAGCGGCGATTCTGTGCACGAAACGCCCGTTTTGTGCGAAAAGAAGCAATTCGGTTCGTGAAACGCACGTTTTGTGCCAAAACTGAACAAAAACGGCGATTCAGAGCACGAAACGCACGTTTTGTGCCAGAAGACGCAATTCGGTGCGCGAAAGGCCCGTTTTGTCCCAAAACTGAGCAAAAGCGGCGATTCTGTGCACGAATCGCACGTTTTGTGCCAAAAGTGAACAAAAGCGGCGATTCTGTGCACGAAACGCATGTTTTGTGCCAAAACTGAGCAAAAGCCGCGATTCTGAGCACGAAACGCACGCTTTGTGCCAAAAGGAGAAATTCGGTACGTGCAACGCACGTTTTGTGCCAAAACTGAGCAAAAGCGGCGATTGTGTGCACGAAACGCCCGTTTTGTGCCAAAGGAGCAATTCGGTGCGTCAATCGCACGTTTTGTGACAAAACTGAACAAAAGCGGCGATTCTGTGCACGAAATGCATGTTTTGCGCCAAAACTGAGCAAAAACGGCGATTCAGAGCACGAAACGCACGTTTTGTGCCAGAAGACGCAATTCGGTGCGCGAAACGCACGTTTTGTCCCAAAACTGAGCAAAAGCGGCGAATCTGTACACGAAACGCACGTTTTGTGCTAAAACTAAGCAAAAGCGGCGATTCTGTGGACGAAACGCATGATTTGTGCCAAAACTGAGCAAAAGCGGCGATTCTGAGCACGAAACTTACGCTTTGTGCCAAAAGGAGAAATTCGGTTCGTGAAACGCACGTTTTGTGCCAAAACTGAGCAAAAGCGGCGATTGTGTGCACGAAACGCCCGTTTTGTGCCAAAGGAGCAATTCGGTGCGTCAATCGCACGTTTTGTGACAAAACTGATCAAATCCGGCGATTCTGTGCACGAAACGCACGTTTTGTGCCAAAACTGAGAGAAAGCGGCGATTCTGTGCACGAAACGCACGTTTTTCGCCAAAACTGAGCAGGAGCGGCGATTCTGTGCACGAAACGCCCGTTTTGTGCGAAAAGAAGCAATTCGGTTCGTGAAACGCACGTTTTGTGCCAAAACTGAACAAAAACGGCGATTCAGAGCACGAAACGCACGTTTTGTGCCAGAAGACGCAATTCGGTGCGCGAAAGGCCCGTTTTGTCCCAAAACTGAGCAAAAGCGGCGATTCTGTGCACGAATCGCACGTTTTGTGCCAAAAGTGAACAAAAGCGGCGATTCTGTGCACGAAACGCATGTTTTGTGCCAAAACTGAGCAAAAGCCGCGATTCTGAGCACGAAACGCACGCTTTGTGCCAAAAGGAGAAATTCGGTACGTGCAACGCACGTTTTGTGCCAAAACTGAGCAAAAGCGGCGATTGTGTGCACGAAACGCCCGTTTTGTGCCAAAGGAGCAATTCGGTGCGTCAATCGCACGTTTTGTGACAAAACTGAACAAAAGCGGCGATTCTGTGCACGAAATGCATGTTTTGCGCCAAAACTGAGCAAAAACGGCGATTCAGAGCACGAAACGCACGTTTTGTCCCAAAACTGAGCAAAAGCGGCGAATCTGTACACGAAACGCACGTTTTGTGCCAAAACTGAGCAAAAGCGGCGATTCTGTGCACGAAACGCATGATTTGTGCCAAAACTGAGCAAAAGCGGCGATTCTGAGCACGAAACGCACGCTTTGTGCCAAAAGGAGAAATTCGGTTCGTGAAACGCACGTTTTGTGCCAAAACTGAGCAAAAGCGGCGATTGTGTGCACGAAACGCCCGTTTTCTGCCAAAGGAGCAATTCGTTGCGTCAATCGCACGTTTTGTGACATAACTGATCAAATCCGGCGATTCTGTGCACGAAACGCACGTTTTGTGCCAAAACTGAGAAAAAGCTGCGATTCTGTGCACGAAACGCCCGATTTGTGCAAAAAGGAGCAATTCGGTTCGTGAAACGCACGTTTTGTGCCAAAACTGAACAAAAGCGGCGATTCTGTGCACGAAATGCATGTTTTGCGCCAAAACTGAACAAAAACGGCGATTCAGAGCACGAAACGCACGTTTTGTGCCAGAAGACGCAATTCGGTGCGTGAAACGCCCGTTTTGTGCCAAAACTGAGCAAAAGCGGCGATTCTGTGCACGAAACGCCCGTTTTGTGCCAAAAGGAGCAATTCGGTGCGTGAAACGCACGTTTTGTGCCTAAACTGAGCAAAAGCGGCGATTCTGTGGACGAAACGCATGATTTGTGCCAAAACTGAGCAAAAGCGGCGATTCTAAGCACGAAACGCACGCTTTGTGCCAAAAGGAGAAATTCGGTTCGTGAAACGCACGTTTTGTGCCAAAACTGAGCAAAAGCGGCGATTGTGTGCACGAAACGCCCGTTTTGTGCCAAAGGAGCAATTCGTTGCGTCAATCGCACGTTTTGTGACAAAACTGATCAAATCCGGCGATTCTGTGCACGAAACGCACGTTTTGTGCCAAAACTGAACAAAAGCGGCGATTCTGTGCACGAAACGCACGTTTTGTGCTAAAACTAAGCAAAAGCGGCGATTCTGTGGACGAAACGCATGATTTGTGCCAAAACTGAGCAAAAGCGGCGATTCTGAGCACGAAACTTACGCTTTGTGCCAAAAGGAGAAATTCGGTTCGTGAAACGCACGTTTTGTGCCAAAACTGAGCAAAAGCGGCGATTGTGTGCACGAAACGCCCGTTTTGTGCCAAAGGAGCAATTCGGTGCGTCAATCGCACGTTTTGTGACAAAACTGATCAAATCCGGCGATTCTGTGCACGAAACGCACGTTTTGTGCCAAAACTGAGAGAAAGCGGCGATTCTGTGCACGAAACGCACGTTTTGCGCCAAAACTGAGCAGGAGCGGCGATTCTGTGCACGAAACGCCCGTTTTGTGCGAAAAGAAGCAATTCGGTTCGTGAAACGCACGTTTTGTGCCAAAACTGAACAAAAACGGCGATTCAGAGCACGAAACGCACGTTTTGTGCCAGAAGACGCAATTCGGTGCGCGAAAGGCCCGTTTTGTCCCAAAACTGAGCAAAAGCGGCGATTCTGTGCACGAATCGCACGTTTTGTGCCAAAAGTGAACAAAAGCGGCGATTCTGTGCACGAAACGCATGTTTTGTGCCAAAACTGAGCAAAAGCCGCGATTCTGAGCACGAAACGCACGCTTTGTGCCAAAAGGAGAAATTCGGTACGTGCAACGCACGTTTTGTGCCAAAACTGAGCAAAAGCGGCGATTGTGTGCACGAAACGCCCGTTTTGTGCCAAAGGAGCAATTCGGTGCGTCAATCGCACGTTTTGTGACAAAACTGAACAAAAGCGGCGATTCTGTGCACGAAATGCATGTTTTGCGCCAAAACTGAGCAAAAACGGCGATTCAGAGCACGAAACGCACGTTTTGTGCCAGAAGACGCAATTCGGTGCGCGAAACGCACGTTTTGTCCCAAAACTGAGCAAAAGCGGCGAATCTGTACACGAAACGCACGTTTTGTGCCAAAACTGAGCAAAAGCGGCGATTCTGTGCACGAAACGCATGATTTGTGCCAAAACTGAGCAAAAGCGGCGATTCTGAGCACGAAACGCACGCTTTGTGCCAAAAGGAGAAATTCGGTTCGTGAAACGCACGTTTTGTGCCAAAACTGAGCAAAAGCGGCGATTGTGTGCACGAAACGCCCGTTTTCTGCCAAAGGAGCAATTCGTTGCGTCAATCGCACGTTTTGTGACATAACTGATCAAATCCGGCGATTCTGTGCACGAAACGCACGTTTTGTGCCAAAACTGAGAAAAAGCGGCGATTCTGTGCACGAAACGCCCGATTTGTGCAAAAAGGAGCAATTCGGTTCGTGAAACGCACGTTTTGTGCCAAAACTGAACAAAAGCGGCGATTCTGTGCACGAAATGCATGTTTTGCGCCAAAACTGAACAAAAACGGCGATTCAGAGCACGAAACGCACGTTTTGTGCCAGAAGACGCAATTCGGTGCGTGAAACGCCCGTTTTGTGCCAAAACTGAGCAAAAGCGGCGATTCTGTGCACGAAACGCCCGTTTTGTGCCAAAAGGAGCAATTCGGTGCGTGAAACGCACGTTTTGTGCCTAAACTGAGCAAAAGCGGCGATTCTGTGGACGAAACGCATGATTTGTGCCAAAACTGAGCAAAAGCGGCGATTCTAAGCACGAAACGCACGCTTTGTGCCAAAAGGAGAAATTCGGTTCGTGAAACGCACGTTTTGTGCCAAAACTGAGCAAAAGCGGCGATTGTGTGCACGAAACGCCCGTTTTGTGCCAAAGGAGCAATTCGTTGCGTCAATCGCACGTTTTGTGACAAAACTGATCAAATCCGGCGATTCTGTGCACGAAACGCACGTTTTGTGCCAAAACTGAACAAAAGCGGCGATTCTGTGCACGAAACGCACGTTTTGTGCTAAAACTAAGCAAAAGCGGCGATTCTGTGGACGAAACGCATGATTTGTGCCAAAACTGAGCAAAAGCGGCGATTCTGAGCACGAAACTTACGCTTTGTGCCAAAAGGAGAAATTCGGTTCGTGAAACGCACGTTTTGTGCCAAAACTGAGCAAAAGCGGCGATTGTGTGCACGAAACGCCCGTTTTGTGCCAAAGGAGCAATTCGGTGCGTCAATCGCACGTTTTGTGACAAAACTGATCAAATCCGGCGATTCTGTGCACGAAACGCACGTTTTGTGCCAAAACTGAGAGAAAGCGGCGATTCTGTGCACGAAACGCACGTTTTGCGCCAAAACTGAGCAGGAGCGGCGATTCTGTGCACGAAACGCCCGTTTTGTGCGAAAAGAAGCAATTCGGTTCGTGAAACGCACGTTTTGTGCCAAAACTGAACAAAAACGGCGATTCAGAGCACGAAACGCACGTTTTGTGCCAGAAGACGCAATTCGGTGCGCGAAAGGCCCGTTTTGTCCCAAAACTGAGCAAAAGCGGCGATTCTGTGCACGAATCGCACGTTTTGTGCCAAAAGTGAACAAAAGCGGCGATTCTGTGCACGAAACGCATGTTTTGTGCCAAAACTGAGCAAAAGCCGCGATTCTGAGCACGAAACGCACGCTTTGTGCCAAAAGGAGAAATTCGGTACGTGCAACGCACGTTTTGTGCCAAAACTGAGCAAAAGCGGCGATTGTGTGCACGAAACGCCCGTTTTGTGCCAAAGGAGCAATTCGGTGCGTCAATCGCACGTTTTGTGACAAAACTGAACAAAAGCGGCGATTCTGTGCACGAAATGCATGTTTTGCGCCAAAACTGAGCAAAAACGGCGATTCAGAGCACGAAACGCACGTTTTGTGCCAGAAGACGCAATTCGGTGCGCGAAACGCACGTTTTGTCCCAAAACTGAGCAAAAGCGGCGAATCTGTACACGAAACGCACGTTTTGTGCCAAAACTGAGCAAAAGCGGCGATTCTGTGCACGAAACGCATGATTTGTGCCAAAACTGAGCAAAAGCGGCGATTCTGAGCACGAAACGCACGCTTTGTGCCAAAAGGAGAAATTCGGTTCGTGAAACGCACGTTTTGTGCCAAAACTGAGCAAAAGCGGCGATTGTGTGCACGAAACGCCCGTTTTCTGCCAAAGGAGCAATTCGTTGCGTCAATCGCACGTTTTGTGACATAACTGATCAAGTCCGGCGATTCTGTGCACGAAACGCACGTTTTGTACCAAAACTGAGAAAAAGCGGCGATTCTGTGCACGAAACGCCCGATTTGTGCAAAAAGGAGCAATTCGGTTCGTGAAACGCACGTTTTGTGCCAAAACTGAACAAAAGCGGCGATTCTGTGCACGAAATGCATGTTTTGCGCCAAAACTGAACAAAAACGGCGATTCAGAGCACGAAACGCACGTTTTGTGCCAGAAGACGCAATTCGGTGCGTGAAACGCCCGTTTTGTGCCAAAACTGAGCAAAAGCGGCGATTCTGTGCACGAAACGCCCGTTTTGTGCCAAAAGGAGCAATTCGGTGCGTGAAACGCACGTTTTGTGCCTAAACTGAGCAAAAGCGGCGATTCTGTGGACGAAACGCATGATTTGTGCCAAAACTGAGCAAAAGCGGCGATTCTAAGCACGAAACGCACGCTTTGTGCCAAAAGGAGAAATTCGGTTCGTGAAACGCACGTTTTGTGCCAAAACTGAGCAAAAGCGGCGATTGTGTGCACGAAACGCCCGTTTTGTGCCAAAGGAGCAATTCGTTGCGTCAATCGCACGTTTTGTGACAAAACTGATCAAATCCGGCGATTCTGTGCACGAAACGCACGTTTTGTGCCAAAACTGAGAAAAAGCGGCGATTCTGTGCACGAAACGCCCGATTTGTGCGAAAAGGAGCAATTCGGTTCGTGAAACGCACGTTTTGTGCCAAAACTGAACAAAAGCGGCGATTCTGTGCACGAAATGCATGTTTTGCGCCAAAACTGAACAAAAACGGCGATTCAGAGCACGAATCGCACGTTTTGTGCCAGAAGACGCAATTCGGTGCGCGAAAGGCCCGTTTTGTCCCAAAACTGAGCAAAAGCGGCGATTCTGTGCACGAATCGCACGTTTTGTGCCAAAAGTGAACAAAAGCGGCGATTCTGTGCACGAAACGCATGTTTTGTGCCAAAACTGAGCAAAAGCGGCGATTCTGAGCACGAAACGCACGTTTTGCGCCAAAACTGAGCAGAAGCGGCGATTCTGTGCACGAAACGCCCGTTTTGTGCGAAAAGAAGCAATTCGGTTCGTGAAACGCACGTTTTGTGCCAAAACTGAACAAAAGCGGCGATTCTGTGCACGAAATGCATGTTTTGCGCCAAAACTGAACAAAAACGGCGATTCAGAGCACGAAACGCACGTTTTGTGCCAGAAGACGCAATTCGGTGCGCGAAACGCACGTTTTGTGCCAAAACTGAGCAAAAGCGGCGATTGTGTGCACGAAACGCCCGTTTTCTGCCAAAGGAGCAATTCGTTGCGTCAATCGCACGTTTTGTGACATAACTGATCAAATCCGGCGATTCTGTACACGAAACGCACGTTTTGTGCCAAAACTGAGAAAAAGCGGCGATTCTGTGCACGAAACGCCCGATTTGTGCGAAAAGGAGCAATTCGGTTCGTGAAACGCACGTTTTGTGCCAAAACTGAACAAAAGCGGCGATTCTGTGCACGAAATGCATGTTTTGCGCCAAAACTGAACAAAAACGGCGATTCAGAGCACGAAACGCACGTTTTGTGCCAGAAGACGCAATTCGGTGCGCGAAACGCCCGTTTTGTGCCAAAACTGAGCAAAAGCGGCGATTCTGTGCACGAAACGCCCGTTTTGTGCCAAAAGGAGCAATTCGGTGCGTGAAACGCACGTTTTGTGCCTAAACTGAGCAAAAGCGGCGATTCTGTGGACGAAACGCATGATTTGTGCCAAAACTGAGCAAAAGCGGCGATTCTAAGCACGAAACGCACGCTTTGTGCCAAAAGGAGAAATTCGGTTCGTGAAACGCACGTTTTGTGCCAAAACTGAGCAAAAGCGGCGATTGTGTGCACGAAACGCCCGTTTTGTGCCAAAGGAGCAATTCGTTGCGTCAATCGCACGTTTTGTGACAAAACTGATCAAATCCGGCGATTCTGTGCACGAAACGCACGTTTTGCGCCAAAACTGAGAAAAAGCGGCGATTCTGTGCACGAAACGCCCGATTTGTGCGAAAAGGAGCAATTCGGTTCGTGAAACGCACGTTTTGTGCCAAAACTGAACAAAAGCGGCGATTCTGTGCACGAAATGCATGTTTTGCGCCAAAACTGAACAAAAACGGCGATTCAGAGCACGAAACGCACGTTTTGTGCCAGAAGACGCAATTCGGTGCGCGAAACGCCCGTTTTGTGCCAAAACTGAGCAAAAGCGGCGATTCTGTGCACGAAACGCCCGTTTTGTGCCAAAAGGAGCAATTCGGTGCGTGAAACGCACGTTTTGTGCCTAAACTGAGCAAAAGCGGCGATTCTGTGGACGAAACGCATGATTTGTGCCAAAACTGAGCAAAAGCGGCGATTCTAAGCACGAAACGCACGCTTTGTGCCAAAAGGAGAAATTCGGTTCGTGAAACGCACGTTTTGTGCCAAAACTGAGCAAAAGCGGCGATTGTGTGCACGAAACGCCCGTTTTGTGCCAAAGGAGCAATTCGTTGCGTCAATCGCACGTTTTGTGACAAAACTGATCAAATCCGGCGATTCTGTGCACGAAACGCACGTTTTGTGCCAAAACTGAGAAAAAGCGGCGATTCTGTGCACGAAACGCCCGATTTGTGCGAAAAGGAGCAATTCGGTTCGTGAAACGCACGTTTTGTGCCAAAACTGAACAAAAGCGGCGATTCTGTGTACGAAATGCATGTTTTGCGCCAAAACTGAACAAAAACGGCGATTCAGAGCACGAAACGCACGTTTTGTGCCAGAAGACGCAATTCGGTGCGCGAAACGCCCGTTTTGTGCCAAAACTGAGCAAAAGCGGCGATTCTGTGCACGAAACGCCCGTTTTGTGCCAAAAGGAGCAATTCGGTGCGTGAAACGCACGTTTTGTGCCTAAACTGAGCAAAAGCGGCGATTCTGTGGACGAAACGCATGATTTGTGCCAAAACTGAGCAAAAGCGGCGATTCTAAGCACGAAACGCACGCTTTGTGCCAAAAGGAGAAATTCGGTTCGTGAAACGCACGTTTTGTGCCAAAACTGAGCAAAAGCGGCGATTGTGTGCACGAAACGCCCGTTTTGTGCCAAAGGAGCAATTCGTTGCGTCAATCGCACGTTTTGTGACAAAACTGATCAAATCCGGCGATTCTGTGCACGAAACGCACGTTTTGTGCCAAAACTGAGAAAAAGCGGCGATTCTGTGCACGAAACGCCCGATTTGTGCGAAAAGGAGCAATTCGGTTCGTGAAACGCACGTTTTGTGCCAAAACTGAACAAAAGCGGCGATTCTGTGCACGAAATGCATGTTTTGCGCCAAAACTGAACAAAAACGGCGATTCAGAGCACGAATCGCACGTTTTGTGCCAGAAGACGCAATTCGTTGCGCGAAAGGCCCGTTTTGTCCCAAAACTGAGCAAAAGCGGCGATTCTGTGCACGAATCGCACGTTTTGTGCCAAAAGTGAACAAAAGCGGCGATTCTGTGCACGAAACGCACGTTTTGCGCCAAAACTGAGCAGAAGCGGCGATTCTGTGCACGAAACGCCCGTTTTGTGCGAAAAGAAGCAATTCGGTTCGTGAAACGCACGTTTTGTGCCAAAACTGAGCAAAAGCGGCGATTGTGTGCACGAAACGCCCGTTTTGTGCCAAAGGAGCAATTCGGTGCGTCAATCGCACGTTTTGTGACAAAACTGATCAAATCCGGCGATTCTGTGCACGAAACGCACGTTTTGTGCCAAAACTGAGAAAAAGCGGCGATTCTGTGCACGAAACGCACGTTTTGCGCCAAAACTGAGCAGAAGCGGCGATTCTGTGCACGAAACGCCCGTTTTGTGCGAAAAGAAGCAATTCGGTTCGTGAAACGCACGTTTTGTGCCAAAACTGAGCAAAAGCGGCGATTGTGTGCACGAAACGCCCGTTTTGTGCCAAAGGAGCAATTCGGTGCGTCAATCGCACGTTTTGTGACAAAACTGAACAAAAGCGGCGATTCTGTGCACGAAATGCATGTTTTGCGCCAAAACTGAGCAAAAACGGCGATTCAGAGCACGAAACGCACGTTTTGTGCCAGAAGACGCAATTCGGTGCGCGAAACGCACGTTTTGTCCCAAAACTGAGCAAAAGCGGCGAATCTGTACACGAAACGCACGTTTTGTGCCAAAACTGAGCAAAAGCGGCGATTCTGTGCACGAAACGCATGATATGTGCCAAAACTGAGCAAAAGCGGCGATTCTGAGCCCGAAACGCACGCTTTGTGCCAAAAGGAGAAATTCGGTTCGTGAAACGCACGTTTTGTGCCAAAACTGAGCAAAAGCGGCGATTGTGTGCACGAAACGCCCGTTTTCTGCCAAAGGAGCAATTCGTTGCGTCAATCGCACGTTTTGTGACATAACTGATCAAATCCGGCGATTCTGTACACGAAACGCACGTTTTGTGCCAAAACTGAGAAAAAGCGGCGATTCTGTGCACGAAACGCCCGATTTGTGCGAAAAGGAGCAATTCGGTTCGTGAAACGCACGTTTTGTGCCAAAACTGAACAAAAGCGGCGATTCTGTGCACGAAATGCATGTTTTGCGCCAAAACTGAACAAAAACGGCGATTCAGAGCACGAGACGCACGTTTTGTGCCAGAAGACGCAATTCGGTGCGCGAAAGGCCCGTTTTGTCCCAAAACTGAGCAAAAGCGGCGATTCTGTGCACGAATCGCACGTTTTGTGCCAAAAGTGAACAAAAGCGGCGATTCTGTGCACGAAACGCATGTTTTGTGCCAAAACTGAGCAAAAGCGGCGATTCTGAGCACGAAACGCACGCTTTGTGCCAAAAGGAGAAATTCGGTACGTGCAACGCACGTTTTGTGCCAAAACTGAGCAAAAGCGGCGATTGTGTGCACGAAACGCCCGTTTTGTGCCAAAGGAGCAATTCGGTGCGTCAATCGCACGTTTTGTGACAAAACTGATCAAATCCGGCGATTCTGTGCACGAAACGCACGTTTTGTGCCAAAACTGAGAAAAAGCGGCGATTCTGTGCACGAAACGCACGTTTTGCGCCAAAACTGAGCAGAAGCGGCGATTCTGTGCACGAAACGCCCGTTTTGTGCGAAAAGAAGCAATTCGGTTCGTGAAACGCACGTTTTGTGCCAAAACTGAGCAAAAGCGGCGATTGTGTGCACGAAACGCCCGTTTTGTGCCAAAGGAGCAATTCGGTGCGTCAATCGCACGTTTTGTGACAAAACTGAACAAAAGCGGCGATTCTGTGCACGAAATGCATGTTTTGCGCCAAAACTGAGCAAAAACGGCGATTCAGAGCACGAAACGCACGTTTTGTGCCAGAAGACGCAATTCGGTGCGCGAAACGCACGTTTTGTCCCAAAACTGAGCAAAAGCGGCGAATCTGTACACGAAACGCACGTTTTGTGCCAAAACTGAGCAAAAGCGGCGATTCTGTGCACGAAACGCATGATATGTGCCAAAACTGAGCAAAAGCGGCGATTGTGTGCACGAAACGCCCGTTTTGTGCCAAAGGAGCAATTCGGTGCGTCAATCGCACGTTTTGTGACAAAACTGATCAAATCCGGCGATTCTGTGCACGAAACGCACGTTTTGTGCCAAAACTGAGAAAAAGCGGCGATTCTGTGCACGAAACGCACGTTTTGCGCCAAAACTGAGCAGAAGCGGCGATTCTGTGCACGAAACGCCCGTTTTGTGCGAAAAGAAGCAATTCGGTTCGTGAAACGCACGTTTTGTGCCAAAACTGAACAAAAACGGCGATTCAGAGCACGAAACGCACGTTTTGTGCCAAAAGACGCAATTCGGTGCGCGAAAGGCCCGTTTTGTCCCAAAACTGAGCAAAAGCGGCGATTCTGTGCACGAAACGCCCGTTTTGTGCGAAAAGAAGCAATTCGGTTCGTGAAACGCACGTTTTGTGCCAAAACTGAACAAAAGCGGCGATTCTGTGCACGAAACGCACGTTTTGGGCCAAAACTAAGCAAAAGCGGCGATTCTGGGCACGAAACGCACGTTTTGCGCCAAAACTGAGCAGAAGCGGCGATTCTGTGCACGAAACGCCCGATTTGTGCGAAAAGGAGCAATTCGGTTCGTGAAACGCACGTTTTGTGCCAAAACTGAACAAAAGCGGCGATTCTGTGCACGAAATGCATGTTTTGCGCCAAAACTGAACAAAAACGGCGATTCAGAGCACGAAACTCACGTTTTGTGCCAGAGGACGCAATTCGGTGCGCGAAACGCCCGTTTTGTCCCAAAACTGAGCAAAAGCGGCGATTCTGTGCACGAAACGCCCGTTTTGTGCCAAAAGGAGCAATTCGGTGCGTGAAACGCACGTTTTGTGCCTAAACTGAGCAAAAGCGGCGATTCTGTGGACGAAACGCATGATTTGTGCCAAAACTGAGCAAAAGCGGCGATTCTAAGCACGAAACGCACGCTTTGTGCCAAAAGGAGAAATTCGGTGCGCGAAACGCCCGTTTTGTCCCAAAACTGAGCAAAAGCGGCGATTCTGTGCACGAAACGCCCGTTTTGTGCCAAAAGGAGCAATTCGGTGCGTGAAACGCACGTTTTGTGCCTAAACTGAGCAAAAGCGGCGATTCTGTGGACGAAACGCATGATTTGTGCCAAAACTGAGCAAAAGCGGCGATTCTAAGCACGAAACGCACGCTTTGTGCCAAAAGGAGAAATTCGGTTCGTGAAACGCACGTTTTGTGCCAAAACTGAGCAAAAGCGGCGATTGTGTGCACGAAACGCCCGTTTTGTGCCAAAGGAGCAATTCGTTGCGTCAATCGCACGTTTTGTGACAAAACTGATCAAATCCGGCGATTCTGTGCACGAACCGCACGTTTTGTGCCAAAACTGAGAAAAAGCGGCGATTCTGTGCACGAAACGCCCGATTTGTGCGAAAAGGAGCAATTCGGTTCGTGAAACGCACGTTTTGTGCCAAAACTGAACAAAAGCGGCGATTCTGTGCACGAAATGCATGTTTTGCGCCAAAACTGAACAAAAACGGCGATTCAGAGCACGAGACGCACGTTTTGTGCCAGAAGACGCAATTCGGTGCGCGAAAGGCCCGTTTTGTCCCAAAACTGAGCAAAAGCGGCGATTCTGTGCACGAATCGCACGTTTTGTGCCAAAAGTGAACAAAAGCGGCGATTCTGTGCACGAAACGCATGTTTTGTGCCAAAACTGAGCAAAAGCGGCGATTCTGAGCACGAAACGCACGTTTTGCGCCAAAACTGAGCAGAAGCGGCGATTCTGTGCACGAAACGCCCGTTTTGTGCGAAAAGAAGCAATTCGGTTCGTGAAACGCACGTTTTGTGCCAAAACTGAACAAAAGCGGCGATTCTGTGCACGAAATGCATGTTTTGCGCCAAAACTGAACAAAAACGGCGATTCAGAGCACGAAACGCACGTTTTGTGCCAGAAGACGCAATTCGGTGCGCGAAACGCACGTTTTGTGCCAAAACTGATCAAAAGCGGCGATTGTGTGCACGAAACGCCCGTTTTCTGCCAAAGGAGCAATTCGTTGCGTCAATCGCACGTTTTGTGACATAACTGATCAAATCCGGCGATTCTGTACACGAAACGCACGTTTTGTGCCAAAACTGAGAAAAAGCGGCGATTCTGTGCACGAAACGCCCGATTTGTGCGAAAAGGAGCAATTCGGTTCGTGAAAAGCACGTTTTGTGCCAAAACTGAACAAAAGCGGCGATTCTGTGCACGAAATGCATGTTTTGCGCCAAAACTGAACAAAAACGGCGATTCAGAGCACGAAACGCACGTTTTGTGCCAGAAGACGCAATTCGGTGCGCGAAACGCCCGTTTTGTGCCAAAACTGAGCAAAAGCGGCGATTCTGTGCACGAAACGCCCGTTTTGTGCCAAAGGAGCAATTCGTTGCGTCAATCGCACGTTTTGTGACAAAACTGATCAAATCCGGCGATTCTGTGCACGAAACGCACGTTTTGTGCCAAAACTGAGAAAAAGCGGCGATTCTGTGCACGAAACGCCCGATTTGTGCGAAAAGGAGCAATTCGGTTCGTGAAACGCACGTTTTGTGCCAAAACTGAACAAAAGCGGCGATTCTGTGCACGAAATGCATGTTTTGCGCCAAAACTGAACAAAAACGGCGATTCAGAGCACGAATCGCACGTTTTGTGCCAGAAGACGCAATTCGGTGCGCGAAAGGCCCGTTTTGTCCCAAAACTGAGCAAAAGCGGCGATTCTGTGCACGAATCGCACGTTTTGTGCCAAAAGTGAACAAAAGCGGCGATTCTGTGCACGAAACGCATGTTTTGTGCCAAAACTGAGCAAAAGCGGCGATTCTGAGCACGAAACGCACGCTTTGTGCCAAAAGGAGAAATTCGGTACGTGCAACGCACGTTTTGTGCCAAAACTGAGCAAAAGCGGCGATTGTGTGCACGAAACGCCCGTTTTGTGCCAAAGGAGCAATTCGGTGCGTCAATCGCACGTTTTGTGACAAAACTGATCAAATCCGGCGATTCTGTGCACGAAACGCACGTTTTGTGCCAAAACTGAGAAAAAGCGGCGATTCTGTGCACGAAACGCCCGATTTGTGCGAAAAGGAGCAATTCGGTTCGTGAAACGCACGTTTTGTGCCAAAACTGAACAAAAGCGGCGATTCTGTGCACGAAATGCATGTTTTGCGCCAAAACTGAACAAAAACGGCGATTCAGAGCACGAATCGCACGTATGGTGCCAGAAGACACAATTCGGTGCGCGAAAGGCCCGTTTTGTCCCAAAACTGAGCAAAAGCGGCGATTCTGTGCACGAATCGCACGTTTTGTGCCAAAAGTGAACAAAAGCGGCGATTCTGTGCACGAAACGCATGTTCTGTGCCAAAACTGAGCAAAAGCGGCGATTCTGAGCACGAAACGCACGCTTTGTGCCAAAAGGAGAAATTCGGTACGTGCAACGCACGTTTTGTGCCAAAACTGAGCAAAAGCGGCGATTGTGTGCACGAAACGCCCGTTTTGTGCCAAAGGAGCAATTCGGTGCGTCAATCGCACGTTTTGTGACAAAACTGATCAAATCCGGCGATTCTGTGCACGAAACGCACGTTTTGTGCCAAAACTGAGAAAAAGCGGCGATTCTGTGCACGAAACGCACGTTTTGCGCCAAAACTGAGCAGAAGCGGCGATTCTGTGCACGAAACGCCCGTTTTGTGCGAAAAGAAGCAATTCGGTTCGTGAAACGCACGTTTTGTGCCAAAACTGAACAAAAGCGGCGATTCTGTGCACGAAACGCACGTTTTGTGCCAAAACTAAGCAAAAGCGGCGATTCTGTGGACGAAACGCATGATTTGTGCCAAAACTGAGCAAAAGCGGCGATTCTGAGCACGAAACGCACGCTTTGTGCCAAAAGGAGAAATTCGGTTCGTGAAACGCACGTTTTGTGCCAAAACTGAGCAAAAGCGGCGATTGTGTGCACGAAACGCCCGTTTTGTGCCAAAGGAGCAATTCGGTGCGTCAATCGCACGTTTTGTGACAAAACTGATCAAATCCGGCGATTCTGTGCACGAAACGCACGTTTTGTGCCAAAACTGAGAAAAAGCGGCGATTCTGTGCACGAAACGCACGTTTTGCGCCAAAACTGAGCAGAAGCGGCGATTCTGTGCACGAAACGCCCGTTTTGTGCGAAAAGAAGCAATTCGGTTCGTGAAACGCACGTTTTGTGCCAAAACTGAACAAAAACGGCGATTCAGAGCACGAAACGCACGTTTTGTGCCAGAAGACGCAATTCGGTGCGCGAAAGGCCCGTTTTGTCCCAAAACTGAGCAAAAGCGGCGATTCTGTGCACGAAACGCCCGTTTTGTGCGAAAAGAAGCAATTCGGTTCGTGAAACGCACGTTTTGTGCCAAAACTGAACAAAAGCGGCGATTCTGTGCACGAAACGCACGTTTTGTGCCAAAACTAAGCAAAAGCGGCGATTCTGGGCACGAAACGCACGTTTTGCGCCAAAACTGAGCAGAAGCGGCGATTCTGTGCACGAAACGCCCGATTTGTGCGAAAAGGAGCAATTCGGTTCGTGAAACGCACGTTTTGTGCCAAAACTGAACAAAAGCGGCGATTCTGTGCACGAAATGCATGTTTTGCGCCAAAACTGAGCAAAAACGGCGATTCAGAGCACGAAACGCACGTTTTGTGCCAGAAGACGCAATTCGGTGCGCGAAACGCACGTTTTGTCCCAAAACTGAGCAAAAGCGGCGAATCTGTACACGAAACGCACGTTTTGTGCCAAAACTGAGCAAAAGCGGCGATTCTGTGCACGAAACGCATGATTTGTGCCAAAACTGAGCAAAAGCGGCGATTCTGAGCACGAAACGCACGCTTTGTGCCAAAAGGAGAAATTCGGTTCGTGAAACGCACGTTTTGTGCCAAAACTGAGCAAAAGCGGCGATTGTGTGCACGAAACGCCCGTTTTGTGCCAAAGGAGCAATTCGGTGCGTCAATCGCACGTTTTGTGACAAAAATGATCAAATCCGGCGATTCTGTGCACGAAACGCACGTTTTGTGCCAAAACTGAGAAAAAGCGGCGATTCTGTGCACGAAACGCACGTTTTGCGCCAAAACTGAGCAGAAGCGGCGATTCTGTGCACGAAACGCCCGTTTTGTGCGAAAAGAAGCAATTCGGTTCGTGAAACGCACGTTTTGTGCCAAAACTGAACAAAAACGGCGATTCAGAGCACGAAACGCACGTTTTGTGCCAGAAGACGCAATTCGGTGCGCGAAAGGCCCGTTTTGTCCCAAAACTGAGCAAAAGCGGCGATTCTGTGCACGAAACGCCCGTTTTGTGCGAAAAGAAGCAATTCGGTTCGTGAAACGCACGTTTTGTGCCAAAACTGAACAAAAGCGGCGATTCTGTGCACGAAACGCACGTTTTGTGCCAAAACTAAGCAAAAGCGGCGATTCTGGGCACGAAACGCACGTTTTGCGCCAAAACTGAGCAGAAGCGGCGATTCTGTGCACGAAACGCCCGATTTGTGCGAAAAGGAGCAATTCGGTTCGTGAAACGCACGTTTTGTGCCAAAACTGAACAAAAGCGGCGATTCTGTGCACGAAATGCATGTTTTGCGCCAAAACTGAGCAAAAACGGCGATTCAGAGCACGAAACGCACGTTTTGTGCCAGAAGACGCAATTCGGTGCGCGAAACGCACGTTTTGTCCCAAAACTGAGCAAAAGCGGCGAATCTGTACACGAAACGCACGTTTTGTGCCAAAACTGAGCAAAAGCGGCGATTCTGTGCACGAAACGCATGATTTGTGCCAAAACTGAGCAAAAGCGGCGATTCTGAGCACGAAACGCACGCTTTGTGCCAAAAGGAGAAATTCGGTTCGTGAAACGCACGTTTTGTGCCAAAACTGAGCAAAAGCGGCGATTGTGTGCACGAAACGCCCGTTTTCTGCCAAAGGAGCAATTCGTTGCGTCAATCGCACGTTTTGTGACATAACTGATCAAATCCGGCGATTCTGTGCACGAAACGCACGTTTTGTGCCAAAACTGAGAAAAAGCGGCGATTCTGTGCACGAAACGCCCGATTTGTGCGAAAAGGAGCAATTCGGTTCGTGAAACGCACGTTTTGTGCCAAAACTGAACAAAAGCGGCGATTCTGTGCACGAAATGCATGTTTTGCGCCAAAACTGAACAAAAACGGCGATTCAGAGCACGAAACGCACGTTTTGTGCCAGAAGGAGTAATTCGGTTCGTGAAACGCACGTTTTGTGCCAAAACTGAACAAAAGCGGCGATTCTGTGCTCGAAACGCCCGTTTTGTGCGAAAAGGAGCAATTCGGTGCCTGAAACGCACGTTTTGTTACAAAACTGAGCAAAAGCGGCGATTCTGTGCACGAAACGCACGTTCTGTGCCCAAAACTGAGCAAAAGCGGCGATTCTGTGCACGAATCGCACGTTTTGTGCCAAAAGTGAACAAAAGCGGCGATTCTGTGCAAGAAACGCATGATTTGTGCCAAAACTGAGCAAAAGCGGCGATTCTAAGCACGAAACGCACGCTTTGTGCCAAAAGGAGAAATTCGGTTCGTGAAACGCACGTTTTGTGCCAAAACTGAGCAAAAGCGGCGATTGTGTGCACGAAACGCCCGTTTTGTGCCAAAGGAGCAATTCGTTGCGTCAATCGCACGTTTTGTGACAAAACTGATCAAATCCGGCGATTCTGTGCACGAAACGCACGTTTTGTGCCAAAACTGAGAAAAAGCGGCGATTCTGTGCACGAAACGCCCGATTTGTGCGAAAAGGAGCAATTCGGTTCGTGAAACGCACGTTTTGTGCCAAAACTGAACAAAAGCGGCGATTCTGTGCACGAAATGCATGTTTTGCGCCAAAACTGAACAAAAACGGCGATTCAGAGCACGAATCGCACGTTTTGTGCCAGAAGACGCAATTCGGTGCGCGAAAGGCCCGTTTTGTCCCAAAACTGAGCAAAAGCGGCGATTCTGTGCACGAATCGCACGTTTTGTGCCAAAAGTGAACAAAAGCGGCGATTCTGTGCACGAAACGCATGTTTTGTGCCAAAACTGAGCAAAAGCGGCGATTCTGAGCACGAAACGCACGTTTTGCGCCAAAACTGAGCAGAAGCGGCGATTCTGTGCACGAAACGCCCGTTTTGTGCGAAAAGAAGCAATTCGGTTCGTGAAACGCACGTTTTGTGCCAAAACTGAACAAAAGCGGCGATTCTGTGCACGAAATGCATGTTTTGCGCCAAAACTGAACAAAAACGGCGATTCAGAGCACGAAACGCACGTTTTGTGCCAGAAGACGCAATTCGGTGCGCGAAACGCACGTTTTGTGCCAAAACTGAGCAAAAGCGGCGATTGTGTGCACGAAACGCCCGTTTTCTGCCAAAGGAGCAATTCGTTGCGTCAATCGCACGTTTTGTGACATAACTGATCAAATCCGGCGATTCTGTACACGAAACGCACGTTTTGTGCCAAAACTGAGAAAAAGCGGCGATTCTGTGCACGAAACGCCCGATTTGTGCGAAAAGGAGCAATTCGGTTCGTGAAACGCACGTTTTGTGCCAAAACTGAACAAAAGCGGCGATTCTGTGCACGAAATGCATGTTTTGCGCCAAAACTGAACAAAAACGGCGATTCTGTGCACGAAACGCCCGTTTTGTGCCAAAAGGAGCAATTCGGTGCGTGAAACGCACGTTTTGTGCCTAAACTGAGCAAAAGCGGCGATTCTGTGGACGAAACGCATGATTTGTGCCAAAACTGAGCGAAAGCGGCGATTCTAAGCACGAAACTCACGCTTTGTGCCAAAAGGAGAAATTCGGTTCGTGAAACGCACGTTTTGTGCCAAAACTGAGCAAAAGCGGCGATTGTGTGCACGAAACGCCCGTTTTGTGCCAAAGGAGCAATTCGTTGCGTCAATCGCACGTTTTGTGACAAAACTGATCAAATCCGGCGATTCTGTGCACGAAACGCACGTTTTGTGCCAAAATTGAGAAAAAGCGGCGATTCTGTGCACGAAACGCCCGATTTGTGCGAAAAGGAGCAATTCGGTTCGTGAAACGCACGTTTTGTGCCAAAACTGAACAAAAGCGGCGATTCTGTGCACGAAATGCATGTTTTGCGCCAAAACTGAACAAAAACGGCGATTCAGAGCACGAATCGCACGTTTTGTGCCAGAAGACGCAATTCGGTGCGCGAAAGGCCCGTTTTGTCCCAAAACTGAGCAAAAGCGGCGATTCTGTGCACGAATCGCACGTTTTGTGCCAAAAGTGAACAAAAGCGGCGATTCTGTGCACGAAACGCATGTTTTGTGCCAAAACTGAGCAAAAGCGGCGATTCTGAGCACGAAACGCACGCTTTGTGCCAAAAGGAGAAATTCGGTACGTGCAACGCACGTTTTGTGCCAAAACTGAGCAAAAGCGGCGATTGTGTGCACGAAACGCCCGTTTTGTGCCAAAGGAGCAATTCGGTGCGTCAATCGCACGTTTTGTGACAAAACTGATCAAATCCGGCGATTCTGTGCACGAAACGCACGTTTTGTGCCAAAACTGAGAAAAAGCGGCGATTCTGTGCACGAAACGCCCGATTTGTGCGAAAAGGAGCAATTCGGTTCGTGAAACGCACGTTTTGTGCCAAAACTGAACAAAAGCGGCGATTCTGTGCACGAAATGCATGTTTTGCGCCAAAACTGAACAAAAACGGCGATTCAGAGCACGAATCGCACGTATTGTGCCAGAAGACGCAATTCGGTGCGCGAAAGGCCCGTTTTGTCCCAAAACTGAGCAAAAGCGGCGATTCTGTGCACGAATCGCACGTTTTGTGCCAAAAGTGAACAAAAGCGGCGATTCTGTGCACGAAACGCATGTTCTGTGCCAAAACTGAGCAAAAGCGGCGATTCTGAGCACGAAACGCACGCTTTGTGCCAAAAGGAGAAATTCGGTACGTGCAACGCACGTTTTGTGCCAAAACTGAGCAAAAGCGGCGATTGTGTGCACGAAACGCCCGTTTTGTGCCAAAGGAGCAATTCGGTGCGTCAATCGCACGTTTTGTGACAAAACTGATCAAATCCGGCGATTCTGTGCACGAAACGCACGTTTTGTGCCAAAACTGAGAAAAAGCGGCGATTCTGTGCACGAAACGCACGTTTTGCGCCAAAACTGAGCAGAAGCGGCGATTCTGTGCACGAAACGCCCGTTTTGTGCGAAAAGAAGCAATTCGGTTCGTGAAACGCACGTTTTGTGCCAAAACTGAACAAAAGCGGCGATTCTGTGCACGAAACGCACGTTTTGTGCCAAAACTAAGCAAAAGCGGCGATTCTGTGGACGAAACGCATGATTTGTGCCAAAACTGAGCAAAAGCGGCGATTCTGAGCACGAAACGCACGCTTTGTGCCAAAAGGAGAAATTCGGTTCGTGAAACGCACGTTTTGTGCCAAAACTGAGCAAAAGCGGCGATTGTGTGCACGAAACGCCCGTTTTGTGCCAAAGGAGCAATTCGGTGCGTCAATCGCACGTTTTGTGACAAAACTGATCAAATCCGGCGATTCTGTGCACGAAACGCACGTTTTGTGCCAAAACTGAGAAAAAGCGGCGATTCTGTGCACGAAACGCACGTTTTGCGCCAAAACTGAGCAGAAGCGGCGATTCTGTGCACGAAACGCCCGTTTTGTGCGAAAAGAAGCAATTCGGTTCGTGAAACGCACGTTTTGTGCCAAAACTGAACAAAAACGGCGATTCAGAGCACGAAACGCACGTTTTGTGCCAGAAGACGCAATTCGGTGCGCGAAAGGCCCGTTTTGTCCCAAAACTGAGCAAAAGCGGCGATTCTGTGCACGAAACGCCCGTTTTGTGCGAAAAGAAGCAATTCGGTTCGTGAAACGCACGTTTTGTGCCAAAACTGAACAAAAGCGGCGATTCTGTGCACGAAACGCACGTTTTGTGCCAAAACTAAGCAAAAGCGGCGATTCTGGGCACGAAACGCACGTTTTGCGCCAAAACTGAGCAGAAGCGGCGATTCTGTGCACGAAACGCCCGATTTGTGCGAAAAGGAGCAATTCGGTTCGTGAAACGCACGTTTTGTGCCAAAACTGAACAAAAGCGGCGATTCTGTGCACGAAATGCATGTTTTGCGCCAAAACTGAGCAAAAACGGCGATTCAGAGCACGAAACGCACGTTTTGTGCCAGAAGACGCAATTCGGTGCGCGAAACGCACGTTTTGTCCCAAAACTGAGCAAAAGCGGCGAATCTGTACACGAAACGCACGTTTTGTGCCAAAACTGAGCAAAAGCGGCGATTCTGTGCACGAAACGCATGATTTGTGCCAAAACTGAGCAAAAGCGGCGATTCTGAGCACGAAACGCACGCTTTGTGCCAAAAGGAGAAATTCGGTTCGTGAAACGCACGTTTTGTGCCAAAACTGAGCAAAAGCGGCGATTGTGTGCACGAAACGCCCGTTTTGTGCCAAAGGAGCAATTCGGTGCGTCAATCGCACGTTTTGTGACAAAAATGATCAAATCCGGCGATTCTGTGCACGAAACGCACGTTTTGTGCCAAAACTGAGAAAAAGCGGCGATTCTGTGCACGAAACGCACGTTTTGCGCCAAAACTGAGCAGAAGCGGCGATTCTGTGCACGAAACGCCCGTTTTGTGCGAAAAGAAGCAATTCGGTTCGTGAAACGCACGTTTTGTGCCAAAACTGAACAAAAACGGCGATTCAGAGCACGAAACGCACGTTTTGTGCCAGAAGACGCAATTCGGTGCGCGAAAGGCCCGTTTTGTCCCAAAACTGAGCAAAAGCGGCGATTCTGTGCACGAAACGCCCGTTTTGTGCGAAAAGAAGCAATTCGGTTCGTGAAACGCACGTTTTGTGCCAAAACTGAACAAAAGCGGCGATTCTGTGCACGAAACGCACGTTTTGTGCCAAAACTAAGCAAAAGCGGCGATTCTGGGCACGAAACGCACGTTTTGCGCCAAAACTGAGCAGAAGCGGCGATTCTGTGCACGAAACGCCCGATTTGTGCGAAAAGGAGCAATTCGGTTCGTGAAACGCACGTTTTGTGCCAAAACTGAACAAAAGCGGCGATTCTGTGCACGAAATGCATGTTTTGCGCCAAAACTGAGCAAAAACGGCGATTCAGAGCACGAAACGCACGTTTTGTGCCAGAAGACGCAATTCGGTGCGCGAAACGCACGTTTTGTCCCAAAACTGAGCAAAAGCGGCGAATCTGTACACGAAACGCACGTTTTGTGCCAAAACTGAGCAAAAGCGGCGATTCTGTGCACGAAACGCATGATTTGTGCCAAAACTGAGCAAAAGCGGCGATTCTGAGCACGAAACGCACGCTTTGTGCCAAAAGGAGAAATTCGGTTCGTGAAACGCACGTTTTGTGCCAAAACTGAGCAAAAGCGGCGATTGTGTGCACGAAACGCCCGTTTTCTGCCAAAGGAGCAATTCGTTGCGTCAATCGCACGTTTTGTGACATAACTGATCAAATCCGGCGATTCTGTGCACGAAACGCACGTTTTGTGCCAAAACTGAGAAAAAGCGGCGATTCTGTGCACGAAACGCCCGATTTGTGCGAAAAGGAGCAATTCGGTTCGTGAAACGCACGTTTTGTGCCAAAACTGAACAAAAGCGGCGATTCTGTGCACGAAATGCATGTTTTGCGCCAAAACTGAACAAAAACGGCGATTCAGAGCACGAAACGCACGTTTTGTGCCAGAAGGAGTAATTCGGTTCGTGAAACGCACGTTTTGTGCCAAAACTGAACAAAAGCGGCGATTCTGTGCTCGAAACGCCCGTTTTGTGCGAAAAGGAGCAATTCGGTGCCTGAAACGCACGTTTTGTTACAAAACTGAGCAAAAGCGGCGATTCTGTGCACGAAACGCACGTTCTGTGCCCAAAACTGAGCAAAAGCGGCGATTCTGTGCACGAATCGCACGTTTTGTGCCAAAAGTGAACAAAAGCGGCGATTCTGTGCAAGAAACGCATGATTTGTGCCAAAACTGAGCAAAAGCGGCGATTCTAAGCACGAAACGCACGCTTTGTGCCAAAAGGAGAAATTCGGTTCGTGAAACGCACGTTTTGTGCCAAAACTGAGCAAAAGCGGCGATTGTGTGCACGAAACGCCCGTTTTGTGCCAAAGGAGCAATTCGTTGCGTCAATCGCACGTTTTGTGACAAAACTGATCAAATCCGGCGATTCTGTGCACGAAACGCACGTTTTGTGCCAAAACTGAGAAAAAGCGGCGATTCTGTGCACGAAACGCCCGATTTGTGCGAAAAGGAGCAATTCGGTTCGTGAAACGCACGTTTTGTGCCAAAACTGAACAAAAGCGGCGATTCTGTGCACGAAATGCATGTTTTGCGCCAAAACTGAACAAAAACGGCGATTCAGAGCACGAATCGCACGTTTTGTGCCAGAAGACGCAATTCGGTGCGCGAAAGGCCCGTTTTGTCCCAAAACTGAGCAAAAGCGGCGATTCTGTGCACGAATCGCACGTTTTGTGCCAAAAGTGAACAAAAGCGGCGATTCTGTGCACGAAACGCATGTTTTGTGCCAAAACTGAGCAAAAGCGGCGATTCTGAGCACGAAACGCACGTTTTGCGCCAAAACTGAGCAGAAGCGGCGATTCTGTGCACGAAACGCCCGTTTTGTGCGAAAAGAAGCAATTCGGTTCGTGAAACGCACGTTTTGTGCCAAAACTGAACAAAAGCGGCGATTCTGTGCACGAAATGCATGTTTTGCGCCAAAACTGAACAAAAACGGCGATTCAGAGCACGAAACGCACGTTTTGTGCCAGAAGACGCAATTCGGTGCGCGAAACGCACGTTTTGTGCCAAAACTGAGCAAAAGCGGCGATTGTGTGCACGAAACGCCCGTTTTCTGCCAAAGGAGCAATTCGTTGCGTCAATCGCACGTTTTGTGACATAACTGATCAAATCCGGCGATTCTGTACACGAAACGCACGTTTTGTGCCAAAACTGAGAAAAAGCGGCGATTCTGTGCACGAAACGCCCGATTTGTGCGAAAAGGAGCAATTCGGTTCGTGAAACGCACGTTTTGTGCCAAAACTGAACAAAAGCGGCGATTCTGTGCACGAAATGCATGTTTTGCGCCAAAACTGAACAAAAACGGCGATTCTGTGCACGAAACGCCCGTTTTGTGCCAAAAGGAGCAATTCGGTGCGTGAAACGCACGTTTTGTGCCTAAACTGAGCAAAAGCGGCGATTCTGTGGACGAAACGCATGATTTGTGCCAAAACTGAGCAAAAGCGGCGATTCTAAGCACGAAACTCACGCTTTGTGCCAAAAGGAGAAATTCGGTTCGTGAAACGCACGTTTTGTGCCAAAACTGAGCAAAAGCGGCGATTGTGTGCACGAAACGCCCGTTTTGTGCCAAAGGAGCAATTCGTTGCGTCAATCGCACGTTTTGTGACAAAACTGATCAAATCCGGCGATTCTGTGCACGAAACGCACGTTTTGTGCCAAAACTGAGAAAAAGCGGCGATTCTGTGCACGAAACGCCCGATTTGTGCGAAAAGGAGCAATTCGGTTCGTGAAACGCACGTTTTGTGCCAAAACTGAACAAAAGCGGCGATTCTGTGCACGAAATGCATGTTTTGCGCCAAAACTGAACAAAAACGGCGATTCAGAGCACGAAACGCACGTTTTGTACCAGAAGGAGAAATTCGGTTCGTGAAACGCACGTTTTGTGCCAAAACTGAGCAAAAGCGGCGATTCTGTGCTCGAAACGCCCGTTTTGTGCGAAAAGGAGCAATTCGGTGCCTGAAACGCACGTTTTGTTACAAAACTGAGCAAAAGCGGCGATTCTGTGCACGAAACGCACGTTCTGTGCCCAAAACTGAGCAAAAGCGGCGATTCTGTGCACGAAACGCCCGATTTGTGCGAAAAGGAGCAATTCGGTTCGTGAAACGCACGTTTTGTGCCAAAACTGAACAAAAGCGGCGATTCTGTGCACGAAATGCATGTTTTGCGCCAAAACTGAACAAAAACGGCGATTCAGAGCACGAAACGCACGTTTTGTGCCAGAAGACGCAATTCGGTGCGCGAAACGCCCGTTTTGTGCCAAAACTGAGCAAAAGCGGCGATTCTGTGCACGAAACGCCCGTTTTGTGCCAAAAGGAGCAATTCGGTGCGTGAAACGCACGTTTTGTGCCTAAACTGAGCAAAAGCGGCGATTCTGTGGACGAAACGCATGATTTGTGCCAAAACTGAGCAAAAGCGGCGATTCTGTGCACGAATCGCACGTTTTGTGCCAAAAGTGAACAAAAGCGGCGATTCTGTGCACGAAACGCATGTTTTGTGCCAAAACTGAGCAAAAGCGGCGATTCTGAGCACGAAACGCACGCTTTGTGCCAAAAGGAGAAATTCGGTACGTGCAACGCACGTTTTGTGCCAAAACTGAGCAAAAGCGGCGATTGTGTGCACGAAACGCCCGTTTTGTGCCAAAGGAGCAATTCGGTGCGTCAATCGCACGTTTTGTGACAAAACTGATCAAATCCGGCGATTCTGTGCACGAAACGCACGTTTTGTGCCAAAACTGAGAAAAAGCGGCGATTCTGTGCACGGAACGCACGTTTTGCGCCAAAACTGAGCAGAAGCGGCGATTCTGTGCACGAAACGCCCGTTTTGTGCGAAAAGAAGCAATTCGGTTCGTGAAACGCACGTTTTGTGCCAAAACTGAACAAAAGCGGCGATTCTGTGCACGAAACGCACGTTTTGTGCCAAAACTAAGCAAAAGCGGCGATTCTGTGGACGAAACGCATGATTTGTGCCAAAACTGAGCAAAAGCGGCGATTCTGAGCACGAAACGCACGCTTTGTGCCAAAAGGAGAAATTCGGTGCGCGAAACGCACGTTTTGTGCCAAAACTGAGCAAAAGCGGCGATTGTGTGCACGAAACGCCCGTTTTCTGCCAAAGGAGCAATTCGTTGCGTCAATCGCACGTTTTGTGACATAACTGATCAAATCCGGCGATTCTGTACACGAAACGCACGTTTTGTGCCAAAACTGAGAAAAAGCGGCGATTCTGTGCACGAAACGCCCGATTTGTGCGAAAAGGAGCAATTCGGTTCGTGAAACGCACGTTTTGTGCCAAAACTGAACAAAAGCGGCGATTCTGTGCACGAAATGCATGTTTTGCGCCAAAACTGAACAAAAACGGCGATTCAGAGCACGAAACGCACGTTTTGTGCCAGAAGACGCAATTCGGTGCGCGAAACGCCCGTTTTGTGCCAAAACTGAGCAAAAGCGGCGATTCTGTGCACGAAACGCCCGTTTTGTGCCAAAAGGAGCAATTCGGTGCGTGAAACGCACGTTTTGTGCCTAAACTGAGCAAAAGCGGCGATTCTGTGGACGAAACGCATGATTTGTGCCAAAACTGAGCAAAAGCGGCGATTCTGTGCACGAATCGCACGTTTTGTGCCAAAAGTGAACAAAAGCGGCGATTCTGTGCACGAAACGCATGTTTTGTGCCAAAACTGAGCAAAAGCGGCGATTCTGAGCACGAAACGCACGCTTTGTGCCAAAAGGAGAAATTCGGTACGTGCAACGCACGTTTTGTGCCAAAACTGAGCAAAAGCGGCGATTGTGTGCACGAAACGCCCGTTTTGTGCCAAAGGAGCAATTCGGTGCGTCAATCGCACGTTTTGTGACAAAACTGATCAAATCCGGCGATTCTGTGCACGAAACGCACGTTTTGTGCCAAAACTGAGAAAAAGCGGCGATTCTGTGCACGGAACGCACGTTTTGCGCCAAAACTGAGCAGAAGCGGCGATTCTGTGCACGAAACGCCCGTTTTGTGCGAAAAGAAGCAATTCGGTTCGTGAAACGCACGTTTTGTGCCAAAACTGAACAAAAGCGGCGATTCTGTGCACGAAACGCACGTTTTGTGCCAAAACTAAGCAAAAGCGGCGATTCTGTGGACGAAACGCATGATTTGTGCCAAAACTGAGCAAAAGCGGCGATTCTGAGCACGAAACGCACGCTTTGTGCCAAAAGGAGAAATTCGGTTCGTGAAACGCACGTTTTGTGCCAAAACTGAGCAAAAGCGGCGATTGTGTGCACGAAACGCCCGTTTTGTGCCAAAGGAGCAATTCGGTGCGTCAATCGCACGTTTTGTGACAAAACTGATCAAATCCGGCGATTCTGTGCACGAAACGCACGTTTTGTGCCAAAACTGAGAAAAAGCGGCGATTCTGTGCACGAAACGCACGTTTTGCGCCAAAACTGAGCAGAAGCGGCGATCCTGTACACGAAACGCCCGTTTTGTGCGAAAAGAAGCAATTCGGTTCGTGAAACGCACGTTTTGTGCCAAAACTGAACAAAAGCGGCGATTCTGTGCACGAAACGCACGTTTTGTGCCAAAACTAAGCAAAAGCGGCGATTCTGTGGACGACACGCATGATTTGTGCCAAAACTGAGCAAAAGCGGCGATTCTGAGCACGAAACGCACGCTTTGTGCCAAAAGGAGAAATTCGGTTCGTGAAACGCACGTTTTGTGCCAAAACTGAGCAAAAGCGGCGATTGTGTGCACGAAACGCCCGTTTTGTGCCAAAGGAGCAATTCGGTGCGTCAATCGCACGTTTTGTGACAAAACTGATCAAATCCGGCGATTCTGTGCACGAAACGCACGTTTTGTGCCAAAACTGAGAAAAAGCGGCGATTCTGTGCACGAAACGCACGTTTTGCGCCAAAACTGAGCAGAAGCGGCGATTCTGTGCACGAAACGCCCGTTTTGTGCGAAAAGAAGCAATTCGCTTCGTGAAACGCACGTTTTGTGCCAAAACTGAACAAAAACGGCGATTCAGAGCACGAAACGCACGTTTTGTGCCAGAAGACGCAATTCGGTGCGCGAAAGGCCCGTTTTGTCCCAAAACTGAGCAAAAGCGGCGATTCTGTGCACGAAACGCCCGTTTTGTGCGAAAAGAAGCAATTCGGTTCGTGAAACGCACGTTTTGTGCCAAAACTGAACAAAAGCGGCGATTCTGTGCACGAAATGCATGTTTTGCGCCAAAACTGAGCAAAAACGGCGATTCAGAGCACGAAACGCACGTTTTGTGCGAAAAGGAGCAATTCGGTTCGTGAAACGCACGTTTTGTGCCAAAACTGAACAAAAGCGGCGATTCTGTGCACGAAATGCATGTTTTGCGCCAAAACTGAGCAAAAACGGCGATTCAGAGCACGAAACGCACGTTTTGTGCCAGAAGACGCAATTCGGTGCGCGAAACGCACGTTTTGTCCCAAAACTGAGCAAAAGCGGCGAATCTGTACACGAAACGCACGTTTTGTGCCAAAACTGAGCAAAAGCGGCGATTCTGTGCACGAAACGCATGATTTGTGCCAAAACTGAGCAAAAGCGGCGATTCTGAGCACGAAACTCACGCTTTGTGCCAAAAGGAGAAATTCGGTTCGTGAAACGCACGTTTTGTGCCAAAACTGAGCAAAAGCGGCGATTGTGTGCACGAAACGCCCGTTTTCTGCCAAAGGAGCAATTCGTTGCGTCAATCGCACGTTTTGTGACATAACTGATCAAATCCGGCGATTCTGTGCACGAAACGCACGTTTTGTGCCAAAACTGAGAAAAAGCGGCGATTCTGTGCACGAAACGCCCGATTTGTGCGAAAAGGAGCAATTCGGTTCGTGAAACGCACGTTTTGTGCCAAAACTGAACAAAAGCGGCGATTCTGTGCACGAAATGCATGTTTTGCGCCAAAACTGAACAAAAACGGCGATTCAGAGCACGAAACGCACGTTTTGTACCAGAAGGAGAAATTCGGTTCGTGAAACGCACGTTTTGTGCCAAAACTGAGCAAAAGCGGCGATTCTGTGCTCGAAACGCCCGTTTTGTGCGAAAAGGAGCAATTCGGTGCCTGAAACGCACGTTTTGTTACAAAACTGAGCAAAAGCGGCGATTCTGTGCACGAAACGCACGTTCTGTGCCCAAAACTGAGCAAAAGCGGCGATTCTGTGCACGAAACGCCCGATTTGTGCGAAAAGGAGCAATTCGGTTCGTGAAACGCACGTTTTGTGCCAAAACTGAACAAAAGCGGCGATTCTGTGCACGAAATGCATGTTTTGCGCCAAAACTGAACAAAAACGGCGATTCAGAGCACGAAACGCACGTTTTGTGCCAGAAGACGCAATTCGGTGCGCGAAACGCCCGTTTTGTGCCAAAACTGAGCAAAAGCGGCGATTCTGTGCACGAAACGCCCGTTTTGTGCCAAAAGGAGCAATTCGGTGCGTGAAACGCACGTTTTGTGCCTAAACTGAGCAAAAGCGGCGATTCTGTGGACGAAACGCATGATTTGTGCCAAAACTGAGCAAAAGCGGCGATTCTGTGCACGAATCGCACGTTTTGTGCCAAAAGTGAACAAAAGCGGCGATTCTGTGCACGAAACGCATGTTTTGTGCCAAAACTGAGCAAAAGCGGCGATTCTGAGCACGAAACGCACGCTTTGTGCCAAAAGGAGAAATTCGGTACGTGCAACGCACGTTTTGTGCCAAAACTGAGCAAAAGCGGCGATTGTGTGCACGAAACGCCCGTTTTGTGCCAAAGGAGCAATTCGGTGCGTCAATCGCACGTTTTGTGACAAAACTGATCAAATCCGGCGATTCTGTGCACGAAACGCACGTTTTGTGCCAAAACTGAGAAAAAGCGGCGATTCTGTGCACGGAACGCACGTTTTGCGCCAAAACTGAGCAGAAGCGGCGATTCTGTGCACGAAACGCCCGTTTTGTGCGAAAAGAAGCAATTCGGTTCGTGAAACGCACGTTTTGTGCCAAAACTGAACAAAAGCGGCGATTCTGTGCACGAAACGCACGTTTTGTGCCAAAACTAAGCAAAAGCGGCGATTCTGTGGACGAAACGCATGATTTGTGCCAAAACTGAGCAAAAGCGGCGATTCTGAGCACGAAACGCACGCTTTGTGCCAAAAGGAGAAATTCGGTGCGCGAAACGCACGTTTTGTGCCAAAACTGAGCAAAAGCGGCGATTGTGTGCACGAAACGCCCGTTTTCTGCCAAAGGAGCAATTCGTTGCGTCAATCGCACGTTTTGTGACATAACTGATCAAATCCGGCGATTCTGTACACGAAACGCACGTTTTGTGCCAAAACTGAGAAAAAGCGGCGATTCTGTGCACGAAACGCCCGATTTGTGCGAAAAGGAGCAATTCGGTTCGTGAAACGCACGTTTTGTGCCAAAACTGAACAAAAGCGGCGATTCTGTGCACGAAATGCATGTTTTGCGCCAAAACTGAACAAAAACGGCGATTCAGAGCACGAAACGCACGTTTTGTGCCAGAAGACGCAATTCGGTGCGCGAAACGCCCGTTTTGTGCCAAAACTGAGCAAAAGCGGCGATTCTGTGCACGAAACGCCCGTTTTGTGCCAAAAGGAGCAATTCGGTGCGTGAAACGCACGTTTTGTGCCTAAACTGAGCAAAAGCGGCGATTCTGTGGACGAAACGCATGATTTGTGCCAAAACTGAGCAAAAGCGGCGATTCTGTGCACGAATCGCACGTTTTGTGCCAAAAGTGAACAAAAGCGGCGATTCTGTGCACGAAACGCATGTTTTGTGCCAAAACTGAGCAAAAGCGGCGATTCTGAGCACGAAACGCACGCTTTGTGCCAAAAGGAGAAATTCGGTACGTGCAACGCACGTTTTGTGCCAAAACTGAGCAAAAGCGGCGATTGTGTGCACGAAACGCCCGTTTTGTGCCAAAGGAGCAATTCGGTGCGTCAATCGCACGTTTTGTGACAAAACTGATCAAATCCGGCGATTCTGTGCACGAAACGCACGTTTTGTGCCAAAACTGAGAAAAAGCGGCGATTCTGTGCACGGAACGCACGTTTTGCGCCAAAACTGAGCAGAAGCGGCGATTCTGTGCACGAAACGCCCGTTTTGTGCGAAAAGAAGCAATTCGGTTCGTGAAACGCACGTTTTGTGCCAAAACTGAACAAAAGCGGCGATTCTGTGCACGAAACGCACGTTTTGTGCCAAAACTAAGCAAAAGCGGCGATTCTGTGGACGAAACGCATGATTTGTGCCAAAACTGAGCAAAAGCGGCGATTCTGAGCACGAAACGCTCGCTTTGTGCCAAAAGGAGAAATTCGGTTCGTGAAACGCACGTTTTGTGCCAAAACTGAGCAAAAGCGGCGATTGTGTGCACGAAACGCCCGTTTTGTGCCAAAGGAGCAATTCGGTGCGTCAATCGCACGTTTTGTGACAAAACTGATCAAATCCGGCGATTCTGTGCACGAAACGCACGTTTTGTGCCAAAACTGAGAAAAAGCGGCGATTCTGTGCACGAAACGCACGTTTTGCGCCAAAACTGAGCAGAAGCGGCGATTCTGTGCACGAAACGCCCGTTTTGTGCGAAAAGAAGCAATTCGGTTCGTGAAACGCACGTTTTGTGCCAAAACTGAACAAAAACGGCGATTCAGAGCACGAAACGCACGTTTTGTGCCAGAAGACGCAATTCGGTGCGCGAAAGGCCCGTTTTGACCCAAAACTGAGCAAAAGCGGCGATTCTGTGCACGAAACGCCCGTTTTGTGCGAAAAGAAGCAATTCGGTTCGTGAAACGCACGTTTTGTGCCAAAACTGAACAAAAGCGGCGATTCTGTGCACGAAACGCACGTTTTGTGCCAAAACTAAGCAAAAGCGGCGCTTCTGGGCACGAAACGCACGTTTTGCGCCAAAACTGAGCAGAAGCGGCGATTCTGTGCACGAAACGCCCGATTTGTGCGAAAAGGAGCAATTCGGTTCGTGAAACGCACGTTTTGTGCCAAAACTGAACAAAAGCGGCGATTCTGTGCACGAAATGCATGTTTTGCGCCAAAACTGAACAAAAACGGCGATTCAGAGCACGAAACGCACGTTTTGTGCCAGAAGGAGAAATTCGGTGCGCGAAAGGCCCGTTTTGTCCCAAAACTGAGCAAAAGCGGCGATTCTGTGCACGAATCGCACGTTTTGTGCCAAAAGTGAACAAAAGCGGCGATTCTGTGCACGAAACGCATGTTTTGTGCCAAAACTGAGCAAAAGCGGCGATTCTGAGCACGAAACGCACGCTTTGTGCCAAAAGGAGAAATTCGGTACGTGCAACGCACGTTTTGTGCCAAAACTGAGCAAAAGCGGCGATTGTGTGCACGAAACGCCCGTTTTGTGCCAAAGGAGCAATTCGGTGCGTCAATCGCACGTTTTGTGACAAAACTGATCAAATCCGGCGATTCTGTGCACGAAACGCACGTTTTGCGCCAAAACTGAGCAGAAGCGGCGATTCTGTGCACGAAACGCCCGTTTTGTGCGAAAAGAAGCAATTCGGTTCGTGAAACGCACGTTTTGTGCCAAAACTGAACAAAAGCGGCGATTCTGTGCACGAAACGCACGTTTTGTGCCAAAACTGAGCAAAAGCGGCGATTCTGAGCACGAAACGCACGCTTTGTGCCAAAAGGAGAAATTCGGTTCGTGAAACGCACGTTTTGTGCCAAAACTGAGCAAAAGCGGCGATTGTGTGCACGAAACGCCCGTTTTGTGCCAAGGGAGCAATTCGGTGCGTCAATCGCACGTTTTGTGACAAAACTGATCAAATCCGGCGATTCTGTGCACGAAACGCACGTTTTGTGCCAAAACTGAGAAAAAGCGGCGATTCTGTGCACGAAACGCCCGATTTGTGCGAAAAGGAGCAATTCGGTTCGTGAAACGCACGTTTTGTGCCAAAACTGAACAAAAGCGGCGATTCTGTGCACGAAATGCATGTTTTGCGCCAAAACTGAACAAAAACGGCGATTCAGAGCACGAAACGCACGTATTGTGCCAGAAGACGCAATTCGGTGCGCGAAAGGCCCGTTTTGTCCCAAAACTGAGCAAAAGCGGCGATTCTGTGCACGAATCGCACGTTTTGTGCCAAAAGTGAACAAAAGCGGCGATTCTGTGCACGAAACGCATGCTTTGTGCCAAAACTGAGCAAAAGCGGCGATTCTGAGCACGAAACGCACGCTTCGTGCCAAAAGGAGAAATTCGGTTCGTCAAACGCACGTTTTGTGCCAAAACTGAGCAAAAGCGGCGATTGTGTGCACGAAACGCCCGTTTTGTGCCAAAGGAGCAATTCGGTGCGTCAATCGCACGTTTTGTGACAAAACTGATCAAATCCGGCGATTCTGTGCACGAAACGCACGTTTTGTGCCAAAACTGAGCAAAAGCGGCGATTCTGTGCACGAAACGCACGTTTTGCGCCAAAACTGAGCAGAAGCGGCGATTCTGTGCACGAAACGCCCGTTTTGTGCGAAAAGAAGCAATTCGGTTCGTGAAACGCACGTTTTGTGTCAAAACTGAACAAAAGCGGCGATTCTGTGCACGAATCGCACGTTTTGCGCCAAAACTGAGCAGAAGCGGCGATTCTGTGCACGAAACGCCCGATTTGTGCGAAGAGGAGCAATTCGGTTCGTGAAACGCACGTTTTGTGCCAAAACTGAACAAAAGCGGCGATTCTGTGCACGAAATGCATGTTTTGCGCCAAAACTGAGCAAAAACGGCGATTCAGAGCACGAAACGCACGTTTTGTGCCAGAAGACGCAATTCGGTGCGCGAAACGCACGTTTTGTCCCAAAACTGAGCAAAAGCGGCGAATCTGTACACGAAACGCACGTTTTGTGCCAAAACTGAGCAAAAGCGGCGATTCTGTGCACGAAACGCACGTTTTGTACCAAAACTGAGAAAAAGCGGCGATTCTGTTCACGAAACGCAGGTTTTGTACCAAAACTGAGCAAAAGCGGCGATTCTGAGCACGATACGCACGTTTTGTGCCAAAACTGTGCAAAAGCGGCGATTCTGTGCACGAAACGCACGTTCTGTGCCAAAATTGAGAAAAAGCGGCGATTCTGTTCACGAAACGCACGTTTTCTGCCAAAACTGAGCAAAAGCGGTGATTCTGTGCACGAAACGCACGTTTTGTGCCAAAACTGAGCAAAAGCGGCGATTCTGTGCACGAAACGCCCGTTTTGTGTCAAAAGGAGCAATTCGGTGCGTGAAACGCACGTTTTGTGCCAAAACTGAACAAAAGCGGCGATTCTGTGCACGAAATGCATGTTTTGTGCCAAAACTGAGCAAAAGCGGCGATTCAGTGCACGAAACGCCCGATTTGTGCGAAAAGGTGCAGTTCGGTGCGTGAAGCGCGCGTTTTCTGACAATACTGAGCAAAAGCGGCAATTCTGTGCACGAAGCGCCCGTTTTGTGCCAAAACTGAGAAAAAGCGGCGATACTGTGCACGAAACGCACGTTTTGCGCCAAAACTGAACAAAAGCGGCGATTCTGTGCACGAAATGCACGTTTTGTACCAAAACTGAGAAAAAGCGGCGATTCTGTTCACGAAACGCAGGTTTTGTACCAAAACTGAGCAAAAGCGGCGATTCTGAGCACGATACGCACGTTTTGTGCCAAAACTGTGCAAAAGCGGCGATTCTGTGCACGAAACGCACGTTCTGTGCCAGAACTGAGAAAAAGCGGCGATTCTGTTCACGAAACGCTCGTTTTGTGCCAAAACTGAGCAAAAGCGGCGATTCTGTGCACGAACCGCCCGTTTTGTGCGAAAAGAAGCAATTCGGTTCGTGAAACGCACGTTTTGTGCCAAAACTGAACAAAAGCGGCGATTCTGTGCACGAAACGCTCGTTTTGTGACAAAACTAAGCAAAAGCGGCGATTCTGTGCACGAAACGCACGTTTTGCGCCAAAACTGAGCAGAAGCGGCGATTCTGTGCACGAAACGCACGTTTTGTGCCAAAACTGAGAAAAAGCGGCGATTCTGTTCACGAAACGCAGGTTTTGTACCAAAACTGAGCAAAAGCGGCGATTCTGAGCACGAAATGCACGTTTTGTGCCAAAACTGTGCAAAAGCGGCGATTCTGTGCACGAAACGCACGTTCTGTGCCAAAACTGAGAAAAAGCGGCGATTCTGTTCACGAAACGCACGTTTTGTGCCAAAACTGAGCAAAAGCGGCGATTCTGTGCACGAAACGCCCGATTTGTGCGAAAAGAAGCAATTCGGTTCGTGAAACGCACGTTTTGTGCCAAAACTGAACAAAAGCGGCGATTCTGTGCACGAAATGCATGTTTTGCGCCAAAACTGAGCAAAAACGGTGATTCAGAGCACGAAACGCACGTTTTGTGCCAGAAGACGCAATTCGGTGCGCGAAACGCACGTTTTGTCCCAAAACTGACCAAAAGCGGCGATTCTGTACACGAAACGCACGTTTTCTGCCAAAACTGAGCAAAAGCGGTGATTCTGTGCACGAAACGCACGTTTTGTGCCAAAACTGAGCAAAAGCGGCGATTCTGTGCACGAAACGCCCGTTTTGTGTCAAAAGGAGCAATTCGGTGCGTGAAACGCACGTTTTGTGCCAAAACTGAACAAAAGCGGCGATTCTGTGCACGAAATGCATGTTTTGTGCCAAAACTGAGCAAAAGCGGCGATTCAGTGCACGAAACGCACGTTTTGCGCCAAAACTGAGCAGAAGCGGCGATTCTGTGCACGAAACGCCCGATTTGTGCCAATAACGAGCAAAAGCGGCGATTCTGAGCATGAAGCGCACGTTTTGCGCCAAAACTGAACAAAAGCGGCGATTCTGTGCACGAAACGCCCGTTTTGTGCCAAAAGGTGGAATTCGGTTCGTGAAACGCACGTTTTGTGCCAAAACTGAGCAAAAGCGGCGATTCTGTGCACGAAACGCCCGTTTTGTGCGAAAAGGTGCAGTTCGGTGCGTGAAGCGCGCGTTTTCTGACAATACTGAGCAAAAGCGGCAATTCTGTTCACGAAGCGCCCGTTTTGTGCCAAAACTGAGAAAAAGCGGCGATACTGTGCACGAAACGCACGTTTTGCGCCAAAACTGAGCAGAAGCGGCGATTCTGTGCACGAAACGCCCGATTTGTGCGAAAAGGAGCAATTCGGTTAGTGAAACGCACGTTTTGTGCCAAAACTGAACAAAAGCGGCGATTCTGTGCACGAAACGCACGTTTTGTGCCAAAACTAAGCAAAAGCGGCGATTCTGTGCACGAAACGCACGTTTTGCGCCAAAACTGAGCAGAAGCGGCGATTCTGTGCACGAAACGCCCGATTTGTGCGAAGAGGAGCAATTCGGTTCGTGAAACGCACGTTTTGTGCCAAAACTGAACAAAAGCGGCGATTCTGTGCACGAAATACACGTTTTGTACCAAAACTGAGAAAAAGCGGCGATTCTGTTCACGAAACGCAGGTTTTGTACCAAAACTGAGCAAAAGCGGCGATTCTGAGCACGATACGCACGTTTTGTGCCAAAACTGTGCAAAAGCGGCGATTCTGTGCACGAAACGCACGTTCTGTGCCAGAACTGAGAAAAAGCGGCGATTCTGTTCACGAAACGCACGTTTTGTGCCAAAACTGTGCAAAGGCGGCGATTCTGTGCACGAAACGCACGTTCTGTGCCAAAACTGAGAAAAAGCGGCGATTCTGTTCACGAAACGCACGTTTTGTGCCAAAACTGAGCAAAAGCGGCGATTCTGTACACGAAACGCCCGTTTTGTGCGAAAAGAAGCAATTCGGTTCGTGAAACGCACGTTTTGTGCCAAAACTGAACAAAAGCGGCGATTCTGTGCACGAAACGCACGTTTTGTGCCAAAACTAAGCAAAAGCGGCGATTCTGTGCACGAAACGCACGTTTTGCGCCAAAACTGAGCAGAAGCGGCGATTCTGTGCACGAAACGCCGGATTTGTGCGAAAAGAAGCAATTCGGTTCGTGAAACGCACGTTTTGTGCCAAAACTGAACAAAAACGGCGATTCAGAGCACGAAACGCACGTTTTGTGCCAGAAGACGCAATTCGGTGCGCGAAACGCACGTTATGTCCCAAAACTGAGCAAAAGCGGCGAATCTGTACACGAAACGCACGTTTTGTGCCAAAACTGAGCAAAAGCGGCGATTCTGTGCACGAAACGCATGATTTGTGCCAAAACTGAGCAAAAGCGGCGATTCTGAGCACGAAACGCACGCTTTGTGCCAAAAGGAGAAATTCGGTTCGTGAAACGCACGTTTTGTGCCAAAACTGAGCAAAAGCGGCGATTGTGTGCACGAAACGCCCGTTTTCTGCCAAAGGAGCAATTCGTTGCGTCAATCGCACGTTTTGTGACATAACTGATCAAATCCGGCGATTCTGTGCACGAAACGCACGTTTTGTGTCAAAAGGAGCAAGATCGGCGATTCTGAGCACGAAACGCACGCTTTGTGACAAAACTAAGCAAAAGCGGCGATTCTGTGCACGAAACGCCCGGTTTGCGCCAAAAGGTGCAATTCGGAGCGTGAAACGCACGTTTTGTGCCAAGACTGAGCAACAGCGGCGATTCTGTGCACGAAACGCACGTTTTGTACCAAAAGGAGCAATTCTGTGCGTCAAACGCACGTTTTGTGCCAAAACTGAGAAAAAGCAGCGATACTGTGCACGAAACGCACGTGGTGTGCCAAAACTGACCAAGGGTTGTGATTCTGTGCACGAAACGCGCGTTTTGTGCCAAAAGTGAACAAAAGCGGCGATTCTGTGCACGAAACGCATGTTTTGTGCCAAAACTGAGCAAAAGCGGCGATTCTGAGCACGAAACGCACGCTTTGTGCCAAAAGGAGAAATTCGGTACGTGCAACGCACGTTTTGTGCCAAAACTGAGCAAAAGCGGCGATTGTGTGCACGAAACGCCCGTTTTGTGCCAAAGGAGCAATTCGGTGCGTCAATCGCACGTTTTGTGACAAAACTGATCAAATCCGGCGATTCTGTGCACGAAACGCACGTTTTGTGACATAACTGATCAAATCCGGCGATTCTGTGCACGAAACGCACGTTTTGTGTCAAAAGGAGCAAGATCGGCGATTCTGAGCACGAAACGCACGCTTTGTGACAAAACTAAGCAAAAGCGGCGATTCTGTGCACGAAACGCCCGGTTTGCGCCAAAAGGTGCAATTCGGAGCGTGAAACGCACGTTTTGTGCCAAGACTGAGCAACAGCGGCGATTCTGTGCACGAAACGCACGTTTTGTACCAAAAGGAGCAATTCTGTGCGTCAAACGCACGTTTTGTGCCAAAACTGAGAAAAAGCAGCGATACTGTGCACGAAACGCACGTGGTGTGCCAAAACTGACCAAGGGTTGTGATTCTGTGCACGAAACGCGGGTTTTGTGCCAAAACTGAACAAAAGCGGCGATTCTGTGCACGAAATGCATGTTTTGCGCCAAAACTGAGCAAAAACGGCGATTCAGAGCACGAAACGCACGTTTTGTGCCAGAAGACGCAATTCGGTGCGCGAAACGCACGTTTTGTCCCAAAACTGAGCAAAAGCGGCGAATCTGTACACGAAACGCACGTTTTGTGCCAAAACTGAGCAAAAGCGGCGATTCTGTGCACGAAACGCATGATTTGTGCCAAAACTGAGCAAAAGCGGCGATTCTGAGCACGAAACGCACGCTTTGTGCCAAAAGGAGAAATTCGGTTCGTGAAACGCACGTTTTGTGCCAAAACTGAGCAAAAGCGGCGATTGTGTGCACGAAACGCCCGTTTTCTGCCAAAGGAGCAATTCGTTGCGTCAATCGCACGTTTTGTGACATAACTGACCAAATCCGGGGATTCTGTGCACGAAACGCACGTTTTGTGTCAAAAGGAGCAAGATCGGCGATTCTGAGCACGAAACGCACGCTTTGTGACAAAACTAAGCAAAAGCGGCGATTCTGTGCACGAAACGCCCGGTTTGCGCCAAAAGGTGCAATTCGGAGCGTGAAACGCACGTTTTGTGCCAAGACTGAGCAACAGCGGCGATTCTGTGCACGAAACGCACGTTTTGTACCAAAAGGAGCAATTCTGTGCGTCAAACGCACGTTTTGTGCCAAAACTGAGAAAAAGCAGCGATACTGTGCACGAAACGCACGTGGTGTGCCAAAACTGACCAAGGGTTGTGATTCTGTGCACGAAACGCGGGTTTTGTGCCAAAAGTGAACAAAAGCGGCGATTCTGTGCACGAAACGCCCGTTTTGTCCCAAAACTGAGCAAAAGCGGCGATTCTGTGCACGAAACGCCCGTTTTGTGCGAAAAGAAGCAATTCGGTTCGTGAAACGCACGTTTTGTGCCAAAACTGAACAAATGCGGCGATTCTGTGCACGAAACGCACGTTTTGTGCCAAAACTAAGCAAAAGCGGCGATTCTGTGCACGAAACGCACGTTTTGCGCCAAAACTGAGCAGAAGCGGCGATTCTGTGCACGAAACTCCCGATTTGTGCGAAAAGGAGCAATTCGGTTCGTGAAACGCACGTTTTGCGCCAAAACTGAGCAAAAGCGGCGATTCTCTGCACGAAACGCATGTTTCGTGCCAATAACGAGCAAAAGCGGCGGTTCTGAGCATGAAGCGCACGTTTTGCGCCAAAACTGAACAAAAGCGGCGATTCTGTGCACGAAACGCCCGTTTTGTGCCAAAAGGAGCAATTCGGTGCGTGAAACGCACGTTTTGTGCCTAAACTGAGCAAAAGCGGCGATTCTGTGGACGAAACGCATGATTTGTGCCAAAACTGAGCAAAAGCGGCGATTCTGAGCACGAAACGCACGCTTTGTGCCAAAAGGAGAAATTCGGTTCGTGAAACGCACGTTTTGTGCCAAAACTGAGCAAAAGCGGCGATTGTGTGCACGAAACGCCCGTTTTGTGCCAAAGGAGCAATTCGTTGCGTCAATCGCACGTTTTGTGACAAAACTGATCAAATCCGGCGATTCTGTGCACGAAACGCACGTTTTGTGTCAAAACTGAGAAAAAGCGGCGATTCTGTGCACGAAACGCCCGATTTGTGCGAAAAGGAGCAATTCGGTTCGTGAAACGCACGTTTTGTGCCAAAACTGAACAAAAGCGGCGATTCTCTGCACGAAATGCATGTTTTGCGCCAAAACTGAACAAAAGCGGCGATTCTGTGCACGAAACGCACGTTTTGTGCCAGAAGACGCAATTCGGTGCGCGAAACTCACGTTTTGTCCCAAAACTGAGCAAAAGCGGCGAATCTGTACACGAAACGCACGTTTTGTGCCAAAACTGAGCAAAAGCGGCGATTCTGTGCACGAAACGCATGATTTGTGCCAAAACTGAGCAAAAGCGGCGATTCTGAGCACGAAACGCACGCTTTGTGCCAAAAGGAGAAATTCGGTTCGTGAAACGCACGTTTTGTGCCAAAACTGAGCAAAAGCGGCGATTGTGTGCACGAAACGCCCGTTTTCTGCCAAAGGAGCAATTCGTTGCGTCAATCGCACGTTTTGTGACATAACTGATCAAATCCGGCGATTCTGTGCACGAAACGCACGTTTTGTGCCAAAACTGAGAAAAAGCGGCGATTCTGTGCACGAAACGCCCGATTTGTGCGAAAAGGAGCAATTCGGTACGTGAAACGCACGTTTTGTGCCAAAACTGAACAAAAGCGGCGATTCTGTGCACGAAATGCATGTTTTGCGCCAAAACTGAGCAAAAACGGCGATTCAGAGCACGAAACGCACGTTTTGTGCCAGAAGACGCAATTCGGTGCGCGAAACGCCCGTTTTGTCCCAAAACTGAGCAAAAGCGGCGATTCTGTGCACGAATCGCACGTTTTGTGCCAAAAGTGAACAAAAGCGGCGATTCTGTGCACGAAGCGCATGTTTTGTGCCAAAACTGAGCAAAAGCGGCGATTCTGAGCACGAAACGCACGCTTTGTGCCAAAATTAGTAATTCGGTTCGTGAAACGCACGTTTCGTTCCAAAACTACGCAAAAGCGGCGATTCTGTGCTCGAAACGCCCGTTTTGTGCGAAAAGGAGCAATTCGGTGCGTGAAACGCACGTTTTGTTCCAAAACTACGCAAAAGCGGCGATTCTGTGCACAAAACACAGGTTTTGTGCCAAAACTGAGCAAAAGCGGCGATTCTGTGCACGAAACGCACGTTTTGTGCAAAAACTGAGCAAAAGCTGCGATTCTGTGCACGAAACGCACGTTTTGTGCAAAAACTGAGCAAAAGCGGCGATTCTCTGCACGAATCGCACGTTTTGTGCCAAAACTGAACAAAAGCGGCGATTCTGTGCACGAAATGCATGTTTTGCGCCAAAACTGAACAAAAACGGCGATTCAGAGCACGAAACGCACGTTTTGTGCCAGAAGACGCAATTCGGTGCGCGAAACGCCCGTTTTGTCCCAAAACTGAGCAAAAGCGGCGATTCTGTGCACGAATCGCACGTTTTGTGCCAAAAGTGAACCAAAGCGGCGATTCTGTGCACGAAACGCATGTTTTGTGCCAAAACAGAGCAAAAGCGGCGATTCTGAGCACGAAACGCACGCTTTGTGCCAAAAGGAGAAATTCGGTTCGTGAAACGCACGTTTTGTGCCAAAACTGAGCAAAAGCGGCGATTGTGTGCACGAAACGCCCGTTTTGTGCCAAAGGAGCAATTCGGTGCGTCAATCGCACGTTTTGTGACAAAACTGATCAAATCCGGCGATTCTGTGCACGAAACGCACGTTTTGTGCCAAAACTGAGAAAAAGCGGCGATTCTGTGCACGAAACGCACGTTTTGCGCCAAAACTGAGCAGAAGCGGCGATTCTGTGCACGAAACGCCCGATTTGTGCGAAAAGGAGCAATTCGGTTCGTGAAACGCACGTTTTGTGCCAAAACTGAACAAAAGCGGCGATTCTGTGCACGAAATGCATGTTTTGCGCCAAAACTGAGCAAAAACGGCGATTCAGAGCACGAAACGCACGTTTTGTGCCAGAAGACGCAATTCGGTGCGCAAAACGCACGTTTTGTCCCAAAACTGAGCAAAAGCGGCGAATCTGTACACGAAACGCACGTTTTGTGCCAAAACTGAGCAAAAGCGGCGATTCTGTGCACGAAACGCATGATTTGTGCCAAAACTGAGCAAAAGCGGCGATTCTGAGCACGAAACGCACGCTTTGTGCCAAAAGGAGAAATTCGGTTCGTGAAACGCACGTTTTGTGCCAAAACTGAGCAAAAGCGGCGATTGTGTGCACGAAACGCCCGTTTTCTGCCAAAGGAGCAATTCGTTGCGTCAATCGCACGTTTTGTGACATAACTGATCAAATCCGGCGATTCTGTGCACGAAACGCACGTTTTGTGCCAAAACTGAGAAAAAGCGGCGATTCTGTGCACGAAACGCCCGATTTGTGCGAAAAGGAGCAATTCGGTTCGTGAAACGCACGTTGTGTGCCAAAACTGAACAAAAGCGGCGATTCTGTGCACGAAATGCATGTTTTGCGCCAAAACTGAACAAAAACGGCGATTCAGAGCACGAAACGCACGTTTTGTGCCAGAAGACGCAATTCGGTGCGCGAAACGCCCGTTTTGTCCCAAAACTGAGCAAAAGCGGCGATTCTGTGCACGAAACGCCCGTTTTGTGCCAAAAGGAGCAATTCGGTGCGTGAAACGCACGTTTTGTGCCTAAACTGAGCAAAAGCGGCGATTCTGTGGACGAAACGCATGATTTGTGCCAAAACTGAGCAAAAGCGGCGATTCTAAGCACGAAACGCACGCTTTGTGCCAAAAGGAGAAATTCGGTTCGTGAAACGCACGTTTTGTGCCAAAACTGAGCAAAAGCGGCGATTGTGTGCACGAAACGCCCGTTTTGTGCCAAAGGAGCAATTCGTTGCGTCAATCGCACGTTTTGTGACAAAACTGATCAAATCCGGCGATTCTGTGCACGAAACGCACGTTCTGTGCCAAAACTGAGAAAAAGCGGCGATTCTGTGCACGAAACCCCCGATTTGTGCGAAAAGGAGCAATTCGGTTCGTGAAACGCACGTTTTGTGCCAAAACTGAACAAAAGCGGCGATTCTGTGCACGAAATGCATGTTTTGCGCCAAAACTGAACAAAAACGGCGATTCAGAGCACGAAACGCACGTTTTGTGCCAGAAGACGCAATTCGGTGCGCGAAAGGCCCGTTTTGTCCCAAAACTAAGCAAAAGCGGCGATTCTGTGCACGAATCGCACGTTTTGTGCCAAAAGTGAACAAAAGCGGCGATTCTGTGCACGAAACGCATGTTTTGTGCCAAAACTGAGCAAAAGCGGCGATTCTGAGCACGAAACGCACGCTTTGTGCCAAAAGGAGAAATTCGGTACGTGCAACGCACGTTTTGTGCCAAAACTGAGCAAAAGCGGCGATTGTGTGCACGAAACGCCCGTTTTGTGCCAAAGGAGCAATTCGGTGCGTCAATCGCACGTTTTGTGACAAAACTGATCAAATCCGGCGACTCTGTGCACGAAACGCACGTTTTGTGCCAAAACTGAGAAAAAGCGGCGATTCTGTGCACGAAACGCACGTTTTGCGCCAAAACTGAGCAGAAGCGGCGATTTTGTGCACGAAACGCCCGTTTTGTGCGAAAAGAAGCAATTCGGTTCGTGAAACGCACGTTTTGTGCCAAAACTGAGCAAAAGCGGCGATTGTGTGCACGAAACGCCCGTTTTGTGCCAAAGGAGCAATTCGGTGCGTCAATCGCACGTTTTGTGACAAAACTGAACAAAAGCGGCGATTCTGTGCACGAAATGCATGTTTTGCACCAAAACTGAGCAAAAACGGCGATTCAGAGCTCGAAACGCACGTTTTGTGCCAGAAGACGCAATTCGGTGCGCGAAACGCACGTTTTGTCCCAAAACTGAGCAAAAGCGGCGAATCTGTACACGAAACGCACGTTTTGTGCCAAAACTGAGCAAAAGCGGCGATTCTGTGCACGAAACGCATGATTTGTGCCAAAACTGAGCAAAAGCGGCGATTCTGAGCACGAAACGCACGCTTTGTGCCAAAAGGAGAAATTCGGTTCGTGAAACGCACGTTTTGTGCCAAAACTGAGCAAAAGCGGCGATTGTGTGCACGAAACGCCCGTTTTCTGCCAAGGGAGCAATTCGGTGCGTCAATCGCACGTTTTGTGACAAAACTGATCAAATCCGGCGATTCTGTGCACGAAACGCACGTTTTGTGCCAAAACTGAGAAAAAGCGGCGATTCTGTGCACGAAACGCACGTTTTGCGCCAAAACTGAGCAGAAGCGGCGATTCTGTGCACGAAACGCCCGATTTGTGCGAAAAGGAGCAATTCGGTTCGTGAAACGCACGTTTTGTGCCAAAAGTGAACAAAAGCGGCGATTCTGTGCACGAAACGCATGATTTGTGCCAAAACTGAGCAAAAGCGGCGATTCTGAGCACGAAACGCACGCTTTGTGCCAAAAGGAGAAATTCGGTTCGTGAAACGCACGTTTTGTGCCAAAACTGAGCAAAAGCGGCGATTGTGTGCACGAAACGCCCGTTTTCTGCCAAAGGAGCAATTCGTTGCGTCAATCGCACGTTTTGTGACATAACTGATCAAATCCGGCGATTCTGTGCACGAAACGCACGTTTTGTGCCAAAACTGAGAAAAAGCGGCGATTCTGTGCACGAAACGCCCGATTTGTGCGAAAAGGAGCAATTCGGTTCGTGAAACGCACGTTTTGTGCCAAAACTGAACAAAAGCGGCGATTCTGTGCACGAAATGCATGTTTTGCGCCAAAACTGAACAAAAACGGCGATTCAGAGCACGACGCGCACGTTTTGTGCCAGAAGACGCAATTCGGTGCGCGAAACGCCCGTTTTGTGCCAAAACTGAGCAAAAGCGGCGATTCTGTGCACGAAACGCCCGTTTTGTGCCAAAAGGAGCAATTCGGTGCGTGAAACGCACGTTTTGTGCCTAAACTGAGCAAAAGCGGCGATTCTGTGGACGAAACGCATGATTTGTGCCAAAACTGAGCAAAAGCGGCGATTCTAAGCACGAAACGCACGCTTTGTGCCAAAAGGAGAAATTCGGTTCGTGAAACGCACGTTTTGTGCCAAAACTGAGCAAAAGCGGCGATTGTGTGCACGAAACGCCCGTTTTGTGCCAAAGGAGCAATTCGTTGCGTCAATCGCACGTTTTGTGACAAAACTGATCAAATCCGGCGATTCTGTGCACGAAACGCACGTTCTGTGCCAAAACTGAGAAAAAGCGGCGATTCTGTGCACGAAACCCCCGATTTGTGCGAAAAGGAGCAATTCGGTTCGTGAAACGCACGTTTTGTGCCAAAACTGAACAAAAGCGGCGATTCTGTGCACGAAATGCATGTTTTGCGCCAAAACTGAACAAAAACGGCGATTCAGAGCACGAAACGCACGTTTTGTGCCAGAAGACGCAATTCGGTGCGCGAAAGGCCCGTTTTGTCCCAAAACTAAGCAAAAGCGGCGATTCTGTGCACGAATCGCACGTTTTGTGCCAAAAGTGAACAAAAGCGGCGATTCTGTGCACGAAACGCATGTTTTGTGCCAAAACTGAGCAAAAGCGGCGATTCTGAGCACGAAACGCACGCTTTGTGCCAAAAGGAGAAATTCGGTACGTGCAACGCACGTTTTGTGCCAAAACTGAGCAAAAGCGGCGATTGTGTGCACGAAACGCCCGTTTTGTGCCAAAGGAACAATTCGGTGCGTCAATCGCACGTTTTGTGACAAAACTGATCAAATCCGGCGACTCTGTGCACGAAACGCACGTTTTGTGCCAAAACTGAGAAAAAGCGGCGATTCTGTGCACGAAACGCACGTTTTGCGCCAAAACTGAGCAGAAGCGGCGATTTTGTGCACGAAACGCCCGTTTTGTGCGAAAAGAAGCAATTCGGTTCGTGAAACGCACGTTTTGTGCCAAAACTGAGCAAAAGCGGCGATTGTGTGCACGAAACGCCCGTTTTGTGCCAAAGGAGCAATTCGGTGCGTCAATCGCACGTTTTGTGACAAAACTGAACAAAAGCGGCGATTCTGTGCACGAAATGCATGTTTTGCACCAAAACTGAGCAAAAACGGCGATTCAGAGCTCGAAACGCACGTTTTGTGCCAGAAGACGCAATTCGGTGCGCGAAACGCACGTTTTGTCCCAAAACTGAGCAAAAGCGGCGAATCTGTACACGAAACGCACGTTTTGTGCCAAAACTGAGCAAAAGCGGCGATTCTGTGCACGAAACGCATGATTTGTGCCAAAACTGAGCAAAAGCGGCGATTCTGAGCACGAAACGCACGCTTTGTGCCAAAAGGAGAAATTCGGTTCGTGAAACGCACGTTTTGTGCCAAAACTGAGCAAAAGCGGCGATTGTGTGCACGAAACGCCCGTTTTCTGCCAAAGGAGCAATTCGGTGCGTCAATCGCACGTTTTGTGACAAAACTGATCAAATCCGGCGATTCTGTGCACGAAACGCACGTTTTGTGCCAAAACTGAGAAAAAGCGGCGATTCTGTGCACGAAACGCACGTTTTGCGCCAAAACTGAGCAGAAGCGGCGATTCTGTGCACGAAACGCCCGATTTGTGCGAAAAGGAGCAATTCGGTTCGTGAAACGCACGTTTTGTGCCAAAACTGAACAAAAGCGGCGATTCTGTGCACGAAATGCATGTTTTGCGCCAAAACTGAGCAAAAACGGCGATTCAGAGCACGAAACGCACGTTTTGTGCCAGAAGACGCAATTCGGTGCGCGAAACGCACGTTTTGTCCCAAAACTGAGCAAAAGCGGCGAATCTGTACACGAAACGCACGTTTTGTGCCAAAACTGAGCAAAAGACGCAATTCGGTGCGCGAAACGCACGTTTTGTCCCAAAACTGAGCAAAAGCGGCGATTGTGTGCACGAAACGCCCGTTTTCTGCCAAAGGAGCAATTCGTTGCGTCAATCGCACGTTTTGTGACATAACTGATCAAATCCGGCGATTCTGTGCACGAAACGCACGTTTTGTGCCAAAACTGAGAAAAAGCGGCGATTCTGTGCACGAAACGCCCGATTTGTGCGAAAAGGAGCAATTCGGTTCGTGAAACGCACGTTTTGTGCCAAAACTGAACAAAAGCGGCGATTCTGTGCACGAAATGCATGTTTTGCGCCAAAACTGAACAAAAACGGCGATTCAGAGCACGAAATGCACGTTTTGTGCCAGAAGGAGAAATTCGGTTCGTGAAACGCACGTTTTGTGCCAAAACTGAGCAAAAGCGGCGATTCTGTGCACGAAACGCACGTTCTGTGCCCAAAACTGAGCAAAAGCGGCGATTCTGTGCACGAATCGCACGTTTTGTGCCAAAAGTGAACAAAAGCGGCGATTCTGTGCACGAAACGCATGATTTGTGCCAAAACTGAGCAAAAGCGGCGATTCTAAGCACGAAACGCACGCTTTGTGCCAAAAGGAGAAATTCGGTTCGTGAAACGCACGTTTTGTGCCAAAACTGAGCAAAAGCGGCGATTGTGTGCACGAAACGCCCGTTTTGTGCCAAAGGAGCAATTCGTTGCGTCAATCGCACGTTTTGTGACAAAACTGATCAAATCCGGCGATTCTGTGCACGAAACGCACGTTTTGTGCCAAAACTGAGAAAAAGCGGCGATTCTGTGCACGAAACGCCCGATTTGTGCGAAAAGGAGCAATTCGGTTCGTGAAACGCACGTTTTGTGCCAAAACTGAACAAAAGCGGCGATTCTGTGCACGAGATGCATGTTTTGCGCCAAAACTGAACAAAAACGGCGATTCAGAGCACGAATCGCACGTATTGTGCCAGAAGCCGCAATTCGGTGCGCGAAAGGCCCGTTTTGTCCCAAAACTGAGCAAAAGCGGCGATTCTGTGCACGAATCGCACGTTTTGTGCCAAAAGTGAACAAAAGCGGCGATTCTGTGCACGAAACGCATGTTTTGTGCCAAAACTGAGCAAAAGCGGCGATTCTGAGCACGAAACGTACGCTTTGTGCCAAAAGGAGAAATTCGGTACGTGCAACGCACGTTTTGTGCCAAAACTGAGCAAAAGCGGCGATTGTGTGCACGAAACGCCCGTTTTGTGCCAAAGGAGCAATTCGGTGCGTCAATCGCACGTTTTGTGACAAAACTGATCAAATCCGGCGATTCTGTGCACGAAACGCACGTTTTGTGCCAAAACTGAGAAAAAGCGGCGATTCTGTGCACGAAACGCACGTTTTGCGCCAAAACTGAGCAGAAGCGGCGATTCTGTGCACGAAACGCCCGTTTTGTGCGAAAAGAAGCAATTCTGTTCGTGAAACGCACGTTTTGTGCCAAAACTGAACAAAAGCGGCGATTCTGTGCACGAAACGCACGTTTTGTGCCAAAACTAAGCAAAAGCGGCGATTCTGTGGACGAAACGCATGATTTGTGCCAAAACTGAGCAAAAGCGGCGATTCTGAGCACGAAACGCACGCTTTGTGCCAAAAGGAGAAATTCGGTTCGTGAAACGCACGTTTTGTGCCAAAACTGAGCAAAAGCGGCGATTGTGTGCACGAAACGCCCGTTTTGTGCCAAAGGAGCAATTCGGTGCGTCAATCGCACGTTTTGTGACAAAACTGATCAAATCCGGCGATTCTGTGCACGAAACGCACGTTTTACGCCAAAACTGAGAAAAAGCGGCGATTCTGTGCACGAAACGCACGTTTTGCGCCAAAACTGAGCAGAAGCGGCGATTCTGTGCACGAAACGCCCGTTTTGTGCGAAAAGAAGCAATTCGGTTCGTGAAACGCACGTTTTGTGCCAAAACTGAACAAAAGCGGCGATTCTGTGCACGAAACGCACGTTTTGTGCCAAAACTAAGCAAAAGCGGCGATTCTGGGCACGAAACGCACGTTTTGCGCCAAAACTGAGCAGAAGCGGCGATTCTGTGCACGAAACGCCCGATTTGTGCGAAAAGGAGCAATTCGGTTCGTGAAACGCACGTTTTGTGCCAAAACTGAACAAAAGCGGCGATTCTGTGCACGAAACGCACGTTTTGTGCCAAAACTAAGCAAAAGCGGCGATTCTGTGGACGAAACGCATGATTTGTGCCAAAACTGAGCAAAAGCGGCGATTCTGAGCACGAAACGCACGCTTTGTGCCAAAAGGAGAAATTCGGTTCGTGAAACGCACGTTTTGTGCCAAAACTGAGCAAAAGCGGCGATTGTGTGCACGAAACGCCCGTTTTGTGCCAAAGGAGCAATTCGGTGCGTCAATCGCACGTTTTGTGACAAAACTGATCAAATCCGGCGATTCTGTGCACGAAACGCACGTTTTACGCCAAAACTGAGAAAAAGCGGCGATTCTGTGCACGAAACGCACGTTTTGCGCCAAAACTGAGCAGAAGCGGCGATTCTGTGCACGAAACGCCCGTTTTGTGCGAAAAGAAGCAATTCGGTTCGTGAAACGCACGTTTTGTGCCAAAACTGAACAAAAACGGCGATTCAGAGCACGAAACGCACGTTTTGTGCCAGAAGACGCAATTCGGTGCGCGAAAGGCCCGTTTTGTCCCAAAACTGAGCAAAAGCGGCGATTCTGTGCACGAAACGCCCGTTTTGTGCGAAAAGAAGCAATTCGGTTCGTGAAACGCACGTTTTGTGCCAAAACTGAACAAAAGCGGCGATTCTGTGCACGAAACGCACGTTTTGTGCCAAAACTAAGCAAAAGCGGCGATTCTGGGCACGAAACGCACGTTTTGCGCCAAAACTGAGCAGAAGCGGCGATTCTGTGCACGAAACGCCCGATTTGTGCGAAAAGGAGCAATTCGGTTCGTGAAACGCACGTTTTGTGCCAAAACTGAACAAAAGCGGCGATTCTGTGGACGAAACGCATGATTTGTGCCAAAACTGAGCAAAAGCGGCGATTCTGAGCACGAAACGCACGCTTTGTGCCAAAAGGAGAAATTCGGTTCGTGAAACGCACGTTTTGTGCCAAAACTGAGCAAAAGCGGCGATTGTGTGCACGAAACGCCCGTTTTGTGCCAAAGGAGCAATTCGGTGCGTCAATCGCACGTTTTGTGACAAAACTGATCAAATCCGGCGATTCTGTGCACGAAACGCACGTTTTGTGCCAAAACTGAGAAAAAGCGGCGATTCTGTGCACGAAACGCACGTTTTGCGCCAAAACTGAGCAGAAGCGGCGATTCTGTGCACGAAACGCCCGTTTTGTGCGAAAAGAAGCAATTCGGTTCGTGAAACGCACGTTTTGTGCCAAAACTGAACAAAAACGGCGATTCAGAGCACGAAACGCACGTTTTGTGCCAGAAGACGCAATTCGGTGCGCGAAAGGCCCGTTTTGTCCCAAAACTGAGCAAAAGCGGCGATTCTGTGCACGAAACGCCCGTTTTGTGCGAAAAGAAGCAATTCGGTTCGTGAAACGCACGTTTTGTGCCAAAACTGAACAAAAGCGGCGATTCTGTGCACGAAACGCACGTTTTGTGCCAAAACTAAGCAAAAGCGGCGATTCTGGGCACGAAACGCACGTTTTGCGCCAAAACTGAGCAGAAGCGGCGATTCTGTGCACGAAACGCCCGATTTGTGCGAAAAGGAGCAATTCGGTTCGTGAAACGCACGTTTTGTGCCAAAACTGAACAAAAGCGGCGATTCTGTGGACGAAACGCATGATTTGTGCCAAAACTGAGCAAAAGCGGCGATTCTGAGCACGAAACGCACGCTTTGTGCCAAAAGGAGAAATTCGGTTCGTGAAACGCACGTTTTGTGCCAAAACTGAGCAAAAGCGGCGATTGTGTGCACGAAACGCCCGTTTTGTGCCAAAGGAGCAATTCGGTGCGTCAATCGCACGTTTTGTGACAAAACTGATCAAATCCGGCGATTCTGTGCACGAAACGCACGTTTTGTGCCAAAACTGAGAAAAAGCGGCGATTCTGTGCACGAAACGCACGTTTTGCGCCAAAACTGAGCAGAAGCGGCGATTCTGTGCACGAAACGCCCGTTTTGTGCGAAAAGAAGCAATTCGGTTCGTGAAACGCACGTTTTGTGCCAAAACTGAACAAAAGCGGCGATTCTGTGCACGAAACGCACGTTTTGTGCCAAAACTAAGCAAAAGCGGCGATTCTGGGCACGAAACGCACGTTTTGCGCCAAAACTGAGCAGAAGCGGCGATTCTGTGCACGAAACGCCCGATTTGTGCGAAAAGGAGCAATTCGGTTCGTGAAACGCACGTTTTGTGCCAAAACTGAACAAAAGCGGCGATTCTGTGCACGAAATGCATGTTTTGCGCCAAAACTGAACAAAAACGGCGATTCAGAGCACGAAACGCACGTTTTGTGCCAGAAGGAGAAATTCGGTTCGTGAAACGCACGTTTTGTGCCAAAACTGAGCAAAAGCGGCGATTCTGTGCTCGAAACGCCCGTTTTGTGCGAAAAGGAGCAATTCGGTGCCTGAAACGCACGTTTTGTTACAAAACTGAGCAAAAGCGGCGATTCTGTGCACGAAACGCACGTTCTGTGCCCAAAACTGAGCAAAAGCGGCGATTCTGTGCACGAATCGCACGTTTTGTGCCAAAAGTGAACAAAAGCGGCGATTCTGTGCACGAAACGCATGATTTGTGCCAAAACTGAGCAAAAGCGGCGATTCTAAGCACGAAACGCACGCTTTGTGCCAAAAGGAGAAATTCGGTTCGTGAAACGCACGTTTTGTGCCAAAACTGAGCAAAAGCGGCGATTGTGTGCACGAAACGCCCGTTTTGTGCCAAAGGAGCAATTCGTTGCGTCAATCGCACGTTTTGTGACAAAACTGATCAAATCCGGCGATTCTGTGCACGAAACGCACGTTTTGTGCCAAAACTGAGAAAAAGCGGCGATTCTGTGCACGAACGCCCGATTTGTGCGAAAAGGAGCAATTCGGTTCGTGAAACGCACGTTTTGTGCCAAAACTGAACAAAAGCGGCGATTCTGTGCACGAAATGCATGTTTTGCGCCAAAACTGAACAAAAACGGCGATTCAGAGCACGAATCGCACGTTTTGTGCCAGAAGGCGCAATTCGGTGCGCGAAAGGCCCGTTTTGTCCCAAAACTGAGCAAAAGCGGCGATTCTGTGCACGAATCGCACGTTTTGTGCCAAAAGTGAACAAAAGCGGCGATTCTGTGCACGAAACGCAGGTTTTGTGCCAAAACTGAGCAAAAGCGGCGATTCTGAGCACGAAACGCACGTTTTGCGCCAAAACTGAGCAGAAGCGGCGATTCTGTGCACGAAACGCCCGTTTTGTGCGAAAAGAAGCAATTCGGTTCGGGAAACGCACGTTTTGTGCCAAAACTGAACAAAAGCGGCGATTCTGTGCACGAAATGCATGTTTTGCGCCAAAACTGAACAAAAACGGCGATTCAGAGCACGAAACGCACGTTTTGTGCCAGAAGACGCAATTCGGTGCGCGAAACGCACGTTTTGTGCCAAAACTGAGCAAAAGCGGCGATTGTGTGCACGAAACGCCCGTTTTCTGCCAAAGGAGCAATTCGTTGCGTCAATCGCACGTTTTGTGACATAACTGATCAAATCCGGCGATTCTGTACACGAAACGCACGTTTTGTGCCAAAACTGAGAAAAAGCGGCGATTCTGTGCACGAAACGCCCGATTTGTGCGAAAAGGAGCAATTCGGTTCGTGAAACGCACGTTTTGTGCCAAAACTGAACAAAAGCGGCGATTCTGTGCACGAAATGCATGTTTTGCGCCAAAACTGAACAAAAACGGCGATTCAGAGCACGAAACGCACGTTTTGTGCCAGAAGACGCAATTCGGTGCGCGAAACGCCCGTTTTGTGCCAAAACTGAGCAAAAGCGGCGATTCTGTGCACGAATCGCACGTTTTGTGCCAAAAGTGAACAAAAGCGGCGATTCTGTGCACGAAACGCATGTTTTGTGCCAAAACTGAGCAAAAGCGGCGATTCTGAGCACGAAACGCACGCTTTGTGCCAAAAGGAGAAATTCGGTACGTGCAACGCACGTTTTGTGCCAAAACTGAGCAAAAGCGGCGATTGTGTGCACGAAACGCCCGTTTTGTGCCAAAGGAGCAATTCGGTGCGTCAATCGCACGTTTTGTGACAAAACTGATCCAATCCGGCGATTCTGTGCACGAAACGCACGTTTTGTGCCAAAACTGAGAAAAAGCGGCGATTCTGTGCACGAAACGCACGTTTTGCGCCAAAACTGAGCAGAAGCGGCGACTCTGTGCACGAAACGCCCGTTTTGTGCGAAAAGAAGCAATTCGGTTCGTGAAACGCACGTTTTGTGCCAAAACTGAGCAAAAGCGGCGATTGTGTGCACGAAACGCCCGTTTTGTGCCAAAGGAGCAATTCGGTGCGTCAATCGCACGTTTTGTGACAAACCTGAACAAAAGCGGCGATTCTGTGCACGAAACGCACGTTTTGTGCCAAAACTGAGAAAAAGCGGCGATTCTGTGCACGAAACGCACGTTTTGCGCCAAAACTGAGCAGAAGCGGCGATTCTGTGCACGAAACGCCCGTTTTGTGCGAAAAGAAGCAATTCTGTTCGTGAAACGCACGTTTTGTGCCAAAACTGAACAAAAGCGGCGATTCTGTGCACGAAATGCATGTTTTGCGCCAAAACTGAACAAAAACGGCGATTCAGAGCACGAATCGCACGTTTTGTGCCAGAAGGCGCAATTCGGTGCGCGAAAGGCCCGTTTTGTCCCAAAACTGAGCAAAAGCGGCGATTCTGTGCACGAATCGCACGTTTTGTGCCAAAAGTGAACAAAAGCGGCGATTCTGTGCACGAAACGCAGGTTTTGTGCCAAAACTGAGCAAAAGCGGCGATTCTGAGCACGAAACGCACGTTTTGCGCCAAAACTGAGCAGAAGCGGCGATTCTGTGCACGAAACGCCCGTTTTGTGCGAAAAGAAGCAATTCGGTTCGGGAATCGCACGTTTTGTGCCAAAAGTGAACAAAAGCGGCGATTCTGTGCACGAAACGCATGTTTTGTGCCAAAACTGAGCAAAAGCGGCGATTCTGAGCACGAAACGCACGCTTTGTGCCAAAAGGAGAAATTCGGTACGTGCAACGCACGTTTTGTGCCAAAACTGAGCAAAAGCGGCGATTGTGTGCACGAAACGCCCGTTTTGTGCCAAAGGAGCAATTCGGTGCGTCAATCGCACGTTTTGTGACAAAACTGATCCAATCCGGCGATTCTGTGCACGAAACGCACGTTTTGTGCCAAAACTGAGAAAAAGCGGCGATTCTGTGCACGAAACGCACGTTTTGCGCCAAAACTGAGCAGAAGCGGCGACTCTGTGCACGAAACGCCCGTTTTGTGCGAAAAGAAGCAATTCGGTTCGTGAAACGCACGTTTTGTGCCAAAACTGAGCAAAAGCGGCGATTGTGTGCACGAAACTCCCGTTTTGTGCCAAAGGAGCAATTCGGTGCGTCAATCGCACGTTTTGTGACAAACCTGAACAAAAGCGGCGATTCTGTGCACGAAACGCACGTTTTGTGCCAAAACTGAGAAAAAGCGGCGATTCTGTGCACGAAACGCACGTTTTGCGCCAAAACTGAGCAGAAGCGGCGATTCTGTGCACGAAACGCCCGTTTTGTGCGAAAAGAAGCAATTCTGTTCGTGAAACGCACGTTTTGTGCCAAAACTGAACAAAAGCGGCGATTCTGTGCACGAAACGCACGTTTTGAGCCAAAACTAAGCAAAAGCGGCGATTCTGTGGACGAAACGCATGATTTGTGCCAAAACTGAGCAAAAGCGGCGATTCTGAGCACGAAACGCACGCTTTGTGCCAAAAGGAGAAATTCGGTTCGTGAAACGCACGTTTTGTGCCAAAACTGAGCAAAAGCGGCGATTGTGTGCACGAAACGCCCGTTTTGTGCCAAAGGAGCAATTCGGTGCGTCAATCGCACGTTTTGTGACAAAACTGATCAAATCCGGCGATTCTGTGCACGAAACGCACGTTTTGTGCCAAAACTGAGAAAAAGCGGCGATTCTGTGCACGAAACGCACGTTTTGCGCCAAAACTGAGCAGAAGCGGCGATTCTGTGCACGAAACGCCCGTTTTGTGCGAAAAGAAGCAATTCGGTTCGTGAAACGCACGTTTTGTGCCAAAACTGAACAAAAACGGCGATTCAGAGCACGAAACGCACGTTTTGTGCCAGAAGACGCAATTCGGTGCGCGAAAGGCCCGTTTTGTCCCAAAACTGAGCAAAAGCGGCGATTCTGTGCACGAAACGCCCGTTTTGTGCGAAAAGAAGCAATTCGGTTCGTGAAACGCACGTTTTGTGCCAAAACTGAACAAAAGCGGCGATTCTGTGCACGAAACGCACGTTTTGTGCCAAAACTAAGCAAAAGCGGCGATTCTGGGCACGAAACGCACGTTTTGCGCCAAAACTGAGCAGAAGCGGCGATTCTGTGCACGAAACGCCCGATTTGTGCGAAAAGGAGCAATTCGGTTCGTGAAACGCACGTTTTGTGCCAAAACTGAACAAAAGCGGCGATTCTGTGGACGAAACGCATGATTTGTGCCAAAACTTAGCAAAAGCGGCGATTCTGAGCACGAAACGCACGCTTTGTGCCAAAAGGAGAAATTCGGTTCGTGAAACGCACGTTTTGTGCCAAAACTGAGCAAAAGCGGCGATTGTGTGCACGAAACGCCCGTTTTGTGCCAAAGGAGCAATTCGGTGCGTCAATCGCACGTTTTGTGACAAAACTGATCAAATCCGGCGATTCTGTGCACGAAACGCACGTTTTGTGCCAAAACTGAGAAAAAGCGGCGATTCTGTGCACGAAACGCACGTTTTGCGCCAAAACTGAGCAGAAGCGGCGATTCTGTGCACGAAACGCCCGTTTTGTGCGAAAAGAAGCAATTCGGTTCGTGAAACGCACGTTTTGTGCCAAAACTGAACAAAAACGGCGATTCAGAGCACGAAACGCACGTTTTGTGCCAGAAGACGCAATTCGGTGCGCGAAAGGCCCGTTTTGTCCCAAAACTGAGCAAAAGCGGCGATTCTGTGCACGAAACGCCCGTTTTGTGCGAAAAGAAGCAATTCGGTTCGTGAAACGCACGTTTTGTGCCAAAACTGAACAAAAGCGGCGATTCTGTGCACGAAACGCACGTTCTGTGCCAAAACTAAGCAAAAGCGGCGATTCTGGGCACGAAACGCACGTTTTGCGCCAAAACTGAGCAGAAGCGGCGATTCTGTGCACGAAACGCCCGATTTGTGCGAAAAGGAGCAATTCGGTTCGTGAAACGCACGTTTTGTGCCAAAACTGAACAAAAGCGGCGATTCTGTGCACGAAATGCATGTTTTGCGCCAAAACTGAACAAAAACGGCGATTCAGAGCACGAAACGCACTTTTTGTGCCAGAAGGAGAAATTCGGTTCGTGAAACGCACGTTTTGTGCCAAAACTGAGCAAAAGCGGCGATTCTGTGCTCGAAACGCCCGTTTTGTGCGAAAAGGAGCAATTCGGTGCCTGAAACGCACGTTTTGTTACAAAACTGAGCAAAAGCGGCGATTCTGTGCACGAAACGCACGTTCTGTGCCCAAAACTGAGCAAAAGCGGCGATTCTGTGCACGAATCGCACGTTTTGTGCCAAAAGTGAACAAAAGCGGCGATTCTGTGCACGAAACGCATGATTTGTGCCAAAACTGAGCAAAAGCGGCGATTCTAAGCACGAAACGCACGCTTTGTGCCAAAAGGAGAAATTCGGTTCGTGAAACGCACGTTTTGTGCCAAAACTGAGCAAAAGCGGCGATTGTGTGCACGAAACGCCCGTTTTGTGCCAAAGGAGCAATTCGTTGCGTCAATCGCACGTTTTGTGACAAAACTGATCAAATCCGGCGATTCTGTGCACGAAACGCACGTTTTGTGCCAAAACTGAGAAAAAGCGGCGATTCTGTGCACGAAACGCCCGATTTGTGCGAAAAGGAGCAATTCGGTTCGTGAAACGCACGTTTTGTGCCAAAACTGAACAAAAGCGGCGATTCTGTGCACGAAATGCATGTTTTGCGCCAAAACTGAGCAGAAGCGGCGATTCTGTGCACGAAACGCCCGTTTTGTGCGAAAAGAAGCAATTCGGTTCGTGAAACGCACGTTTTGTGCCAAAACTGAACAAAAACGGCGATTCAGAGCACGAAACGCACGTTTTGTGCCAGAAGACGCAATTCGGTGCGCGAAAGGCCCGTTTTGTCCCAAAACTGAGCAAAAGCGGCGATTCTGTGCACGAAACGCCCGTTTTGTGCGAAAAGAAGCAATTCGGTTCGTGAAACGCACGTTTTGTGCCAAAACTGAACAAAAGCGGCGATTCTGTGCACGAAACGCACGTTTTGTGCCAAAACTAAGCAAAAGCGGCGATTCTGGGCACGAAACGCACGTTTTGCGCCAAAACTGAGCAGAAGCGGCGATTCTGTGCACGAAACGCCCGATTTGTGCGAAAAGGAGCAATTCGGTTCGTGAAACGCACGTTTTGTGCCAAAACTGAACAAAAGCGGCGATTCTGTGGACGAAACGCATGATTTGTGCCAAAACTTAGCAAAAGCGGCGATTCTGAGCACGAAACGCACGCTTTGTGCCAAAAGGAGAAATTCGGTTCGTGAAACGCACGTTTTGTGCCAAAACTGAGCAAAAGCGGCGATTGTGTGCACGAAACGCCCGTTTTGTGCCAAAGGAGCAATTCGGTGCGTCAATCGCACGTTTTGTGACAAAACTGATCAAATCCGGCGATTCTGTGCACGAAACGCACGTTTTGTGCCAAAACTGAGAAAAAGCGGCGATTCTGTGCACGAAACGCACGTTTTGCGCCAAAACTGAGCAGAAGCGGCGATTCTGTGCACGAAACGCCCGTTTTGTGCGAAAAGAAGCAATTCGGTTCGTGAAACGCACGTTTTGTGCCAAAACTGAACAAAAACGGCGATTCAGAGCACGAAACGCACGTTTTGTGCCAGAAGACGCAATTCGGTGCGCGAAAGGCCCGTTTTGTCCCAAAACTGAGCAAAAGCGGCGATTCTGTGCACGAAACGCCCGTTTTGTGCGAAAAGAAGCAATTCGGTTCGTGAAACGCACGTTTTGTGCCAAAACTGAACAAAAGCGGCGATTCTGTGCACGAAACGCACGTTCTGTGCCAAAACTAAGCAAAAGCGGCGATTCTGGGCACGAAACGCACGTTTTGCGCCAAAACTGAGCAGAAGCGGCGATTCTGTGCACGAAACGCCCGATTTGTGCGAAAAGGAGCAATTCGGTTCGTGAAACGCACGTTTTGTGCCAAAACTGAACAAAAGCGGCGATTCTGTGCACGAAATGCATGTTTTGCGCCAAAACTGAACAAAAACGGCGATTCAGAGCACGAAACGCACTTTTTGTGCCAGAAGGAGAAATTCGGTTCGTGAAACGCACGTTTTGTGCCAAAACTGAGCAAAAGCGGCGATTCTGTGCTCGAAACGCCCGTTTTGTGCGAAAAGGAGCAATTCGGTGCCTGAAACGCACGTTTTGTTACAAAACTGAGCAAAAGCGGCGATTCTGTGCACGAAACGCACGTTCTGTGCCCAAAACTGAGCAAAAGCGGCGATTCTGTGCACGAATCGCACGTTTTGTGCCAAAAGTGAACAAAAGCGGCGATTCTGTGCACGAAACGCATGATTTGTGCCAAAACTGAGCAAAAGCGGCGATTCTAAGCACGAAACGCACGCTTTGTGCCAAAAGGAGAAATTCGGTTCGTGAAACGCACGTTTTGTGCCAAAACTGAGCAAAAGCGGCGATTGTGTGCACGAAACGCCCGTTTTGTGCCAAAGGAGCAATTCGTTGCGTCAATCGCACGTTTTGTGACAAAACTGATCAAATCCGGCGATTCTGTGCACGAAACGCACGTTTTGTGCCAAAACTGAGAAAAAGCGGCGATTCTGTGCACGAAACGCCCGATTTGTGCGAAAAGGAGCAATTCGGTTCGTGAAACGCACGTTTTGTGCCAAAACTGAACAAAAGCGGCGATTCTGTGCACGAAATGCATGTTTTGCGCCAAAACTGAACAAAAACGGCGATTCAGAGCACGAAACGCACGTTTTGTGCCAGAAGGAGAAATTCGGTTCGTGAAACGCACGTTTTGTGCCAAAACTGAGCAAAAGCGGCGATTCTGTGCTCGAAACGCCCGTTTTGTGCGAAAAGGAGCAATTCGGTGCCTGAAACGCACGTTTTGTTACAAAACTGAGCAAAAGCGGCGATTCTGTGCACGAAACGCACGTTCTGTGCCCAAAACTGAGCAAAAGCGGCGATTCTGTGCACGAATCGCACGTTTTGTGCCAAAAGTGAACAAAAGCGGCGATTCTGTGCACGAAACGCATGATTTGTGCCAAAACTGAGCAAAAGCGGCGATTCTAAGCACGAAACGCACGCTTTGTGCCACAAGGAGAAATTCGGTTCGTGAAACGCACGTTTTGTGCCAAAACTGAGCAAAAGCGGCGATTGTGTGCACGAAACGCCCGTTTTGTGCCAAAGGAGCAATTCGTTGCGTCAATCGCACGTTTTGTGACAAAACTGATCAAATCCGGCGATTCTGTGCACGAAACGCACGTTTTGTGCCAAAACTGAGAAAAAGCGGCGATTCTGTGCACGAAACGCCCGATTTGTGCGAAAAGGAGCAATTCGGTTCGTGAAACGCACGTTTTGTGCCAAAACTGAACAAAAGCGGCGATTCTGTGCACGAAATGCATGTTTTGCGCCAAAACTGAACAAAAACGGCGATTCAGAGCACGAATCGCACGTTTTGTGCCAGAAGGCGCAATTCGGTGCGCGAAAGGCCCGTTTTGTCCCAAAACTGAGCAAAAGCGGCGATTCTGTGCACGAATCGCACGTTTTGTGCCAAAAGTGAACAAAAGCGGCGATTCTGTGCACGAAACGCATGTTTTGTGCCAAAACTGAGCAAAAGCGGCGATTCTGAGCACGAAACGCACGTTTTGCGCCAAAACTGAGCAGAAGCGGCGATTCTGTGCACGAAACGCCCGTTTTGTGCGAAAAGAAGCAATTCGGTTCGTGACACGCACGTTTTGTGCCAAAACTGAACAAAAGCGGCGATTCTGTGCACGAAATGCATGTTTTGCGCCAAAACTGAACAAAAACGGCGATTCAGAGCACGAAACGCACGTTTTGTGCCAGAAGACGCAATTCGGTGCGCGAAACGCACGTTTTGTGCCAAAACTGAGCAAAAGCGGCGATTGTGTGCACGAAACGCCCGTTTTCTGCCAAAGGAGCAATTCGTTGCGTCAATCGCACGTTTTGTGACATAACTGATCAAATCCGGCGATTCTGTACACGAAACGCACGTTTTGTGCCAAAACTGAGAAAAAGCGGCGATTCTGTGCACGAAACGCCCGATTTGTGCGAAAAGGAGCAATTCGGTTCGTGAAACGCACGTTTTGTGCCAAAACTGAACAAAAGCGGCGATTCTGTGCACGAAATGCATGTTTTGCGCCAAAACTGAACAAAAACGGCGATTCAGAGCACGAAACGCACGTTTTGTGCCAGAAGACGCAATTCGGTGCGCGAAACGCCCGTTTTGTGCCAAAACTGAGCAAAAGCGGCGATTCTGTGCACGAAACGCCCGTTTTGTGCCAAAAGGAGCAATTCGGTGCGTGAAACGCACGTTTTGTGCCTAAACTGAGCAAAAGCGGCGATTCTGTGGACGAAACGCATGATTTGTGCCAAAACTGAGCAAAAGCGGCGATTCTAAGCACGAAACGCACGCTTTGTACCAAAAGGAGAAATTCGGTTCGTGAAACGCACGTTTTGTGCCAAAACTGAGCAAAAGCGGCGATTGTGTGCACGAAACGCCCGTTTTGTGCCAAAGGAGCAATTCGTTGCGTCAATCGCACGTTTTGTGACAAAACTGATCAAATCCGGCGATTCTGTGCACGAAACGCACGTTTTGTGCCAAAACTGAGAAAAAGCGGCGATTCTGTGCACGAAACGCCCGATTTGTGCGAAAAGGAGCAATTCGGTTCGTGAAACGCACGTTTTGTGCCAAAACTGAACAAAAGCGGCGATTCTGTGCACGAAATGCATGTTTTGCGCCAAAACTGAACAAAAACGGCGATTCAGAGCACGAATCGCACGTTTTGTGCCAGAAGGCGCAATTCGGTGCGCGAAAGGCCCGTTTTGTCCCAAAACTGAGCAAAAGCGGCGATTCTGTGCACGAATCGCACGTTTTGTGCCAAAAGTGAACAAAAGCGGCGATTCTGTGCACGAAACGCATGTTTTGTGCCAAAACTGAGCAAAAGCGGCGATTCTGAGCACGAAACGCACGTTTTGCGCCAAAACTGAGCAGAAGCGGCGATTCTGTGCACGAAACGCCCGTTTTGTGCGAAAAGAAGCAATTCGGTTCGTGACACGCACGTTTTGTGCCAAAACTGAACAAAAGCGGCGATTCTGTGCACGAAATGCATGTTTTGCGCCAAAACTGAACAAAAACGGCGATTCAGAGCACGAAACGCACGTTTTGTGCCAGAAGACGCAATTCGGTGCGCGAAACGCACGTTTTGTGCCAAAACTGAGCAAAAGCGGCGATTGTGTGCACGAAACGCCCGTTTTCTGCCAAAGGAGCAATTCGTTGCGTCAATCGCACGTTTTGTGACATAACTGATCAAATCCGGCGATTCTGTACACGAAACGCACGTTTTGTGCCAAAACTGAGAAAAAGCGGCGATTCTGTGCACGAAACGCCCGATTTGTGCGAAAAGGAGCAATTCGGTTCGTGAAACGCACGTTTTGTGCCAAAACTGAACAAAAGCGGCGATTCTGTGCACGAAATGCATGTTTTGCGCCAAAACTGAACAAAAACGGCGATTCAGAGCACGAAACGCACGTTTTGTGCCAGAAGACGCAATTCGGTGCGCGAAACGCCCGTTTTGTGCCAAAACTGAGCAAAAGCGGCGATTCTGTGCACGAAACGCCCGTTTTGTGCCAAAAGGAGCAATTAGGTGCGTGAAACGCACGTTTTGTGCCTAAACTGAGCAAAAGCGGCGATTCTGTGGACGAAACGCATGATTTGTGCCAAAACTGAGCAAAAGCGGCGATTCTAAGCACGAAACGCACGCTTTGTACCAAAAGGAGAAATTCGGTTCGTGAAACGCACGTTTTGTGCCAAAACTGAGCAAAAGCGGCGATTGTGTGCACGAAACGCCCGTTTTGTGCCAAAGGAGCAATTCGTTGCGTCAATCGCACGTTTTGTGACAAAACTGATCAAATCCGGCGATTCTGTGCACGAAACGCACGTTTTGTGCCAAAACTGAGAAAAAGCGGCGATTCTGTGCACGAAACGCCCGATTTGTGCGAAAAGGAGCAATTCGGTTCGTGAAACGCACGTTTTGTGCCAAAACTGAACAAAAGCGGCGATTCTGTGCACGAAATGCATGTTTTGCGCCAAAACTGAACAAAAACGGCGATTCAGAGCACGAATCGCACGTTTTGTGCCAGAAGACGCAATTCGGTGCGCGAAAGGCCCGTTTTGTCCCAAAACTGAGCAAAAGCGGCGATTCTGTGCACGAATCGCACGTTTTGTGCCAAAAGTGAACAAAAGCGGCGATTCTGTGCACGAAACGCATGTTTTGTGCCAAAACTGAGCAAAAGCGGCGATTCTGAGCACGAAACGCACGCTTTGTGCCAAAAGGAGAAATTCGGTACGTGCAACGCACGTTTTGTGCCAAAACTGAGCAAAAGCGGCGATTGTGTGCACGAAACGCCCGTTTTGTGCCAAAGGAGCAATTCGGTGCGTCAATCGCACGTTTTGTGACAAAACTGATCCAATCCGGCGATTCTGTGCACGAAACGCACGTTTTGTGCCAAAACTGAGAAAAAGCGGCGATTCTGTGCACGAAACGCACGTTTTGCGCCAAAACTGAGCAGAAGCGGCGACTCTGTGCACGAAACGCCCGTTTTGTGCGAAAAGAAGCAATTCGGTTCGTGAAACGCACGTTTTGTGCCAAAACTGAGCAAAAGCGGCGATTGTGTGCACGAAACGCCCGTTTTGTGCCAAAGGAGCAATTCGGTGCGTCAATCGCACGTTTTGTGACAAAACTGAACAAAAGCGGCGATTCTTTGCACGAAATGCATGTTTTGCGCCAAAACTGAGCAAAAACGGCGATTCAGAGCACGAAACGCACGTTTTGTGCCAGAAGACGCAATTCGGTGCGCGAAACGCACGTTTTGTCCCAAAACTGAGCAAAAGCGGCGAATCTGTACACGAAACGCACGTTTTGTGCCAAAACTGAACAAAAGCGGCGATTCTGTGCACGAAATGCATGTTTTGCGCCAAAACTGAACAAAAACGGCGATTCAGAGCACGAGACGCACGTTTTGTGCCAGAAGACGTAATTCGGTGCGCGAAAGGCCCGTTTTGTCCCAAAACTGAGCAAAAGCGGCGATTCTGTGCACGAATCGCACGTTTTGTGCCAAAAGTGAACAAAAGCGGCGATTCTGTGCACGAAACGCATGTTTTGTGCCAAAACTGAGCAAAAGCGGCGATTCTGAGCACGAAACGCACGCTTTGTGCCAAAAGGAGAAATTCGGTACGTGCAACGCACGTTTTGTGCCAAAACTGAGCAAAAGCGGCGATTGTGTGCACGAAACGCCCGTTTTGTGCCAAAGGAGCAATTCGGTGCGTCAATCGCACGTTTTGTGACAAAACTGATCAAATCCGGCGATTCTGTGCACGAAACGCACGTTTTGTGCCAAAACTGAGAAAAAGCGGCGATTCTGTGCACGAAACGCACGTTTTGCGCCAAAACTGAGCACAAGCGGCGATTCTGTGCACGAAACGCCCGTTTTGTGCGAAAAGAAGCAATTCGGTTCGTGAAACGCACGTTTTGTGCCAAAACTGAACAAAAGCGGCGATTCTGTGCACGAAACGCACGTTTTGTGCCAAAACTAAGCAAAAGCGGCGATTCTGTGGACGAAACGCATGATTTGTGCCAAAACTGAGCAAAAGCGGCGATTCTGAGCACGAAACGCACGCTTTGTGCCAAAAGGAGAAATTCGGTTCGTGAAACGCACGTTTTGTGCCAAAACTGAGCAAAAGCGGCGATTGTGTGCACGAAACGCCCGTTTTGTGCCAAGGGAGCAATTCGGTGCGTCAATCGCACGTTTTGTGACAAAACTGATCAAATCCGGCGATTCTGTGCACGAAACGCACGTTTTGTGCCAAAACTGAGAAAAAGCGGCGATTCTGTGCACGAAACGCCCGATTTGTGCGAAAAGGAGCAATTCGGTTCGTGAAACGCACGTTTTGTGCCAAAACTGAACAAAAGCGGCGATTCTGTGCACGAAATGCATGTTTTGCGCCAAAACTGAACAAAAACGGCGATTCAGAGCACGAAACGCACGTATTGTGCCAGAAGACGCAATTCGGTGCGCGAAAGGCCCGTTTTGTCCCAAAACTGAGCAAAAGCGGCGATTCTGTGCACGAATCGCACGTTTTGTGCCAAAAGTGAACAAAAGCGGCGATTCTGTGCACGAAACGCATGCTTTGTGCCAAAACTGAGCAAAAGCGGCGATTCTGAGCACGAAACGCACGCTTTGTGCCAAAAGGAGAAATTCGGTTCGTCAAACGCACGTTTTGTGCCAAAACTGAGCAAAAGCGGCGATTGTGTGCACGAAACGCCCGTTTTGTGCCAAAGGAGCAATTCGGTGCGTCAATCGCACGTTTTGTGACAAAACTGATCAAATCCGGCGATTCTGTGCACGAAACGCACGTTTTGTGCCAAAACTGAGCAAAAGCGGCGATTCTGTGCACGAAACGCACGTTTTGCGCCAAAACTGAGCAGAAGCGGCGATTCTGTGCACGAAACGCCCGTTTTGTGCGAAAAGAAGCAATTCGGTTCGTGAAACGCACGTTTTGTGTCAAAACTGAACAAAAGCGGCGATTCTGTGCACGAATCGCACGTTTTGCGCCAAAACTGAGCAGAAGCGGCGATTCTGTGCTCGAAACGCCCGATTTGTGCGAAGAGGAGCAATTCGGTTCGTGAAACGCACGTTTTGTGCCAAAACTGAACAAAAGCGGCGATTCTGTGCACGAAATGCATGTTTTGCGCCAAAACTGAGCAAAAACGGCGATTCAGAGCACGAAACGCACGTTTTGTGCCAGAAGACGCAATTCGGTGCGCGAAACGCACGTTTTGTCCCAAAACTGAGCAAAAGCGGCGAATCTGTACACGAAACGCACGTTTTGTGCCAAAACTGAGCAAAAGCGGCGATTCTGTGCACGAAACGCACGTTTTGTACCAAAACTGAGAAAAAGCGGCGATTCTGTTCACGAAACGCAGGTTTTGTACCAAAACTGAGCAAAAGCGGCGATTCTGAGCACGATACGCACGTTTTGTGCCAAAACTGTGCAAAAGCGGCGATTCTGTGCACGAAACGCACGTTCTGTGCCAAAATTGAGAAAAAGCGGCGATTCTGTTCACGAAACGCACGTTTTGTGCCAAAACTGAGCAAAAGCGGCGATTCTGTGCACGAAACGCCCGTTTTGCGCGAAAAGAAGCAATTCGGTTCGTGAAACGCACGTTTTGTGCCAAAACTGAACAAAAGCGGCGATTCTGTGCACGAAACGCACGTTTTGTGACAAAACTAAGCAAAAGCGGCGATTCTGTGCACAAAACGCACGTTTTGCGCCAAAACTGAGCAGAAGCGGCGATTCTGTGCACGAAACGCCCGTTTTGTGCGAAAAGAAGCAATTCGGTTCGTGAAACGCACGTTTTGTGTCAAAACTGAACAAAAGCGGCGATTCTGTGCACGAATCGCACGTTTTGCGCCAAAACTGAGCAGAAGCGGCGATTCTGTGCACGAAACGCCCGATTTGTGCGAAGAGGAGCAATTCGGTTCGTGAAACGCACGTTTTGTGCCAAAACTGAACAAAAGCGGCGATTCTGTGCACGAAATGCATGTTTTGCGCCAAAACTGAGCAAAAACGGCGATTCAGAGCACGAAACGCACGTTTTGTGCCAGAAGACGCAATTCGGTGCGCGAAACGCACGTTTTGTCCCAAAACTGAGCAAAAGCGGCGAATCTGTACACGAAACGCACGTTTTGTGCCAAAACTGAGCAAAAGCGGCGATTCTGTGCACGAAACGCACGTTTTGTACCAAAACTGAGAAAAAGCGGCGATTCTGTTCACGAAACGCAGGTTTTGTACCAAAACTGAGCAAAAGCGGCGATTCTGAGCACGATACGCACGTTTTGTGCCAAAACTGTGCAAAAGCGGCGATTCTGTGCACGAAACGCACGTTCTGTGCCAAAATTGAGAAAAAGCGGCGATTCTGTTCACGAAACGCACGTTTTGTGCCAAAACTGAGCAAAAGCGGCGATTCTGTGCACGAAACGCCCGTTTTGTGCGAAAAGAAGCAATTCGGTTCGTGAAACGCACGTTTTGTGCCAAAACTGAACAAAAGCGGCGATTCTGTGCACGAAACGCACGTTTTGTGACAAAACTAAGCAAAAGCGGCGATTCTGTGCACGAAACGCACGTTTTGCGCCAAAACTGAGCAGAAGCGGCGATTCTGTGCACGAAACGCCCGATTTGTGCGAAAAGGAGCAATTCGGTTCGTGAAACGTACGTTTTGTGCCAAAACTGAACAAAAGCGGCGATTCTGTGCACGAAATGCATGTTTTGCGCCAAAACTGAGCAAAAACGGTGATTCAGAGCACGAAACGCACGTTTTGTGCCAGAAGACGCAATTCGGTGCGCGAAACGCACGTTTTGTCCCAAAACTGACCAAAAGCGGCGATTCTGTGCACGAAACGCACGTTTTGTGCCAAAACTGAGAAAAAGCGGCGATTCTGTTCACGAAACGCAGGTTTTGTACCAAAACTGAGCAAAAGCGGCGATTCTGAGCACGAAACGCACGTTTTGTGCCAAAACTGTGCAAAAGCGGCGATTCTGTGCACGAAACGCACGTTCTGTGCCAAAACTGAGAAAAAGCGGCGAATCTGTTCACGAAACGCACGTTTTGTGCCAAAACTGAGCAAAAGCGGCGATTCTGTGCACGAAACGCCCGTTTTGTGTCAAAAGGAGCAATTCGGTGCGTGAAACGCACGTTTTGTGACAAAACTGAGCAAAACCGGCGATTCTGTGCACAAAACGCATGTTTTGTGCCAAAACTGAGCAAAAGCGGCGATTCTGTGCACGAAACGCCCAATTTGTGCGAAAAGGAGCAATTCGGTTCGTGAAACGCACGTTTTGTGCCAAAACTGAACAAAAGCGGCGATTCTGTGCACGAAATGCATGTTTTGTGCCAAAACTGAGCAAAAGCGGCGATTCAGTGCACGAAACGCACGTTTTGCGCCAAAACTGAGCAGAAGCGGCGATTCTGTGCACGAAACGCCCGATTTGTGCCAATAACGAGCAAAAGCGGCGATTCTGAGCATGAAGCGCACGTTTTGCGCCAAAACTGAACAAAAGCGGCGATTCTGTGCACGAAACGCCCGTTTTGTGCCAAAAGGTGGAATTCGGTTCGTGAAACGCACGTTTTGTGCCAAAACTGAGCAAAAGCGGCGATTCTGTGCACGAAACGCCCGTTTTGTGCGAAAAGGTGCAGTTCGGTGCGTGAAGCGCGCGTTTTCTGACAATACTGAGCAAAAGCGGCAATTCTGTGCACGAAGCGCCCGTTTTGTGCCAAAACTGAGAAAAAGCGGCGATACTGTGCACGAAACGCACGTTTTGCGCCAAAACTGAGCAGAAGCGGCGATTCTGTGCACGAAACGCCCGATTTGTGCGAAAAGGAGCAATTCGGTTAGTGAAACGCACGTTTTGTGCCAAAACTGAACAAAAGCGGCGATTCTGTGCACGAAACGCACGTTTTGTGCCAAAACTAAGCAAAAGCGGCGATTCTGTGCACGAAACGCACGTTTTGCGCCAAAACTGAGCAGAAGCGGCGATTCTGTGCACGAAACGCCCGATTTGTGCGAAGAGGAGCAATTCGGTTCGTGAAACGCACGTTTTGTGCCAAAACTGAACAAAAGCGGCGATTCTGTGCACGAAACGCCCGATTTGTGCGAAGAGGAGCAATTCGGTTCGTGAAACGCACGTTTTGTGCCAAAACTGAACAAAAGCGGCGATTCTGTGCACGAAATGCACGTTTTGTACCAAAACTGAGAAAAAGCGGCGATTCTGTTCACGAAACGCAGGTTTTGTACCAAAACTGAGCAAAAGCGGCGATTCTGAGCACGATACGCACGTTTTGTGCCAAAACTGTGCAAAACCGGCGATTCTGTGCACGAAACGCACGTTCTGTGCCAGAACTGAGAAAAAGCGGCGATTCTGTTCACGAAACGCACGTTTTGTGCCAAAACTGAGCAAAAGCGGCGATTCTGTGCACGAACCGCCCGTTTTGTGCGAAAAGAAGCAATTCGGTTCGTGAAACGCACGTTTTGTGCCAAAACTGAACAAAAGCGGCGATTCTGTGCACGAAACGCACGTTTTGTGACAAAACTAAGCAAAAGCGGCGATTCTGTGCACGAAACGCACGTTTTGCGCCAAAAACTGAGCAGAAGCGGCGATTCTGTGCACGAAACGCCCGATTTGTGCGAAAAGAAGCAATTCGGTTCGTGAAACGCACGTTTTGTGCCAAAACTGAACAAAAACGGCGATTCAGAGCACGAAACGCACGTTTTGTGCCAGAAGACGCAATTCGGTGCGCGAAAGGACCGTTTTGTCCCAAAACTGAGCAAAAGCGGCGATTCTGTGCACGAATCGCACGTTTTGTGCCAAAAGTGAACAAAAGCGGCGATTCTGTGCACGAAACGCATGTTTTGTGCCAAAACTGAGCAAAAGCGGCGATTCTGAGCACGAAACGCACGCTTTGTGCCAAAAGGAGAAATTCGGTACGTGCAACGCACGTTTTGTGCCAAAACTGAGCAAAAGCGGCGATTGTGTGCACGATACGCCCGTTTTGTGCCAAAGGAGCAATTCGGTGCGTCAATCGCACGTTTTGTGACAAAACTGATCAAATCCGGCGATTCTGTGCACGAAACGCACGTTTTGTGCCAAAACTGAGAAAAAGCGGCGATTCTGTGCACGAAACGCCCGTTTTGTGCCAAAGGAGCAATTCGGTGCGTCAATCGCACGTTTTGTGACAAAACTGATCAAATCCGGCGATTCTGTGCACGAAACGCACGTTTTGTGCCAAAACTGAGAAAAAGCGGCGATTCTGTGCACGAAACGCACGTTTTGCGCCAAAACTGAGCAGAAGCGGCGATTCTGTGCACGAAACGCCCGTTTTGTGCGAAAAGAAGCAATTCGGTTCGTGAAACGCACGTTTTGTGCCAAAACTGAACAAAAGCGGCGATTCTGTGCACGAAACGCACGTTTTGTGCCAAAACTAAGCAAAAGCGGCGATTCTGTGCACGAAACGCACGTTTTGCGCCAAAACTGAGCAGAAGCGGCGATTCTGTGCACGAAACGCCCGATTTGTGCGAAAAGGAGCAATTCGGTTCGTGAAACGCACGTTTTGTGCCAAAACTGAACAAAAGCGGCGATTCTGTGCACGAAATGCATGTTTCGCGCCAAAACTGAGCAAAAACGGCGATTCAGAGCACGAAACGCACGTTTTGTGCCAGAAGACGCAATTCGGTGCGCGAAACGCACGTTTTGTCCCAAAACTGAGCAAAAGCGGCGAATCTGTACACGAGACGCACGTTTTGTGACATAACTGATCAAATCCGGCGATTCTGTGCACGAAACGCACGTTTTGTGCCAAAACTGAGAAAAAGCGGCGATTCTGTGCACGAAACGCCCGATTTGTTCGAAAAGGAGCAATTCGGTTCGTGAAACGCACGTTTTGTGCCAAAACTGAACAAAAGCGGCGATTCTGTGCACGAAATGCATGTTTTGCGCCAAAACTGAACAAAAACGGCGATTCAGAGCACGAAACGCACGTTTTCTGCCAGAAGACGCAATTCGGTGCGCGAAACGCCCGTTTTGTCCCAAAACTGAGCAAAAGCGGCGATTCTGTGCACGAATCGCACGTTGTGTGCCAAAAGTGATCAAAAGCGGCGAATCTGTACACGAAACGCACGTTTTGTGCCAAAACTGAGAAAAAGCGGCGATTCTGTGCACGAAACGCACGTTTTGCGCCAAAACTGAGCAGAAGCGGCGATTCTGTGCACGAAGCGCCCGTTTTGTGCGAAAGGAAGCAATTCGGTTCGTGAAACGCACGTTTTGTGCCAAAACTGAACAAAAGCGGCGATTCTGTGCACGAAACGCACGTTTTGTGCCAAAACTAAGCAAAAGCGGCGATTCTGTGCACGAAACGCACGTTTTGCGCCAAAACTGAGCAGATGCGGCGATTCTGTGCACGAAACGCCCGATTTGTGTGAAAAGAAGCAATTCGGTTCGTGAAACGCACGTTTTGTGCCAAAACTGAACAAAAACGGCGATTCAGAGCACGAAACGCACGTTTTGTGCCAGAAGACGCAATTCGGTGCGCGAAAGGCCCGTTTTGTCCCAAAACTGAGAAAAAGCGGCGATTCTGTGCACGAATCGCACGTTTTGTGCCGAAAGTGAACAAAAGCGGCGATTCTGTGCACGAAACGCATGTTTTGTTCCCAAACTTAGCAAAAGCGGCGATTCTGAGCACGAAACGCACGCTTTGTGCCAAAAGGAGAAATTCGGTACGTGCAACGCACGTTTTGTGCCAAAACTGAGTAAAAGCGGCGATTGTGTGCACGAAACGCCCGTTTTGTGCCAAAGGAGCAATTCGGTGCGTCAATCGCACGTTTTGTGACAAAACTGATCAAATCCGGCGATTCTGTGCACGAAACGCACGTTTTGTGCCAAAACTGAGAAAAAGCGGCGATTCTGTGCACGAAACGCACGTTTTGCGCCAAAACTGAGCAGACGCGGCGATTCTGTGCACGAAACGCCCGTTTTGTGCGAAAAGAAGCAATTCGGTTCGTGAAACGCACGTTTTGTGCCAAAACTGAACAAATGCGGCGATTCTGTGCACGAAACGCACGTTTTGTGCCAAAACTAAGCAAAAGCGGCGATTCTGTGCACGAAACGCACGTTTTGCGCCAAAACTGAGCAGAAGCGGCGATTCTGTGCACGAAACTCCCGATTTGTGCGAAAAGGAGCAATTCGGTTCGTGAAACGCACGTTTTGTGCCAAAACTGAACAAAAGCGGCGATTCTGTGCACGAAATGCATGTTTTGCGCCAAAACTGAACAAAAACGGCGATTCAGAGCACGAAACGCACGTTTTGTGCCAGAAGACGCAATTCGGTGAGCGAAACGCCCGTTTTGTCCCAAAACTGAGCAAAAGCGGCGATTCTGTGCACGAATCGCACGTTTTGTGCCAAAAGTGAACAAAAGCGGCGATTCTGTGCACGAAACGCATGTTTTGTGCCAAAACTGAGCAAAAGCGGCGATTCTGAGCTCGAAACGCACGCTTTGTGCCAAAAGGAGAAATTCGGTTCGTGAAACGCACGTTTTGTTCCAAAACTGAGCAAAAGCGGTGATTGTGTGCACGAAACGCCCGTTTTGTGCCAAAGGAGCAATTCGGTGCGTCAATCGCACGTTTTGTGACAAAACTGATCAAATCCGGCGATTCTGTGCACGAAACGCACGTTTTGTGCCAAAACTGAGAAAAAGCGGCGATTCTGTGCACGAAACGCACGTTCTGTGCCAAAACTGAGAAGAAGCGGCGATTCTGTACACGAAACGCACGTTTTGTGCCAAAACAGAGCAAAAGCATCAATTCTGTGCACGAAACGCCCGTTTTGTGCCAAAAGGAGCAATTCGGTGCGTGAAACGCACGTTTTGTTCCAAAACTACGCAAAAGCGGCGATTCTGTGCACAAAACGCAGGTTTTGTACCAAAACTGAGCAAAAGCGGCGATTCTGAGCACGAAACGCACGTTTTGTGCCAAACTGTGCAAAAGCGGCGATTCTGTGCACGAAGCGCACGTTTTGCGCCAAAACTGAGCAAAAGCGGCGATTCTCTGCACGAAACGCATGTTTTGTGCCAATAACGAGCAAAAGCGGCGGTTCTGAGCATGAAGCGCACGCTTTGTGACAAAACTGAACAAAAGCGGCGATTCTGTGCACGAAACGCCCGTTTTGTGCCAAAAGGAGCAATTCGGTGCGTGAAACGCACGTTTTGTGCCAAGACTGAGCAACAGCGGCGATTCTGTGCACGAAACGCACGTTTTGTACCAAAAGGAGCAATTCTGTGCGTCAAACGCACGTTTTGTGCCAAAACTGAGAAAAAGCAGCGATACTGTGCACGAAACGCACGTGGTGTGCCAAAACTGACCAAGGGTTGTGATTCTGTGCACGAAACGCGGGTTTTGTGCCAAAACTGAACAAAAGCGGCGATTCTGTGCACGAAATGCATGTTTTGCGCCAAAACTGAGCAAAAACGGCGATTCAGAGCACGAAACGCACGTTTTGTGCCAGAAGACGCAATTCGGTGCGCGAAACGCACGTTTTGTCCCAAAACTGAGCAAAAGCGGCGAATATGTACACGAAACGCACGTTTTGTGCCAAAACTGAGCAAAAGCGGCGATTCTGTGCACGAAACGCATGATTTGTGCCAAAACTGAGCAAAAGCGGCGATTCTGAGCACGAAACGCACGCTTTGTGCCAAAAGGAGAAATTCGGTTCGTGAAACGCACGTTTTGTGCCAAAACTGAGCAAAAGCGGCGATTGTGTGCACGAAACGCCCGTTTTCTGCCAAAGGAGCAATTCGTTGCGTCAATCGCACGTTTTGTGACATAACTGATCAAATCCGGCGATTCTGTGCACGAAACGCACGTTTTGTGTCAAAAGGAGCAAGATCGGCGATTCTGAGCACGAAACGCACGCTTTGTGACAAAACTAAGCAAAAGCGGCGATTCTGTGCACGAAACGCCCGGTTTGCGCCAAAAGGTGCAATTCGGAGCGTGAAACGCACGTTTTATGCCAAGACTGAGCAACAGCGGCGATTCTGTGCACGAAACGCACGTTTTGTACCAAAAGGAGCAATTCTGTGCGTCAAACGCACGTTTTGTGCCAAAACTGAGAAAAAGCAGCGATACTGTGCACGAAACGCACGTGGTGTGCCAAAACTGACCAAGGGTTGTGATTCTGTGCACGAAACGCGGGTTTTGTGCCAAAAGTGAACAAAAGCGGCGATTCTGTGCACGAAACGCATGTTTTGTGCCAAAACTGAGCAAAAGCGGCGATTCTGAGCACGAAACGCACGCTTTGTGCCAAAAGGAGAAATTCGGTACGTGCAACGCACGTTTTGTGCCAAAACTGAGCAAAAGCGGCGATTGTGTGCACGAAACGCCCGTTTTGTGCCAAAGGAGCAATTCGGTGCGTCAATCGCACGTTTTGTGACAAAACTGATCAAATCCGGCGATTCTGTGCACGAAACGCACGTTTTGTGCCAAAACTGAGAAAAAGCGGCGATTCTGTGCACGAAACGCACGTTTTGCGCCAAAACTGAGCAGAAGCGGCGATTCTGTGCACGAAACGCCCGTTTTGTGCGAAAAGAAGCAATTCGGTTCGTGAAACGCACGTTTTGTGCCAAAACTGAACAAAAGCGGCGATTCTGTGCACGAAACGCACGTTTTGTGCCAAAACTAAGCAAAAGCGGCGATTCTGTGCACGAAACGCACGTTTTGCGCCAAAACTGAGCAGAAGCGGCGATTCTGTGCACGAAATGCCCGATTTGTGCGAAAAGGAGCAATTCGGTTCGTGAAACGCACGTTTTGTGCCAAAACTGAACAAAAGCGGCGATTCTGTGCACGAAATGCATGTTTCGCGCCAAAACTGAGCAAAAACGGCGATTCAGAGCACGAAACGCACGTTTTGTGCCAGAAGACGCAATTCGGTGCGCGAAACGCACGTTTTGTCCCAAAACTGAGCAAAAGCGGCGAATCTGTACACGAGACGCACGTTTTGTGACATAACTGATCAAATCCGGCGATTCTGTGCACGAAACGCACGTTTTGTGCCAAAACTGAGAAAAAGCGGCGATTCTGTGCACGAAACGCCCGATTTGTTCGAAAAGGAGCAATTCGGTTCGTGAAACGCACGTTTTGTGCCAAAACTGAACAAAAGCGGCGATTCTGTGCACGAAATGCATGTTTTGCGCCAAAACTGAACAAAAACGGCGATTCAGAGCACGAAACGCACGTTTTCTGCCAGAAGACGCAATTCGGTGCGCGAAACGCCCGTTTTGTCCCAAAACTGAGCAAAAGCGGCGATTCTGTGCACGAATCGCACGTTGTGTGCCAAAAGTGATCAAAAGCGGCGAATCTGTACACGAAACGCACGTTTTGTGCCAAAACTGAGAAAAAGCGGCGATTCTGTGCACGAAACGCACGTTTTGCGCCAAAACTGAGCAGAAGCGGCGATTCTGTGCACGAAGCGCCCGTTTTGTGCGAAAGGAAGCAATTCGGTTCGTGAAACGCACGTTTTGTGCCAAAACTGAACAAAAGCGGCGATCCTGTGCACGAAACGCACGTTTTGTGCCAAAACTAAGCAAAAGCGGCGATTCTGTGCACGAAACGCACGTTTTGCGCCAAAACTGAGCAGATGCGGCGATTCTGTGCACGAAACGCCCGATTTGTGCGAAAAGAAGCAATTCGGTTCGTGAAACGCACGTTTTGTGCCAAAACTGAACAAAAACGGCGATTCAGAGCACGAAACGCACGTTTTGTGCCAGAAGACGCAATTCGGTGCGCGAAAGGCCCGTTTTGTCCCAAAACTGAGAAAAAGCGGCGATTCTGTGCACGAATCGCACGTTTTGTGCCGAAAGTGAACAAAAGCGGCGATTCTGTGCACGAATCGCACGTTTTGTGCCGAAAGTGAACAAAAGCGGCGATTCTGTGCACGAAACGCATGTTTTGTGCCAAAACTCAGCAAAAGCGGCGATTCTGAGCACGAAACGCACGCTTTGTGCCAAAAGGAGAAATTCGGTACGTGCAACGCACGTTTTGTGCCAAAACTGAGTAAAAGCGGCGATTGTGTGCACGAAACGCCCGTTTTGTGCCAAAGGAGCAATTCGGTGCGTCAATCGCACGTTTTGTGACAAAACTGATCAAATCCGGCGATTCTGTGCACGAAACGCACGTTTTGTGCCAAAACTGAGAAAAAGCGGCGATTCTGTGCACGAAACGCACGTTTTGCGCCAAAACTGAGCAGACGCGGCGATTCTGTGCACGAAACGCCCGTTTTGTGCGAAAAGAAGCAATTCGGTTCGTGAAACGCACGTTTTGTGCCAAAACTGAACAAATGCGGCGATTCTGTGCACGAAACGCACGTTTTGTGCCAAAACTAAGCAAAAGCGGCGATTCTGTGCACGAAACGCACGTTTTGCGCCAAAACTGAGCAGAAGCGGCGATTCTGTGCACGAAACTCCCGATTTGTGCGAAAAGGAGCAATTCGGTTCGTGAAACGCACGTTTTGTGCCAAAACTGAACAAAAGCGGCGATTCTGTGCACGAAATGCATGTTTTGCGCCAAAACTGAACAAAAACGGCGATTCAGAGCACGAAACGCACGTTTTGTGCCAGAAGACGCAATTCGGTGAGCGAAACGCCCGTTTTGTCCCAAAACTGAGCAAAAGCGGCGATTCTGTGCACGAATCGCACGTTTTGTGCCAAAAGTGAACAAAAGCGGCGATTCTGTGCACGAAACGCATGTTTTGTGCCAAAACTGAGCAAAAGCGGCGATTCTGAGCTCGAAACGCACGCTTTGTGCCAAAAGGAGAAATTCGGTTCGTGAAACGCACGTTTTGTTCCAAAACTGAGCAAAAGCGGCGATTGTGTGCACGAAACGCCCGTTTTGTGCCAAAGGAGCAATTCGGTGCGTCAATCGCACGTTTTGTGACAAAACTGATCAAATCCGGCGATTCTGTGCACGAAACGCACGTTTTGTGCCAAAACTGAGAAAAAGCGGCGATTCTGTGCACGAAACGCACGTTCTGTGCCAAAACTGAGAAGAAGCGGCGATTCTGTACACGAAACGCACGTTTTGTGCCAAAACAGAGCAAAAGCATCAATTCTGTGCACGAAACGCCCGTTTTGTGCCAAAAGGAGCAATTCGGTGCGTGAAACGCACGTTTTGTTCCAAAACTACGCAAAAGCGGCGATTCTGTGCACAAAACGCAGGTTTTGTACCAAAACTGAGCAAAAGCGGCGATTCTGAGCACGAAACGCACGTTTTGTGCCAAACTGTGCAAAAGCGGCGATTCTGTGCACGAAGCGCACGTTTTGCGCCAAAACTGAGCAAAAGCGGCGATTCTCTGCACGAAACGCATGTTTTGTGCCAATAACGAGCAAAAGCGGCGGTTCTGAGCATGAAGCGCACGCTTTGTGACAAAACTGAACAAAAGCGGCGATTCTGTGCACGAAACGCCCGTTTTGTGCCAAAAGGAGCAATTCGGTGCGTGAAACGCACGTTTTGTGCCAAGACTGAGCAACAGCGGCGATTCTGTGCACGAAACGCACGTTTAGTACCAAAAGGAGCAATTCTGTGCGTCAAACGCACGTTTTGTGCCAAAACTGAGAAAAAGCAGCGATACTGTGCACGAAACGCACGTGGTGTGCCAAAACTGACCAAGGGTTGTGATTCTGTGCACGAAACGCGGGTTTTGTGCCAAAACTGAACAAAAGCGGCGATTCTGTGCACGAAATGCATGTTTTGCGCCAAAACTGAGCAAAAACGGCGATTCAGAGCACGAAACGCCCGTTTTGTGCGAAAGGAAGCAATTCGGTTCGTGAAACGCACGTTTTGTGCCAAAACTGAACAAAAGCGGCGATCCTGTGCACGAAACGCACGTTTTGTGCCAAAACTAAGCAAAAGCGGCGATTCTGTGCACGAAACGCACGTTTTGCGCCAAAACTGAGCAGATGCGGCGATTCTGTGCACGAAACGCCCGATTTGTGCGAAAAGAAGCAATTCGGTTCGTGAAACGCACGTTTTGTGCCAAAACTGAGCAAAAGCGGCGATTGTGTGCACGAAACGCCCGTTTTGTGCCAAAGGAGCAATTCGGTGCGTCAATCGCACGTTTTGTGACAAAACTGATCAAATCCGGCGATTCTGTGCACGAAACGCACGTTTTGTGCCAAAACTGAGAAAAAGCGGCGATTCTGTGCACGAAACGCACGTTTTGCGCCAAAACTGAGCAGAAGCGGCGATTCTGTGCACGAAACGCCCGTTTTGTGCGAAAAGAAGCAATTCGGTTCGTGAAACGCACGTTTTGTGCCAAAACTGAACAAAAGCGGCGATTCTGTGCACGAAACGCACGTTTTGTGCCAAAACTAAGCAAAAGCGGCGATTCTGTGCACGAAACGCACGTTTTGCGCCAAAACTGAGCAGAAGCGGCGATTCTGTGCACGAAATGCCCGATTTGTGCGAAAAGGAGCAATTCGGTTCGTGAAACGCACGTTTTGTGCCAAAACTGAACAAAAGCGGCGATTCTGTGCACGAAATGCATGTTTCGCGCCAAAACTGAGCAAAAACGGCGATTCAGAGCACGAAACGCACGTTTTGTGCCAGAAGACGCAATTCGGTGCGCGAAACGCACGTTTTGTCCCAAAACTGAGCAAAAGCGGCGAATCTGTACACGAGACGCACGTTTTGTGACATAACTGATCAAATCCGGCGATTCTGTGCACGAAACGCACGTTTTGTGCCAAAACTGAGAAAAAGCGGCGATTCTGTGCACGAAACGCCCGATTTGTTCGAAAAGGAGCAATTCGGTTCGTGAAACGCACGTTTTGTGCCAAAACTGAACAAAAGCGGCGATTCTGTGCACGAAATGCATGTTTTGCGCCAAAACTGAACAAAAACGGCGATTCAGAGCACGAAACGCACGTTTTCTGCCAGAAGACGCAATTCGGTGCGCGAAACGCCCGTTTTGTCCCAAAACTGAGCAAAAGCGGCGATTCTGTGCACGAATCGCACGTTGTGTGCCAAAAGTGATCAAAAGCGGCGAATCTGTACACGAAACGCACGTTTTGTGCCAAAACTGAGAAAAAGCGGCGATTCTGTGCACGAAACGCACGTTTTGCGCCAAAACTGAGCAGAAGCGGCGATTCTGTGCACGAAGCGCCCGTTTTGTGCGAAAGGAAGCAATTCGGTTCGTGAAACGCACGTTTTGTGCCAAAACTGAACAAAAGCGGCGATCCTGTGCACGAAACGCACGTTTTGTGCCAAAACTAAGCAAAAGCGGCGATTCTGTGCACGAAACGCACGTTTTGCGCCAAAACTGAGCAGATGCGGCGATTCTGTGCACGAAACGCCCGATTTGTGCGAAAAGAAGCAATTCGGTTCGTGAAACGCACGTTTTGTGCCAAAACTGAACAAAAACGGCGATTCAGAGCACGAAACGCACGTTTTGTGCCAGAAGACGCAATTCGGTGCGCGAAAGGCCCGTTTTGTCCCAAAACTGAGAAAAAGCGGCGATTCTGTGCACGAATCGCACGTTTTGTGCCGAAAGTGAACAAAAGCGGCGATTCTGTGCACGAATCGCACGTTTTGTGCCGAAAGTGAACAAAAGCGGCGATTCTGTGCACGAAACGCATGTTTTGTGCCAAAACTCAGCAAAAGCGGCGATTCTGAGCACGAAACGCACGCTTTGTGCCAAAAGGAGAAATTCGGTACGTGCAACGCACGTTTTGTGCCAAAACTGAGTAAAAGCGGCGATTGTGTGCACGAAACGCCCGTTTTGTGCCAAAGGAGCAATTCGGTGCGTCAATCGCACGTTTTGTGACAAAACTGATCAAATCCGGCGATTCTGTGCACGAAACGCACGTTTTGTGCCAAAACTGAGAAAAAGCGGCGATTCTGTGCACGAAACGCACGTTTTGCGCCAAAACTGAGCAGACGCGGCGATTCTGTGCACGAAACGCCCGTTTTGTGCGAAAAGAAGCAATTCGGTTCGTGAAACGCACGTTTTGTGCCAAAACTGAACAAATGCGGCGATTCTGTGCACGAAACGCACGTTTTGTGCCAAAACTAAGCAAAAGCGGCGATTCTGTGCACGAAACGCACGTTTTGCGCCAAAACTGAGCAGAAGCGGCGATTCTGTGCACGAAACTCCCGATTTGTGCGAAAAGGAGCAATTCGGTTCGTGAAACGCACGTTTTGTGCCAAAACTGAACAAAAGCGGCGATTCTGTGCACGAAATGCATGTTTTGCGCCAAAACTGAACAAAAACGGCGATTCAGAGCACGAAACGCACGTTTTGTGCCAGAAGACGCAATTCGGTGAGCGAAACGCCCGTTTTGTCCCAAAACTGAGCAAAAGCGGCGATTCTGTGCACGAATCGCACGTTTTGTGCCAAAAGTGAACAAAAGCGGCGATTCTGTGCACGAAACGCATGTTTTGTGCCAAAACTGAGCAAAAGCGGCGATTCTGAGCTCGAAACGCACGCTTTGTGCCAAAAGGAGAAATTCGGTTCGTGAAACGCACGTTTTGTTCCAAAACTGAGCAAAAGCGGCGATTGTGTGCACGAAACGCCCGTTTTGTGCCAAAGGAGCAATTCGGTGCGTCAATCGCACGTTTTGTGACAAAACTGATCAAATCCGGCGATTCTGTGCACGAAACGCACGTTTTGTGCCAAAACTGAGAAAAAGCGGCGATTCTGTGCACGAAACGCACGTTCTGTGCCAAAACTGAGAAGAAGCGGCGATTCTGTACACGAAACGCACGTTTTGTGCCAAAACAGAGCAAAAGCATCAATTCTGTGCACGAAACGCCCGTTTTGTGCCAAAAGGAGCAATTCGGTGCGTGAAACGCACGTTTTGTTCCAAAACTACGCAAAAGCGGCGATTCTGTGCACAAAACGCAGGTTTTGTACCAAAACTGAGCAAAAGCGGCGATTCTGAGCACGAAACGCACGTTTTGTGCCAAACTGTGCAAAAGCGGCGATTCTGTGCACGAAGCGCACGTTTTGCGCCAAAACTGAGCAAAAGCGGCGATTCTCTGCACGAAACGCATGTTTTGTGCCAATAACGAGCAAAAGCGGCGGTTCTGAGCATGAAGCGCACGCTTTGTGACAAAACTGAACAAAAGCGGCGATTCTGTGCACGAAACGCCCGTTTTGTGCCAAAAGGAGCAATTCGGTGCGTGAAACGCACGTTTTGTGCCAAGACTGAGCAACAGCGGCGATTCTGTGCACGAAACGCACGTTTTGTACCAAAAGGAGCAATTCTGTGCGTCAAACGCACGTTTTGTGCCAAAACTGAGAAAAAGCAGCGATACTGTGCACGAAACGCACGTGGTGTGCCAAAACTGACCAAGGGTTGTGATTCTGTGCACGAAACGCGGGTTTTGTGCCAAAACTGAACAAAAGCGGCGATTCTGTGCACGAAATGCATGTTTTGCGCCAAAACTGAGCAAAAACGGCGATTCAGAGCACGAAACGCCCGTTTTGTGCGAAAGGAAGCAATTCGGTTCGTGAAACGCACGTTTTGTGCCAAAACTGAACAAAAGCGGCGATCCTGTGCACGAAACGCACGTTTTGTGCCAAAACTAAGCAAAAGCGGCGATTCTGTGCACGAAACGCACGTTTTGCGCCAAAACTGAGCAGATGCGGCGATTCTGTGCACGAAACGCCCGATTTGTGCGAAAAGAAGCAATTCGGTTCGTGAAACGCACGTTTTGTGCCAAAACTGAACAAAAACGGCGATTCAGAGCACGAAACGCACGTTTTGTGCCAGAAGACGCAATTCGGTGCGCGAAAGGCCCGTTTTGTCCCAAAACTGAGAAAAAGCGGCGATTCTGTGCACGAATCGCACGTTTTGTGCCGAAAGTGAACAAAAGCGGCGATTCTGTGCACGAAACGCATGTTTTGTGCCAAAACTCAGCAAAAGCGGCGATTCTGAGCACGAAACGCACGCTTTGTGCCAAAAGGAGAAATTCGGTACGTGCAACGCACGTTTTGTGCCAAAACTGAGTAAAAGCGGCGATTGTGTGCACGAAACGCCCGTTTTGTGCCAAAGGAGCAATTCGGTGCGTCAATCGCACGTTTTGTGACAAAACTGATCAAATCCGGCGATTCTGTGCACGAAACGCACGTTTTGTGCCAAAACTGAGAAAAAGCGGCGATTCTGAGCACGAAACGCACGTTTTGCGCCAAAACTGAGCAGACGCGGCGATTCTGTGCACGAAACGCCCGTTTTGTGCGAAAAGAAGCAATTCGGTTCGTGAAACGCACGTTTTGTGCCAAAACTGAACAAATGCGGCGATTCTGTGCACGAAACGCACGTTTTGTGCCAAAACTAAGCAAAAGCGGCGATTCTGTGCACGAAACGCACGTTTTGCGCCAAAACTGAGCAGAAGCGGCGATTCTGTGCACGAAACTCCCGATTTGTGCGAAAAGGAGCAATTCGGTTCGTGAAACGCACGTTTTGTGCCAAAACTGAACAAAAGCGGCGATTCTGTGCACGAAATGCATGTTTTGCGCCAAAACTGAACAAAAACGGCGATTCAGAGCACGAAACGCACGTTTTGTGCCAGAAGACGCAATTCGGTGAGCGAAACGCCCGTTTTGTCCCAAAACTGATCAAATCCGGCGATTCTGTGCACGAAACGCACGTTTTGTGCCAAAACTGAGAAAAAGCGGCGATTCTGTGCACGAAACGCACGTTCTGTGCCAAAACTGAGAAGAAGCGGCGATTCTGTACACGAAACGCACGTTTTGTGCCAAAACAGAGCAAAAGCATCAATTCTGTGCACGAAACGCCCGTTTTGTGCCAAAAGGAGCAATTCGGTGCGTGAAACGCACGTTTTGTTCCAAAACTACGCAAAAGCGGCGATTCTGTGCACAAAACGCAGGTTTTGTACCAAAACTGAGCAAAAGCGGCGATTCTGAGCACGAAACGCACGTTTTGTGCCAAACTGTGCAAAAGCGGCGATTCTGTGCACGAAGCGCACGTTTTGCGCCAAAACTGAGCAAAAGCGGCGATTCTCTGCACGAAACGCATGTTTTGTGCCAATAACGAGCAAAAGCGGCGGTTCTGAGCATGAAGCGCACGCTTTGTGACAAAACTGAACAAAAGCGGCGATTCTGTGCACGAAACGCCCGTTTTGTGCCAAAAGGAGCAATTCGGTGCGTGAAACGCACGTTTTGTGCCAAGACTGAGCAACAGCGGCGATTCTGTGCACGAAACGCACGTTTTGTACCAAAAGGAGCAATTCTGTGCGTCAAACGCACGTTTTGTGCCAAAACTGAGAAAAAGCAGCGATACTGTGCACGAAACGCACGTGGTGTGCCAAAACTGACCAAGGGTTGTGATTCTGTGCACGAAACGCGGGTTTTGTGCCAAAACTGAACAAGAGCGGCGATTCTGTGCACGAAATGCATGTTTTGCGCCAAAACTGAGCAAAAACGGCGATTCAGAGCACGAAACGCACGTTTTGTGCCAGAAGACGCAATTCGGTGCGCGAAACGCACGTTTTGTCCCAAAACTGAGCAAAAGCGGCGAATATGTACACGAAACGCACGTTTTGTGCCAAAACTGAGCAAAAGCGGCGATTCTGTGCACGAAACGCATGATTTGTGCCAAAACTGAGCAAAAGCGGCGATTCTGAGCACGAAACGCACGCTTTGTGCCAAAAGGAGAAATTCGGTTCGTGAAACGCACGTTTTGTGCCAAAACTGAGCAAAAGCGGCGATTGTGTGCACGAAACGCCCGTTTTCTGCCAAAGGAGCAATTCGTTGCGTCAATCGCACGTTTTGTGACATAACTGATCAAATCCGGCGATTCTGTGCACGAAACGCACGTTTTGTGTCAAAAGGAGCAAGATCGGCGATTCTGAGCACGAAACGCACGCTTTGTGACAAAACTAAGCAAAAGCGGCGATTCTGTGCACGAAACGCCCGGTTTGCGCCAAAAGGTGCAATTCGGAGCGTGAAACGCACGTTTTATGCCAAGACTGAGCAACAGCGGCGATTCTGTGCACGAAACGCACGTTTTGTACCAAAAGGAGCAATTCTGTGCGTCAAACGCACGTTTTGTGCCAAAACTGAGAAAAAGCAGCGATACTGTGCACGAAACGCACGTGGTGTGCCAAAACTGACCAAGGGTTGTGATTCTGTGCACGAAACGCGGGTTTTGTGCCAAAAGTGAACAAAAGCGGCGATTCTGTGCACGAAACGCATGTTTTGTGCCAAAACTGAGCAAAAGCGGCGATTCTGAGCACGAAACGCACGCTTTGTGCCAAAAGGAGAAATTCGGTACGTGCAACGCACGTTTTGTGCCAAAACTGAGCAAAAGCGGCGATTGTGTGCACGAAACGCCCGTTTGGTGCCAAAGGAGCAATTCGGTGCGTCAATCGCACGTTTTGTGACAAAACTGATCAAATCCGGCGATTCTGTGCACGAAACGCACGTTTTGTGCCAAAACTGAGAAAAAGCGGCGATTCTGTGCACGAAACGCACGTTTTGCGCCAAAACTGAGCAGAAGCGGCGATTCTGTGCACGAAACGCCCGTTTTGTGCGAAAAGGAGCAATTCGGTTCGTGAAACGCACGTTTTGTGCCAAAACTGAACAAAAGCGGCGATTCTGTGCACGAAATGCATGTTTCGCGCCAAAACTGAGCAAAAACGGCGATTCAGAGCACGAAACGCACGTTTTGTGCCAGAAGACGCAATTCGGTGCGCGAAACGCACGTTTTGTCCCAAAACTGAGCAAAAGCGGCGAATCTGTACACGAGACGCACGTTTTGTGACATAACTGATCAAATCCGGCGATTCTGTGCACGAAACGCACGTTTTGTGCCAAAACTGAGAAAAAGCGGCGATTCTGTGCACGAAACGCCCGATTTGTTCGAAAAGGAGCAATTCGGTTCGTGAAACGCACGTTTTGTGCCAAAACTGAACAAAAGCGGCGATTCTGTGCACGAAATGCATGTTTTGCGCCAAAACTGAACAAAAACGGCGATTCAGAGCACGAAACGCACGTTTTCTGCCAGAAGACGCAATTCGGTGCGCGAAACGCCCGTTTTGTCCCAAAACTGAGCAAAAGCGGCGATTCTGTGCACGAATCGCACGTTGTGTGCCAAAAGTGATCAAAAGCGGCGAATCTGTACACGAAACGCACGTTTTGTGCCAAAACTGAGAAAAAGCGGCGATTCTGTGCACGAAACGCACGTTTTGCGCCAAAACTGAGCAGAAGCGGCGATTCTGTGCACGAAGCGCCCGTTTTGTGCGAAAGGAAGCAATTCGGTTCGTGAAACGCACGTTTTGTGCCAAAACTGAACAAAAGCGGCGATTCTGTGCACGAAACGCACGTTTTGTGCCAAAACTAAGCAAAAGCGGCGATTCTGTGCACGAAACGCACGTTTTGCGCCAAAACTGAGCAGATGCGGCGATTCTGTGCACGAAACGCCCGATTTGTGCGAAAAGAAGCAATTCGGTTCGTGAAACGCACGTTTTGTGCCAAAACTGAACAAAAACGGCGATTCAGAGCACGAAACGCACGTTTTGTGCCAGAAGACGCAATTCGGTGCGCGAAAGGCCCGTTTTGTCCCAAAACTGAGAAAAAGCGGCGATTCTGTGCACGAATCGCACGTTTTGTGCCGAAAGTGAACAAAAGCGGCGATTCTGTGCACGAAACGCATGTTTTGTGCCAAAACTGAGCAAAAGCGGCGATTCTGAGCACGAAACGCACGCTTTGTGCCAAAAGGAGAAATTCGGTACGTGCAACGCACGTTTTGTGCCAAAACTGAGTAAAAGCGGCGATTGTGTGCACGAAACGCCCGTTTTGTGCCAAAGGAGCAATTCGGTGCGTCAATCGCACGTTTTGTGACAAAACTGATCAAATCCGGCGATTCTGTGCACGAAACGCACGTTTTGTGCCAAAACTGAGAAAAAGCGGCGATTCTGTGCACGAAACGCACGTTTTGCGCCAAAACTGAGCAGACGCGGCGATTCTGTGCACGAAACGCCCGTTTTGTGCGAAAAGAAGCAATTCGGTTCGTGAAACGCACGTTTTGTGCCAAAACTGAACAAATGCGGCGATTCTGTGCACGAAACGCACGTTTTGTGCCAAAACTAAGCAAAAGCGGCGATTCTGTGCACGAAACGCACGTTTTGCGCCAAAACTGAGCAGAAGCGGCGATTCTGTGCACGAAACTCCCGATTTGTGCGAAAAGGAGCAATTCGGTTCGTGAAACGCACGTTTTGTGCCAAAACTGAACAAAAGCGGCGATTCTGTGCACGAAATGCATGTTTTGCGCCAAAACTGAACAAAAACGGCGATTCAGAGCACGAAACGCACGTTTTGTGCCAGAAGACGCAATTCGGTGAGCGAAACGCCCGTTTTGTCCCAAAACTGAGCAAAAGCGGCGATTCTGTGCACGAATCGCACGTTTTGTGCCAAAAGTGAACAAAAGCGGCGATTCTGTGCACGAAACGCATGTTTTGTGCCAAAACTGAGCAAAAGCGGCGATTCTGAGCTCGAAACGCACGCTTTGTGCCAAAAGGAGAAATTCGGTTCGTGAAACGCACGTTTTGTTCCAAAACTGAGCAAAAGCGGCGATTGTGTGCACGAAACGCCCGTTTTGTGCCAAAGGAGCAATTCGGTGCGTCAATCGCACGTTTTGTGACAAAACTGATCAAATCCGGCGATTCTGTGCACGAAACGCACGTTTTGTGCCAAAACTGAGAAAAAGCGGCGATTCTGTGCACGAAACGCCCGATTTGTGCGAAAAGGAGCAATTCGGTTCGTGAAACGCACGTTTTGTGCCAAAACTGAACAAAAGCGGCGATTCTCTGCACGAAATGCATGTTTTGCGCCAAAACTGAACAAAAGCGGCGATTCTGTGCACGAAACGCACGTTTTGTGCCAGAAGACGCAATTCGGTGCGCGAAACTCACGTTTTGTTCCAAAACTGAGCAAAAGCGGCGAATCTGTACACGAAACGCACGTTTTGTGCCAAAACTGAGCAAAAGCGGCGATTCTGTGCACGAAACGCACGTTTTGTGCCAAAACTGAGCAAAAGCGGCGATTGTGTGCACGAAACGCCCGTTTTCTGCCAAAGGAGCAATTCGTTGCGTCAATCGCACGTTTTGTGACATAACTGATCAAATCCGGCGATTCTGTGCACGAAACGCACGTTTTGTGCCAAAACTGAGAAAAAGCGGCGATTGTGTGCACGAAACGCCCGTTTTGTGCCAAAGGAGCAATTCGTTGCGTCAATCGCACGTTTTGTGACAAAACTGATCAAATCCGGCGATTCTGTGCACGAAACGCACGTTTTGTGCCAAAACTGAGAAAAAGCGGCGATTCTGTGCACGAAACGCCCGATTTGTGCGAAAAGGAGCAATTCGGTTCGTGAAACGCACGTTTTGTGCCAAAACTGAACAAAAGCGGCGATTCTCTGCACGAAATGCATGTTTTGCGCCAAAACTGAACAAAAGCGGCGATTCTGTGCACGAAACGCACGTTTTGTGCCAGAAGACGCAATTCGGTGCGCGAAACTCACGTTTTGTCCCAAAACTGAGCAAAAGCGGCGAATCTGTACACGAAACGCACGTTTTGTGCCAAAACTGAGCAAAAGCGGCGATTCTGTGCACGAAACGCATGATTTGTGCCAAAACTGAGCAAAAGCGGCGATTCTGAGCACGAAACGCACGCTTTGTGCCAAAAGGAGAAATTCGGTTCGTGAAACGCACGTTTTGTGCCAAAACTGAGCAAAAGCGGCGATTGTGTGCACGAAACGCCCGTTTTGTGCCAAAGGAGCAATTCGTTGCGTCAATCGCACGTTTTGTGACAAAACTGATCAAATCCGGCGATTCTGTGCACGAAACGCACGTTTTGTGCCAAAACTGAGAAAAAGCGGCGATTCTGTGCACGAAACGCCCGATTTGTGCGAAAAGGAGCAATTCGGTTCGTGAAACGCACGTTTTGTGCCAAAACTGAACAAAAGCGGCGATTCTCTGCACGAAATGCATGTTTTGCGCCAAAACTGAACAAAAGCGGCGATTCTGTGCACGAAACGAACGTTTTGTGCCAGAAGACGCAATTCGGTGCGCGAAACTCACGTTTTGTTCCAAAACTGAGCAAAAGCGGCGAATCTGTACACGAAACGCACGTTTTGTGCCAAAACTGAGCAAAAGCGGCGATTCTGTGCACGAAACGCATGATTTGTGCCAAAACTGAGCAAAAGCGGCGATTCTGAGCACGAAACGCACGCCTTGTGCCAAAAGGAGAAATTCGGTCCGTGAAACGCACGTTTTGTGCCAAAACTGAGCAAAAGCGGCGATTGTGTGCACGAAACGCCCGTTTTCTGCCAAAGGAGCAATTCGTTGCGTCAATCGCACGTTTTGTGACATAACTGATCAAATCCGGCGATTCTGTGCACGAAACGCACGTTTTGTGCCAAAACTGAGAAAAAGCGGCGATTGTGTGCACGAAACGCCCGTTTTGTGCCAAAGGAGCAATTCGTTGCGTCAATCGCACGTTTTGTGACAAAACTGATCAAATCCGGCGATTCTGTGCACGAAACGCACGTTTTGTGCCAAAACTGAGAAAAAGCGGCGATTCTGTGCACGAAACGCCCGATTTGTGCGAAAAGGAGCAATTCGGTTCGTGAAACGCACGTTTTGTGCCAAAACTGAACAAAAGCGGCGATTCTCTGCACGAAATGCATGTTTTGCGCCAAAACTGAACAAAAGCGGCGATTCTGTGCACGAAACGCACGTTTTGTGCCAGAAGACGCAATTCGGTGCGCGAAACTCACGTTTTGTCCCAAAACTGAGCAAAAGCGGCGAATCTGTACACGAAACGCACGTTTTGTGCCAAAACTGAGCAAAGGCGGCGATTCTGTGCTCGAAACGCATGATTTGTGCCAAAACTGAGCAAAAGCGGCGATTCTGAGCACGAAACGCACGCTTTGTGCCAAAAGGAGAAATTCGGTTCGTGAAACGCACGTTTTGTGCCAAAACTGAGCAAAAGCGGCGATTGTGTGCACGAAACGCCCGTTTTCTGCCAAAGGAGCAATTCGTTGCGTCAATCGCACGTTTTGTGACATAACTGATCAAATCCGGCGATTCTGTGCACGAAACGCACGTTTTGTGCCAAAACTGAGAAAAAGCGGCGATTCTGTGCACGAAACGCCCGATTTGTGCGAAAAGGAGCAATTCGGTACGTGAAACGCACGTTTTGTGCCAAAACTGAACAAAAGCGGCGATTCTGTGCACGAAATGCATGTTTTGCGCCAAAACTGAGCAAAAACGGCGATTCAGAGCACGAAACGCACGTTTTGTGCCAGAAGACGCAATTCGGTGCGCGAAACGCCCGTTTTGTCCCAAAACTGAGCAAAAGCGGCGATTCTGTGCACGAATCGCACGTTTTGTGCCAAAAGTGAACAAAAGCGGCGATTCTGTGCACGAAGCGCATGTTTTGTGCCAAAACTGAGCAAAAGCGGCGATTCTGAGCACGAAACGCACGCTTTGTGCCAAAATTAGTAATTCGGTTCGTGAAACGCACGTTTCGTTCCAAAACTACGCAAAAGCGGCGATTCTGTGCTCGAAACGCCCGTTTTGTGCGAAAAGGCGCAATTCGGTGCGTGAAACGCACGTTTTGTTCCAAAACTACGCAAAAGCGGCGATTCTGTGCACGAAATGCATGTTTTGCGCCAAAACTGAACAAAAGCGGCGATTCTGTGCACGAAACGCACGTTTTGTGCAAAAACTGAGCAAAAGCTGCGATTCTGTGCACGAAACGCACGTTTTGTGCAAAAACTGAGCAAAAGCGGCGATTCTGTGCACGAATCGCACGTTTTGTGCCAAAACTGAACAAAAGCGGCGATTCTGTGCACGAAATGCATGTTTTGCGCCAAAACTGAACAAAAGCGGCGATTCTGTGCACGAAACGCACGTTTTGTGCCAGAAGACGCAATTCGGTGCGCGAAACTCACGTTTTGTCCCAAAACTGAGCAAAAGCGGCGAATCTGTACACGAAACGCACGTTTTGTGCCAAAACTGAGCAAAAGCGGCGATTCTGTGCACGAAACGCACGTTTTGTGCCAAAACTGAGCAAAAGCGGCGATTGTGTGCACGAAACGCCCGTTTTGTGCCAAAGGAGCAATTCGTTGCGTCAATCGCACGTTTTGTGACAAAACTGATCAAATCCGGCGATTCTGTGCACGAAACGCACGTTTTGTGCCAAAACTGAGAAAAAGCGGCGATTCTGTGCACGAAACGCCCGATTTGTGCGAAAAGGAGCAATTCGGTTCGTGAAACGCACGTTTTGTGCCAAAACTGAACAAAAGCGGCGATTCTCTGCACGAAATGCATGTTTTGCGCCAAAACTGAACAAAAGCGGCGATTCTGTGCACGAAACGAACGTTTTGTGCCAGAAGACGCAATTCGGTGCGCGAAACTCACGTTTTGTTCCAAAACTGAGCAAAAGCGGCGAATCTGTACACGAAACGCACGTTTTGTGCCAAAACTGAGCAAAAGCGGCGATTCTGTGCACGAAACGCATGATTTGTGCCAAAACTGAGCAAAAGCGGCGATTCTGAGCACGAAACGCACGCCTTGTGCCAAAAGGAGAAATTCGGTTCGTGAAACGCACGTTTTGTGCCAAAACTGAGCAAAAGCGGCGATTGTGTGCACGAAACGCCCGTTTTCTGCCAAAGGAGCAATTCGTTGCGTCAATCGCACGTTTTGTGACATAACTGATCAAATCCGGCGATTCTGTGCACGAAACGCACGTTTTGTGCCAAAACTGAGAAAAAGCGGCGATTGTGTGCACGAAACGCCCGTTTTGTGCCAAAGGAGCAATTCGTTGCGTCAATCGCACGTTTTGTGACAAAACTGATCAAATCCGGCGATTCTGTGCACGAAACGCACGTTTTGTGCCAAAACTGAGAAAAAGCGGCGATTCTGTGCACGAAACGCCCGATTTGTGCGAAAAGGAGCAATTCGGTTCGTGAAACGCACGTTTTGTGCCAAAACTGAACAAAAGCGGCGATTCTCTGCACGAAATGCATGTTTTGCGCCAAAACTGAACAAAAGCGGCGATTCTGTGCACGAAACGCACGTTTTGTGCCAGAAGACGCAATTCGGTGCGCGAAACTCACGTTTTGTCCCAAAACTGAGCAAAAGCGGCGAATCTGTACACGAAACGCACGTTTTGTGCCAAAACTGAGCAAAGGCGGCGATTCTGTGCTCGAAACGCATGATTTGTGCCAAAACTGAGCAAAAGCGGCGATTCTGAGCACGAAACGCACGCTTTGTGCCAAAAGGAGAAATTCGGTTCGTGAAACGCACGTTTTGTGCCAAAACTGAGCAAAAGCGGCGATTGTGTGCACGAAACGCCCGTTTTCTGCCAAAGGAGCAATTCGTTGCGTCAATCGCACGTTTTGTGACATAACTGATCAAATCCGGCGATTCTGTGCACGAAACGCACGTTTTGTGCCAAAACTGAGAAAAAGCGGCGATTCTGTGCACGAAACGCCCGATTTGTGCGAAAAGGAGCAATTCGGTACGTGAAACGCACGTTTTGTGCCAAAACTGAACAAAAGCGGCGATTCTGTGCACGAAATGCATGTTTTGCGCCAAAACTGAGCAAAAACGGCGATTCAGAGCACGAAACGCACGTTTTGTGCCAGAAGACGCAATTCGGTGCGCGAAACGCCCGTTTTGTCCCAAAACTGAGCAAAAGCGGCGATTCTGTGCACGAATCGCACGTTTTGTGCCAAAAGTGAACAAAAGCGGCGATTCTGTGCACGAAGCGCATGTTTTGTGCCAAAACTGAGCAAAAGCGGCGATTCTGAGCACGAAACGCACGCTTTGTGCCAAAATTAGTAATTCGGTTCGTGAAACGCACGTTTCGTTCCAAAACTACGCAAAAGCGGCGATTCTGTGCTCGAAACGCCCGTTTTGTGCGAAAAGGCGCAATTCGGTGCGTGAAACGCACGTTTTGTTCCAAAACTACGCAAAAGCGGCGATTCTGTGCACAAAACACAGGTTTTGTGCCAAAACTGAGCAAAAGCGGCGATTCTGTGCACGAAACGCACGTTTTGTGCAAAAACTGAGCAAAAGCTGCGATTCTGTGCACGAAACGCACGTTTTGTGCAAAAACTGAGCAAAAGCGGCGATTCTGTGCACGAATCGCACGTTTTGTGCCAAAACTGAACAAAAGCGGCGATTCTGTGCACGAAATGCATGTTTTGCGCCAAAACTGAACAAAAACGGCGATTCAGAGCACGAAACGCACGTTTTGTGCCAGAAGACGCAATTCGGTGCGCGAAACGCCCGTTTTGTCCCAAAACTGAGCAAAAGCGGCGATTCTGTGCACGAATCGCACGTTTTGTGCCAAAAGTGAACCAAAGCGGCGATTCTGTGCACGAAACGCATGTTTTGTGCCAAAACAGAGCAAAAGCGGCGATTCTGAGCACGAAACGCACGCTTTGTGCCAAAAGGAGAAATTCGGTTCGTGAAACGCACGTTTTGTGCCAAAACTGAGCAAAAGCGGCGATTGTGTGCACGAAACGCCCGTTTTGTGCCAAAGGAGCAATTCGGTGCGTCAATCGCACGTTTTGTGACAAAACTGATCAAATCCGGCGATTCTGTGCACGAAACGCACGTTTTGTGCCAAAACTGAGAAAAAGCGGCGATTCTGTGCACGAAACGCACGTTTTGCGCCAAAACTGAGCAGAAGCGGCGATTCTGTGCACGAAACGCCCGATTTGTGCGGAAAGGAGCAATTCGGTTCGTGAAACGCACGTTTTGTGCCAAAACTGAACAAAAGCGGCGATTCTGTGCACGAAATGCATGTTTTGCGCCAAAACTGAGCAAAAACGGCGATTCAGAGCACGAAACGCACGTTTTGTGCCAGAAGACGCAATTCGGTGCGCGAAACGCACGTTTTGTCCCAAAACTGAGCAAAAGCGGCGAATCTGTACACGAAACGCACGTTTTGTGCCAAAACTGAGCAAAAGCGGCGATTCTGTGCACGAAACGCGTGATTTGTGCCAAAACTGAGCAAAAGCGGCGATTCTGTGCACGAAACGCCCGATTTGTGCGAAAAGGAGCAATTCGGTTCGTGAAACGCACGTTTTGTGCCAAAACTGAACAAAAGCGGCGATTCTGTGGACGAAACGCATGGTTTGTGCCAAAACTGAGCAAAAGCGGCGATTCTAAGCACGAAACGCACGCTTTGTGCCAAAAGGAGAAATTCGGTTCGTGGAACGCACGTTTTGTGCCAAAACTGAGCAAAAGCGGCGATTGTGTGCACGAAGCGCCCGTTTTGTGCCAAAGGAGCAATTCGTTGCGTCAATCGCACGTTTTGTGACAAAACTGATCAAATCCGGCGATTCTGTGCACGAAACGCACGTTTTGTGCCAAAACTGAGAAAAAGCGGCGATTCTGTGCACGAAACGCCCGATTTGTGCGAAAAGGAGCAATTCGGCTCGTGAAACGCACGTTTTGTGCCAAAACTGAACAAAAGCGGCGATTCTGTGCACGAAATGCATGTTTTGCGGCAAAACTGAACAAAAACGGCGGTTCAGAGCACGAAACGCACGTTTTGTGCCAGAAGACGCAACTCGGTGCGCGGAAGGCCCGTTTTGTCCCAAAACTGAGCAAAAGCGGCGATTCTGTGCACGAAACGCCCGTTTTGTGCGAAAAGAAGCAATTCGGTTCGTGAAACGCACGTTTTGTGCCAAAACTGAACAAAAGCGGCGATTCTGTGCACGAAACGCACGTTTTGTGCCAAAACTAAGCAAAAGCGGCGATTCTGTGCACGAAACGCACGTTTTGCGCCAAAACTGAGCAGAAGCGGCGATTCTGTGCACGAAACGCCCGATTTGTGCGAAAAGGAGCAATTCGGTTCGTGAAATGCACGTTTTGTGCCAAAACTGAACAAAAGCGGCGATTCTGTACACGAAACGCACGTTTTGTGCCAAAACTGAGCAAAAGCGGCGATTCTGTGCACGAAACGCATGATTTGTGCCAAAACTGAGCAAAAGCGGCGATTCTGAGCACGAAACGCACGCTTTGTGCCAAAAGGAGAAATTCGGTTCGTGAAACGCACGTTTTGTGCCAAAACTGAGCAAAAGCGGCGATTGTGTGCACGAAACGCCCGTTTTGTGCCAAAGGAGCAATTCGTTGCGTCAATCGCACGTTTTGTGACAAAACTGATCAAATCCGGCGATTCTGTGCACGAAACGCACGTTTTGTGCCAAAACTGAGAAAAAGCGGCGATTCTGTGCACGAAACGCCCGTTTTGTGCCAAAAGGAGCAATTCGTTGCGTCAATCGCACGTTTTGTGACAAAACTGATCAAATCCGGCGATTCTGTGCACGAAACGCACGTTTTGTGCCAAAACTGAGAAAAAGCGGCGATTCTGTGCACGAAACGCCCGATTTGTGCGAAAAGGAGCAATTCGGTTCGTGAAACGCACGTTTTGTGCCAAAACTGAACGAAAGCGGCGATTCTCTGCACGAAATGCATGTTTTGCGCCAAAACTGAACAAAAGCGGCGATTCTGTGCACGAAACGCACGTTTTGTGCCAGAAGACGCAATTCGGTGCGCGAAACTCACGTTTTGTCCCAAAACTGAGCAAAAGCGGCGAATCTGTACACGAAACGCACGTTTTGTGCCAAAACTGAGCAAAAGCGGCGATTCTGTGCTCGAAACGCATGATTTGTGCCAAAACTGAGCAAAAGCGGCGATTCTGAGCACGAAACGCACGCTTTGTGCCAAAAGGAGAAATTCGGTTCGTGAAACGCACGTTTTGTGCCAAAACTGAGCAAACGCGGCGATTGTGTGCACGAAACGCCCGTTTTCTGCCAAAGGAGCAATTCGTTGCGTCAATCGCACGTTTTGTGACAAAACTGATCAAATCCGGCGATTCTGTGCACGAAACGCACGTTTTGTGCCAAAACTGAGAAAAAGCGGCGATTCTGTGCACGAAACGCCCGATTTGTGCGAAAAGGAGCAATTCGGTTCGTGAAACGCACGTTTTGTGCCAAAACTGAACGAAAGCGGCGATTCTCTGCACGAAATGCATGTTTTGCGCCAAAACTGAACAAAAGCGGCGATTCTGTGCACGAAACGCACGTTTTGTGCCAGAAGACGCAATTCGGTGCGCGAAACTCACGTTTTGTCCCAAAACTGAGCAAAAGCGGCGAATCTGTACACGAAACGCACGTTTTGTGCCAAAACTGAGCAAAAGCGGCGATTCTGTGCTCGAAACGCATGATTTGTGCCAAAACTGAGCAAAAGCGGCGATTCTGAGCACGAAACGCACGCTTTGTGCCAAAAGGAGAAATTCGGTTCGTGAAACGCACGTTTTGTGCCAAAACTGAGCAAACGCGGCGATTGTGTGCACGAAACGCCCGTTTTCTGCCAAAGGAGCAATTCGTTGCGTCAATCGCACGTTTTGTGACATAACTGATCAAATCCGGCGATTCTGTGCACGAAACGCACGTTTTGTGCCAAAACTGAGAAAAAGCGGCGATTCTGTGCACGAAACGCCCGATTTGTGCGAAAAGGAGCAATTCGGTACGTGAAACGCACGTTTTGTGCCAAAACTGAACAAAAGCGGCGATTCTGTGCACGAAATGCATGTTTTGCGCCAAAACTGAGCAAAAACGGCGATTCAGAGCACGAAACGCACGTTTTGTGCCAGAAGACGCAATTCGGTGCGCGAAACGCCCGTTTTGTCCCAAAACTGAGCAAAAGCGGCGATTCTGTGCACGAATCGCACGTTTTGTGCCAAAAGTGAACAAAAGCGGCGATTCTGTGCACGAAGCGCATGTTTTGTGCCAAAACTGACCAAAAGCGGCGATTCTGAGCACGAAACGCACGCTTTGTGCCAAAATTAGTAATTCGGTTCGTGAAACGCACGTTTCGTTCGAAAACTACGCAAAAGCGGCGATTCTGTGCTCGAAACGCCCGTTTTGTGCGAAAAGGCGCAATTCGGTGCGTGAAACGCACGTTTTGTTCCAAAACTACGCAAAAGCGGCGATTCTGTGCACAAAACACAGGTTTTGTGCCAAAACTGAGCAAAAGCGGCGATTCTGTGCACGAAACGCACGTTTTGTGCAAAAACTGAGCAAAAGCTGCGATTCTGTGCACGAAACGCACGTTTTGTGCAAAAACTGAGCAAAAGCGGCGATTCTCTGCACGAATCGCACGTTTTGTGCCAAAACTGAACAAAAGCGGCGATTCTGTGCACGAAATGCATGTTTTGCGCCAAAACTGAACAAAAACGGCGATTCAGAGCACGAAACGCACGTTTTGTGCCAGAAGACGCAATTCGGTGCGCGAAACGCCCGTTTTGTCCCAAAACTGAGCAAAAGCGGCGATTCTGTGCACGAATCGCACGTTTTGTGCCAAAAGTGAACCAAAGCGGCGATTCTGTGCACGAAACGCATGTTTTGTGCCAAAACAGAGCAAAAGCGGCGATTCTGAGCACGAAACGCACGCTTTGTGCCAAAAGGAGAAATTCGGTTCGTGAAACGCACGTTTTGTGCCAAAACTGAGCAAAAGCGGCGATTGTGTGCACGAAACGCCCGTTTTGTGCCAAAGGAGCAATTCGGTGCGTCAATCGCACGTTTTGTGACAAAACTGATCAAATCCGGCGATTCTGTGCACGAAACGCACGTTTTGTGCCAAAACTGAGAAAAAGCGGCGATTCTGTGCACGAAACGCACGTTTTGCGCCAAAACTGAGCAGAAGCGGCGATTCTGTGCACGAAACGCCCGATTTGTGCGAAAAGGAGCAATTCGGTTCGTGAAACGCACGTTTTGTGCCAAAACTGAACAAAAGCGGCGATTCTGTGCACGAAATGCATGTTTTGCGCCAAAACTGAGCAAAAACGGCGATTCAGAGCACGAAACGCACGTTTTGTGCCAGAAGACGCAATTCGGTGCGCGAAACGCACGTTTTGTCCCAAAACTGAGCAAAAGCGGCGAATCTGTACACGAAACGCACGTTTTGTGCCAAAACTGAGCAAAAGCGGCGATTCTGTGCACGAAACGCATGATTTGTGCCAAAACTGAGCAAAAGCGGCGATTCTGTGCACGAAACGCCCGATTTGTGCGAAAAGGAGCAATTCGGTTCGTGAAACGCACGTTTTGTGCCAAAACTGAACAAAAGCGGCGATTCTGTGGACGAAACGCATGGTTTGTGCCAAAACTGAGCAAAAGCGGCGATTCTAAGCACGAAACGCACGCTTTGTGCCAAAAGGAGAAATTCGGTTCGTGGAACGCACGTTTTGTGCCAAAACTGAGCAAAAGCGGCGATTGTGTGCACGAAGCGCCCGTTTTGTGCCAAAGGAGCAATTCGTTGCGTCAATCGCACGTTTTGTGACAAAACTGATCAAATCCGGCGATTCTGTGCACGAAACGCACGTTTTGTGCCAAAACTGAGAAAAAGCGGCGATTCTGTGCACGAAACGCCCGATTTGTGCGAAAAGGAGCAATTCGGTTCGTGAAACGCACGTTTTGTACAAAAACTGAACAAAAGCGGCGATTCTGTGCACGAAATGCATGTTTTGCGCCAAAACTGAACAAAAACGGCGATTCAGAGCACGAAACGCACGTTTTGTGCCAGAAGACGCAACTCGGTGCGCGAAAGGCCCGTTTTGTCCCAAAACTGAGCAAAAGCGGCGATTCTGTGCACGAAACGCCCGTTTTGTGCGAAAAGAAGCAATTCGGTTCGTGAAACGCACGTTTTGTGCCAAAACTGAACAAAAGCGGCAATTCTGTGCACGAAACGCACGTTTTGTGCCAGAAGACGCAATTCGGTGCGCGAAACTCACGTTTTGTCCCAAAACTGAGCAAAAGCGGCGAATCTGTACACGAAACGCACGTTTTGTGCCAAAACTGAGCAAAAGCGGCGATTCTGTGCACGAAACGCACGTTTTGTGCCAAAACTGAGCAAAAGCGGCGATTGTGTGCACGAAACGCCCGTTTTGTGCCAAAGGAGCAATTCGTTGCGTCAATCGCACGTTTTGTGACAAAACTGATCAAATCCGGCGATTCTGTGCACGAAACGCACGTTTTGTGCCAAAACTGAGAAAAAGCGGCGATTCTGTGCACGAAACGCCCGATTTGTGCGAAAAGGAGCAATTCGGTTCGTGAAACGCACGTTTTGTGCCAAAACTGAACAAAAGCGGCGATTCTCTGCACGAAATGCATGTTTTGCGCCAAAACTGAACAAAAGCGGCGATTCTGTGCACGAAACGAACGTTTTGTGCCAGAAGACGCAATTCGGTGCGCGAAACTCACGTTTTGTTCCAAAACTGAGCAAAAGCGGCGAATCTGTACACGAAACGCACGTTTTGTGCCAAAACTGAGCAAAAGCGGCGATTCTGTGCACGAAACGCATGATTTGTGCCAAAACTGAGCAAAAGCGGCGATTCTGAGCACGAAACGCACGCCTTGTGCCAAAAGGAGAAATTCGGTTCGTGAAACGCACGTTTTGTGCCAAAACTGAGCAAAAGCGGCGATTGTGTGCACGAAACGCCCGTTTTCTGCCAAAGGAGCAATTCGTTGCGTCAATCGCACGTTTTGTGACATAACTGATCAAATCCGGCGATTCTGTGCACGAAACGCACGTTTTGTGCCAAAACTGAGAAAAAGCGGCGATTGTGTGCACGAAACGCCCGTTTTGTGCCAAAGGAGCAATTCGTTGCGTCAATCGCACGTTTTGTGACAAAACTGATCAAATCCGGCGATTCTGTGCACGAAACGCACGTTTTGTGCCAAAACTGAGAAAAAGCGGCGATTCTGTGCACGAAACGCCCGATTTGTGCGAAAAGGAGCAATTCGGTTCGTGAAACGCACGTTTTGTGCCAAAACTGAACAAAAGCGGCGATTCTCTGCACGAAATGCATGTTTTGCGCCAAAACTGAACAAAAGCGGCGATTCTGTGCACGAAACGCACGTTTTGTGCCAGAAGACGCAATTCGGTGCGCGAAACTCACGTTTTGTCCCAAAACTGAGCAAAAGCGGCGAATCTGTACACGAAACGCACGTTTTGTGCCAAAACTGAGCAAAGGCGGCGATTCTGTGCTCGAAACGCATGATTTGTGCCAAAACTGAGCAAAAGCGGCGATTCTGAGCACGAAACGCACGCTTTGTGCCAAAAGGAGAAATTCGGTTCGTGAAACGCACGTTTTGTGCCAAAACTGAGCAAAAGCGGCGATTGTGTGCACGAAACGCCCGTTTTCTGCCAAAGGAGCAATTCGTTGCGTCAATCGCACGTTTTGTGACATAACTGATCAAATCCGGCGATTCTGTGCACGAAACGCACGTTTTGTGCCAAAACTGAGAAAAAGCGGCGATTCTGTGCACGAAACGCCCGATTTGTGCGAAAAGGAGCAATTCGGTACGTGAAACGCACGTTTTGTGCCAAAACTGAACAAAAGCGGCGATTCTGTGCACGAAATGCATGTTTTGCGCCAAAACTGAGCAAAAACGGCGATTCAGAGCACGAAACGCACGTTTTGTGCCAGAAGACGCAATTCGGTGCGCGAAACGCCCGTTTTGTCCCAAAACTGAGCAAAAGCGGCGATTCTGTGCACGAATCGCACGTTTTGTGCCAAAAGTGAACAAAAGCGGCGATTCTGTGCACGAAGCGCATGTTTTGTGCCAAAACTGAGCAAAAGCGGCGATTCTGAGCACGAAACGCACGCTTTGTGCCAAAATTAGTAATTCGGTTCGTGAAACGCACGTTTCGTTCCAAAACTACGCAAAAGCGGCGATTCTGTGCTCGAAACGCCCGTTTTGTGCGAAAAGGCGCAATTCGGTGCGTGAAACGCACGTTTTGTTCCAAAACTACGCAAAAGCGGCGATTCTGTGCACAAAACACAGGTTTTGTGCCAAAACTGAGCAAAAGCGGCGATTCTGTGCACGAAACGCACGTTTTGTGCAAAAACTGAGCAAAAGCTGCGATTCTGTGCACGAAACGCACGTTTTGTGCAAAAACTGAGCAAAAGCGGCGATTCTGTGCACGAATCGCACGTTTTGTGCCAAAACTGAACAAAAGCGGCGATTCTGTGCACGAAATGCATGTTTTGCGCCAAAACTGAACAAAAACGGCGATTCAGAGCACGAAACGCACGTTTTGTGCCAGAAGACGCAATTCGGTGCGCGAAACGCCCGTTTTGTCCCAAAACTGAGCAAAAGCGGCGATTCTGTGCACGAATCGCACGTTTTGTGCCAAAAGTGAACCAAAGCGGCGATTCTGTGCACGAAACGCATGTTTTGTGCCAAAACAGAGCAAAAGCGGCGATTCTGAGCACGAAACGCACGCTTTGTGCCAAAAGGAGAAATTCGGTTCGTGAAACGCACGTTTTGTGCCAAAACTGAGCAAAAGCGGCGATTGTGTGCACGAAACGCCCGTTTTGTGCCAAAGGAGCAATTCGGTGCGTCAATCGCACGTTTTGTGACAAAACTGATCAAATCCGGCGATTCTGTGCACGAAACGCACGTTTTGTGCCAAAACTGAGAAAAAGCGGCGATTCTGTGCACGAAACGCACGTTTTGCGCCAAAACTGAGCAGAAGCGGCGATTCTGTGCACGAAACGCCCGATTTGTGCGGAAAGGAGCAATTCGGTTCGTGAAACGCACGTTTTGTGCCAAAACTGAACAAAAGCGGCGATTCTGTGCACGAAATGCATGTTTTGCGCCAAAACTGAGCAAAAACGGCGATTCAGAGCACGAAACGCACGTTTTGTGCCAGAAGACGCAATTCGGTGCGCGAAACGCACGTTTTGTCCCAAAACTGAGCAAAAGCGGCGAATCTGTACACGAAACGCACGTTTTGTGCCAAAACTGAGCAAAAGCGGCGATTCTGTGCACGAAACGCGTGATTTGTGCCAAAACTGAGCAAAAGCGGCGATTCTGTGCACGAAACGCCCGATTTGTGCGAAAAGGAGCAATTCGGTTCGTGAAACGCACGTTTTGTGCCAAAACTGAACAAAAGCGGCGATTCTGTGGACGAAACGCATGGTTTGTGCCAAAACTGAGCAAAAGCGGCGATTCTAAGCACGAAACGCACGCTTTGTGCCAAAAGGAGAAATTCGGTTCGTGGAACGCACGTTTTGTGCCAAAACTGAGCAAAAGCGGCGATTGTGTGCACGAAGCGCCCGTTTTGTGCCAAAGGAGCAATTCGTTGCGTCAATCGCACGTTTTGTGACAAAACTGATCAAATCCGGCGATTCTGTGCACGAAACGCACGTTTTGTGCCAAAACTGAGAAAAAGCGGCGATTCTGTGCACGAAACGCCCGATTTGTGCGAAAAGGAGCAATTCGGCTCGTGAAACGCACGTTTTGTGCCAAAACTGAACAAAAGCGGCGATTCTGTGCACGAAATGCATGTTTTGCGGCAAAACTGAACAAAAACGGCGGTTCAGAGCACGAAACGCACGTTTTGTGCCAGAAGACGCAACTCGGTGCGCGGAAGGCCCGTTTTGTCCCAAAACTGAGCAAAAGCGGCGATTCTGTGCACGAAACGCCCGTTTTGTGCGAAAAGAAGCAATTCGGTTCGTGAAACGCACGTTTTGTGCCAAAACTGAACAAAAGCGGCGATTCTGTGCACGAAACGCACGTTTTGTGCCAAAACTAAGCAAAAGCGGCGATTCTGTGCACGAAACGCACGTTTTGCGCCAAAACTGAGCAGAAGCGGCGATTCTGTGCACGAAACGCCCGATTTGTGCGAAAAGGAGCAATTCGGTTCGTGAAATGCACGTTTTGTGCCAAAACTGAACAAAAGCGGCGATTCTGTACACGAAACGCACGTTTTGTGCCAAAACTGAGCAAAAGCGGCGATTCTGTGCACGAAACGCATGATTTGTGCCAAAACTGAGCAAAAGCGGCGATTCTGAGCACGAAACGCACGCTTTGTGCCAAAAGGAGAAATTCGGTTCGTGAAACGCACGTTTTGTGCCAAAACTGAGCAAAAGCGGCGATTGTGTGCACGAAACGCCCGTTTTGTGCCAAAGGAGCAATTCGTTGCGTCAATCGCACGTTTTGTGACAAAACTGATCAAATCCGGCGATTCTGTGCACGAAACGCACGTTTTGTGCCAAAACTGAGAAAAAGCGGCGATTCTGTGCACGAAACGCCCGTTTTGTGCCAAAAGGAGCAATTCGTTGCGTCAATCGCACGTTTTGTGACAAAACTGATCAAATCCGGCGATTCTGTGCACGAAACGCACGTTTTGTGCCAAAACTGAGAAAAAGCGGCGATTCTGTGCACGAAACGCCCGATTTGTGCGAAAAGGAGCAATTCGGTTCGTGAAACGCACGTTTTGTGCCAAAACTGAACGAAAGCGGCGATTCTCTGCACGAAATGCATGTTTTGCGCCAAAACTGAACAAAAGCGGCGATTCTGTGCACGAAACGCACGTTTTGTGCCAGAAGACGCAATTCGGTGCGCGAAACTCACGTTTTGTCCCAAAACTGAGCAAAAGCGGCGAATCTGTACACGAAACGCACGTTTTGTGCCAAAACTGAGCAAAAGCGGCGATTCTGTGCTCGAAACGCATGATTTGTGCCAAAACTGAGCAAAAGCGGCGATTCTGAGCACGAAACGCACGCTTTGTGCCAAAAGGAGAAATTCGGTTCGTGAAACGCACGTTTTGTGCCAAAACTGAGCAAACGCGGCGATTGTGTGCACGAAACGCCCGTTTTCTGCCAAAGGAGCAATTCGTTGCGTCAATCGCACGTTTTGTGACAAAACTGATCAAATCCGGCGATTCTGTGCACGAAACGCACGTTTTGTGCCAAAACTGAGAAAAAGCGGCGATTCTGTGCACGAAACGCCCGATTTGTGCGAAAAGGAGCAATTCGGTTCGTGAAACGCACGTTTTGTGCCAAAACTGAACGAAAGCGGCGATTCTCTGCACGAAATGCATGTTTTGCGCCAAAACTGAACAAAAGCGGCGATTCTGTGCACGAAACGCACGTTTTGTGCCAGAAGACGCAATTCGGTGCGCGAAACTCACGTTTTGTCCCAAAACTGAGCAAAAGCGGCGAATCTGTACACGAAACGCACGTTTTGTGCCAAAACTGAGCAAAAGCGGCGATTCTGTGCTCGAAACGCATGATTTGTGCCAAAACTGAGCAAAAGCGGCGATTCTGAGCACGAAACGCACGCTTTGTGCCAAAAGGAGAAATTCGGTTCGTGAAACGCACGTTTTGTGCCAAAACTGAGCAAACGCGGCGATTGTGTGCACGAAACGCCCGTTTTCTGCCAAAGGAGCAATTCGTTGCGTCAATCGCACGTTTTGTGACATAACTGATCAAATCCGGCGATTCTGTGCACGAAACGCACGTTTTGTGCCAAAACTGAGAAAAAGCGGCGATTCTGTGCACGAAACGCCCGATTTGTGCGAAAAGGAGCAATTCGGTACGTGAAACGCACGTTTTGTGCCAAAACTGAACAAAAGCGGCGATTCTGTGCACGAAATGCATGTTTTGCGCCAAAACTGAGCAAAAACGGCGATTCAGAGCACGAAACGCACGTTTTGTGCCAGAAGACGCAATTCGGTGCGCGAAACGCCCGTTTTGTCCCAAAACTGAGCAAAAGCGGCGATTCTGTGCACGAATCGCACGTTTTGTGCCAAAAGTGAACAAAAGCGGCGATTCTGTGCACGAAGCGCATGTTTTGTGCCAAAACTGACCAAAAGCGGCGATTCTGAGCACGAAACGCACGCTTTGTGCCAAAATTAGTAATTCGGTTCGTGAAACGCACGTTTCGTTCGAAAACTACGCAAAAGCGGCGATTCTGTGCTCGAAACGCCCGTTTTGTGCGAAAAGGCGCAATTCGGTGCGTGAAACGCACGTTTTGTTCCAAAACTACGCAAAAGCGGCGATTCTGTGCACAAAACACAGGTTTTGTGCCAAAACTGAGCAAAAGCGGCGATTCTGTGCACGAAACGCACGTTTTGTGCAAAAACTGAGCAAAAGCTGCGATTCTGTGCACGAAACGCACGTTTTGTGCAAAAACTGAGCAAAAGCGGCGATTCTCTGCACGAATCGCACGTTTTGTGCCAAAACTGAACAAAAGCGGCGATTCTGTGCACGAAATGCATGTTTTGCGCCAAAACTGAACAAAAACGGCGATTCAGAGCACGAAACGCACGTTTTGTGCCAGAAGACGCAATTCGGTGCGCGAAACGCCCGTTTTGTCCCAAAACTGAGCAAAAGCGGCGATTCTGTGCACGAATCGCACGTTTTGTGCCAAAAGTGAACCAAAGCGGCGATTCTGTGCACGAAACGCATGTTTTGTGCCAAAACAGAGCAAAAGCGGCGATTCTGAGCACGAAACGCACGCTTTGTGCCAAAAGGAGAAATTCGGTTCGTGAAACGCACGTTTTGTGCCAAAACTGAGCAAAAGCGGCGATTGTGTGCACGAAACGCCCGTTTTGTGCCAAAGGAGCAATTCGGTGCGTCAATCGCACGTTTTGTGACAAAACTGATCAAATCCGGCGATTCTGTGCACGAAACGCACGTTTTGTGCCAAAACTGAGAAAAAGCGGCGATTCTGTGCACGAAACGCACGTTTTGCGCCAAAACTGAGCAGAAGCGGCGATTCTGTGCACGAAACGCCCGATTTGTGCGAAAAGGAGCAATTCGGTTCGTGAAACGCACGTTTTGTGCCAAAACTGAACAAAAGCGGCGATTCTGTGCACGAAATGCATGTTTTGCGCCAAAACTGAGCAAAAACGGCGATTCAGAGCACGAAACGCACGTTTTGTGCCAGAAGACGCAATTCGGTGCGCGAAACGCACGTTTTGTCCCAAAACTGAGCAAAAGCGGCGAATCTGTACACGAAACGCACGTTTTGTGCCAAAACTGAGCAAAAGCGGCGATTCTGTGCACGAAACGCATGATTTGTGCCAAAACTGAGCAAAAGCGGCGATTCTGTGCACGAAACGCCCGATTTGTGCGAAAAGGAGCAATTCGGTTCGTGAAACGCACGTTTTGTGCCAAAACTGAACAAAAGCGGCGATTCTGTGGACGAAACGCATGGTTTGTGCCAAAACTGAGCAAAAGCGGCGATTCTAAGCACGAAACGCACGCTTTGTGCCAAAAGGAGAAATTCGGTTCGTGGAACGCACGTTTTGTGCCAAAACTGAGCAAAAGCGGCGATTGTGTGCACGAAGCGCCCGTTTTGTGCCAAAGGAGCAATTCGTTGCGTCAATCGCACGTTTTGTGACAAAACTGATCAAATCCGGCGATTCTGTGCACGAAACGCACGTTTTGTGCCAAAACTGAGAAAAAGCGGCGATTCTGTGCACGAAACGCCCGATTTGTGCGAAAAGGAGCAATTCGGTTCGTGAAACGCACGTTTTGTACAAAAACTGAACAAAAGCGGCGATTCTGTGCACGAAATGCATGTTTTGCGCCAAAACTGAACAAAAACGGCGATTCAGAGCACGAAACGCACGTTTTGTGCCAGAAGACGCAACTCGGTGCGCGAAAGGCCCGTTTTGTCCCAAAACTGAGCAAAAGCGGCGATTCTGTGCACGAAACGCCCGTTTTGTGCGAAAAGAAGCAATTCGGTTCGTGAAACGCACGTTTTGTGCCAAAACTGAACAAAAGCGGCAATTCTGTGCACGAAACGCACGTTTTGTGCCAAAGGAGCAATTCGGTGCGTCAATTGCACGTTTTGTGACAAAACTGATCAAATCCGGCGATTCTGTGCACGAAACGCACGTTTTGTGCCAAAACTGAGAAAAAGCGGCGATTCTGTGCACGAAACGCACGTTTTGCGCCAAAACTGAGCAGAAGCGGCGATTCTGTGCACGAAACGCCCGTTTTGTGCGAAAAGAAGCAATTCGGTTCGTGAAACGCACGTTTTGTGCCAAAACTGAACAAAAGCGGCGATTCTGTGCACGAAATGCATGTTTTGCGCCAAAACTGAGCAAAAACGGCGATTCAGAGCACGAAACGCACGTTTTGTGCCAGAAGACGCAATTCGGTGCGCGAAACGCACGTTTTGTCCCAAAACTGAGCAAAAGCGGCGAATCTGTACACGAAACGCACGTTTTGTGCCAAAACTGAGCAAAAGCGGCGATTCTGTGCACGAAACGCATGTTTTGCGCCAAAACTGAGCAGAAGCGGCGATTCTGTGCACGAAACGCCCGATTTGTGCGAAAAGGAGCAATTCGGTTCGTGAAACGCACGTTTTGTGCCAAAACTGAACAAAAGCGGCGATTCTGTGCACGAAATGCATGTTTTGCGCCAAAACTGAGCAAAAACGGCGATTCAGAGCACGAAACGCACGTTTTGTGCCAGAAGACGCAATTCGGTGCGCGAAACGCACGTTTTGTCCCAAAACTGAGCAAAAGCGGCGAATCTGTACACGAAACGCACGTTTTGTGCCAAAACTGAGCAAAAGCGGCGATTCTGTGCACGAAACGCATGATTTGTGCCAAAACTGAGCAAAAGCGGCGATTCTGAGCACGAAACGCACGCTTTGTGCCAAAAGGAGAAATTCGGTTCGTGAAACGCACGTTATGTGCCAAAACTGAGCAAAAGCGGCGATTGTGTGCACGAAACGCCCGTTTTCTGCCAAAGGAGCAATTCGTTGCGTCAATCGCACGTTTTGTGACATAACTGATCAAATCCGGCGATTCTGTGCACGAAACGCACGTTTTGTGCCAAAACTGAGAAAAAGCGGCGATTCTGTGCACGAAACGCCCGATTTGTGCGAAAAGGAGCAATTCGGTTCGTGAAACGCACGTTTTGTGCCAAAACTGAACAAAAGCGGCGATTCTGTGCACGAAATGCATGTTTTGCGCCAAAACTGAACAAAAACGGCGATTCAGAGCACGAAACGCACGTTTTGTGCCAGAAGACGCAATTCGGTGCGCGAAACGCCCGTTTTGTCCCAAAACTGAGCAAAAGCGGCGATTCTGTGCACGAAACGCCCGTTTTGTGCCAAAAGGAGCAATTCGGTGCGTGAAACGCACGTTTTGTGCCTAAACTGAGCAAAAGCGGCGATTCTGTGGACGAAACGCATGATTTGTGCCAAAACTGAGCAAAAGCGGCGATTCTAAGCACGAAACGCACGCTTTGTGCCAAAAGGAGAAATTCGGTTCGTGAAACGCACGTTTTGTGCTAAAACTGAGCAAAAGCGGCGATTGTGTGCACGAAACGCCCGTTTTGTGCCAAAGGAGCAATTCGTTGCGTCAATCGCACGTTTTGTGACAAAACTGATCAAATCCGGCGATTCTGTGCACGAAACGCACGTTTTGTGCCAAAACTGAGAAAAAGCGGCGATTCTGTGCACGAAACGCCCGATTTGTGCGAAAAGGAGCAATTCGGTTCGTGAAACGCACGTTTTGTGCCAAAACTGAACAAAAGCGGCGATTCTGTGCACGAAATGCATGTTTTGCGCCAAAACTGAACAAAAACGGCGATTCAGAGCACGAAACGCACGTTTTGTGCCAGAAGACGCAATTCAGTGCGCGAAAGGCCCGTTTTGTCCCAAAACTGAGCAAAAGCGGCGATTCTGTGCACGAATCGCACGTTTTGTGCCAAAAGTGAACAAAAGCGGCGATTCTGTGCACGAAACGCATGTTTTGTGCCAAAACTGAGCAAAAGCGGCGATTCTGAGCACGAAACGCACGCTTTGTGCCAAAAGGAGAAATTCGGTACGTGCAACGCACGTTTTGTGCCAAAACTGAGCAAAAGCGGCGATTGTGTGCACGAAACGCCCGTTTTGTGCCAAAGGAGCAATTCGGTGCTTCAATCGCACGTTTTGTGACAAAACTGATCAAATCCGGCGATTCTGTGCACGAAACGCACGTTTTGTGCCAAAACTGAGAAAAAGCGGCGATTCTGTGCACGAAACGCACGTTTTGCGCCAAAACTGAGCAGAAGCGGCGATTCTGTGCACGAAACGCCCGTTTTGTGCGAAAAGAAGCAATTCGGTTCGTGAAACGCACGTTTTGTGCCAAAACTGAACAAAAGCGGCGATTCTGTGCACGAAACGCACGTTTTGTGCCAAAACTAAGCAAAAGCGGCGATTCTGTGGACGAAACGCATGATTTGTGCCAAAACTGAGCAGAAGCGGCGATTCTGTGCACGAAACGCCCGATTTGTGCGAAAAGGAGCAATTCGGTTCGTGAAACGCACGTTTTGTGCCAAAACTGAACAAAAGCGGCGATTCTGTGCACGAAATGCATGTTTTGCGCCAAAACTGAGCAAAAACGGCGATTCAGAGCACGAAACGCACGTTTTGTGCCAGAAGACGCAATTCGGTGCGCGAAACGCACGTTTTGTCCCAAAACTGAGCAAAAGCGGCGAATCTGTACACGAAACGCACGTTTTGTGCCAAAACTGAGCAAAAGCGGCGATTCTGTGCACGAAACGCATGATTTGTGCCAAAACTGAGCAAAAGCGGCGATTCTGTGCACGAAACGCCCGATTTGTGCGAAAAGGAGCAATTCGGTTCGTGAAACGCACGTTTTGTGCCAAAACTGAACAAAAGCGGCGATTCTGTGGACGAAACGCATGGTTTGTGCCAAAACTGAGCAAAAGCGGCGATTCTAAGCACGAAACGCACGCTTTGTGCCAAAAGGAGAAATTCGGTTCGTGGAACGCACGTTTTGTGCCAAAACTGAGCAAAAGCGGCGATTGTGTGCACGAAGCGCCCGTTTTGTGCCAAAGGAGCAATTCGTTGCGTCAATCGCACGTTTTGTGACAAAACTGATCAAATCCGGCGATTCTGTGCACGAAACGCACGTTTTGTGCCAAAACTGAGAAAAAGCGGCGATTCTGTGCACGAAACGCCCGATTTGTGCGAAAAGGAGCAATTCGGTTCGTGAAACGCACGTTTTGTACAAAAACTGAACAAAAGCGGCGATTCTGTGCACGAAATGCATGTTTTGCGCCAAAACTGAACAAAAACGGCGATTCAGAGCACGAAACGCACGTTTTGTGCCAGAAGACGCAACTCGGTGCGCGAAAGGCCCGTTTTGTCCCAAAACTGAGCAAAAGCGGCGATTCTGTGCACGAAACGCCCGTTTTGTGCGAAAAGAAGCAATTCGGTTCGTGAAACGCACGTTTTGTGCCAAAACTGAACAAAAGCGGCAATTCTGTGCACGAAACGCACGTTTTGTGCCAAAGGAGCAATTCGGTGCGTCAATTGCACGTTTTGTGACAAAACTGATCAAATCCGGCGATTCTGTGCACGAAACGCACGTTTTGTGCCAAAACTGAGAAAAAGCGGCGATTCTGTGCACGAAACGCACGTTTTGCGCCAAAACTGAGCAGAAGCGGCGATTCTGTGCACGAAACGCCCGTTTTGTGCGAAAAGAAGCAATTCGGTTCGTGAAACGCACGTTTTGTGCCAAAACTGAACAAAAGCGGCGATTCTGTGCACGAAATGCATGTTTTGCGCCAAAACTGAGCAAAAACGGCGATTCAGAGCACGAAACGCACGTTTTGTGCCAGAAGACGCAATTCGGTGCGCGAAACGCACGTTTTGTCCCAAAACTGAGCAAAAGCGGCGAATCTGTACACGAAACGCACGTTTTGTGCCAAAACTGAGCAAAAGCGGCGATTCTGTGCACGAAACGCATGTTTTGCGCCAAAACTGAGCAGAAGCGGCGATTCTGTGCACGAAACGCCCGATTTGTGCGAAAAGGAGCAATTCGGTTCGTGAAACGCACGTTTTGTGCCAAAACTGAACAAAAGCGGCGATTCTGTGCACGAAATGCATGTTTTGCGCCAAAACTGAGCAAAAACGGCGATTCAGAGCACGAAACGCACGTTTTGTGCCAGAAGACGCAATTCGGTGCGCGAAACGCACGTTTTGTCCCAAAACTGAGCAAAAGCGGCGAATCTGTACACGAAACGCACGTTTTGTGCCAAAACTGAGCAAAAGCGGCGATTCTGTGCACGAAACGCATGATTTGTGCCAAAACTGAGCAAAAGCGGCGATTCTGAGCACGAAACGCACGCTTTGTGCCAAAAGGAGAAATTCGGTTCGTGAAACGCACGTTATGTGCCAAAACTGAGCAAAAGCGGCGATTGTGTGCACGAAACGCCCGTTTTCTGCCAAAGGAGCAATTCGTTGCGTCAATCGCACGTTTTGTGACATAACTGATCAAATCCGGCGATTCTGTGCACGAAACGCACGTTTTGTGCCAAAACTGAGAAAAAGCGGCGATTCTGTGCACGAAACGCCCGATTTGTGCGAAAAGGAGCAATTCGGTTCGTGAAACGCACGTTTTGTGCCAAAACTGAACAAAAGCGGCGATTCTGTGCACGAAATGCATGTTTTGCGCCAAAACTGAACAAAAACGGCGATTCAGAGCACGAAACGCACGTTTTGTGCCAGAAGACGCAATTCGGTGCGCGAAACGCCCGTTTTGTCCCAAAACTGAGCAAAAGCGGCGATTCTGTGCACGAAACGCCCGTTTTGTGCCAAAAGGAGCAATTCGGTGCGTGAAACGCACGTTTTGTGCCTAAACTGAGCAAAAGCGGCGATTCTGTGGACGAAACGCATGATTTGTGCCAAAACTGAGCAAAAGCGGCGATTCTAAGCACGAAACGCACGCTTTGTGCCAAAAGGAGAAATTCGGTTCGTGAAACGCACGTTTTGTGCTAAAACTGAGCAAAAGCGGCGATTGTGTGCACGAAACGCCCGTTTTGTGCCAAAGGAGCAATTCGTTGCGTCAATCGCACGTTTTGTGACAAAACTGATCAAATCCGGCGATTCTGTGCACGAAACGCACGTTTTGTGCCAAAACTGAGAAAAAGCGGCGATTCTGTGCACGAAACGCCCGATTTGTGCGAAAAGGAGCAATTCGGTTCGTGAAACGCACGTTTTGTGCCAAAACTGAACAAAAGCGGCGATTCTGTGCACGAAATGCATGTTTTGCGCCAAAACTGAACAAAAACGGCGATTCAGAGCACGAAACGCACGTTTTGTGCCAGAAGACGCAATTCAGTGCGCGAAAGGCCCGTTTTGTCCCAAAACTGAGCAAAAGCGGCGATTCTGTGCACGAATCGCACGTTTTGTGCCAAAAGTGAACAAAAGCGGCGATTCTGTGCACGAAACGCATGTTTTGTGCCAAAACTGAGCAAAAGCGGCGATTCTGAGCACGAAACGCACGCTTTGTGCCAAAAGGAGAAATTCGGTACGTGCAACGCACGTTTTGTGCCAAAACTGAGCAAAAGCGGCGATTGTGTGCACGAAACGCCCGTTTTGTGCCAAAGGAGCAATTCGGTGCTTCAATCGCACGTTTTGTGACAAAACTGATCAAATCCGGCGATTCTGTGCACGAAACGCACGTTTTGTGCCAAAACTGAGAAAAAGCGGCGATTCTGTGCACGAAACGCACGTTTTGCGCCAAAACTGAGCAGAAGCGGCGATTCTGTGCACGAAACGCCCGTTTTGTGCGAAAAGAAGCAATTCGGTTCGTGAAACGCACGTTTTGTGCCAAAACTGAACAAAAACGGCGATTCTGTGCACGAAACGCACGTTTTGTGCCAAAACTAAGCAAAAGCGGCGATTCTGTGGACGAAACGCATGATTTGTGCCAAAACTGAGCAAAAGCGGCGATTCTGAGCACGAAACTTTCGCTTTGTGCCAAAAGGAGAAATTCGGTTCGTGAAACGCACGTTTTGTGCCAAAACTGAGCAAAAGCGGCGATTGTGTGCACGAAACGCCCGTTTTGTGCCAAAGGAGCAATTCGGTGCGTCAATCGCACGTTTTGTGACAAAACTGATCAAATCCGGCGATTCTGTGCACGAAACGCACGTTTTGTGCCAAAACTGAGAAAAAGCGGCGATTCTGTGCACGAAACGCACGTTTTGCGCCAAAACTGAGCAGGAGCGGCGATTCTGTGCACGAAACGCCCGTTTTGTGCGAAAAGAAGCAATTCGGTTCGTGAAACGCACGTTTTGTGCCAAAACTGAACAAAAACGGCGATTCAGAGCACGAAACGCACGTTTTGTGCCAAAACTGAACAAAAACGGCGATTCTGTGCACGAAACGCATGTTTTGTGCCAAAACCGAGCAAAAGCGGCGATTCTGAGCACGAAACGCACGCTTTGTGCCAAAAGGAGAAATTCGGTACGTGCAACGCACGTTTTGTGCCAAAACTGAGCAAAAGCGGCGATTGTGTGCACGAAACGCCCGTTTTGTGCCAAAGGAGCAATTCGGTGCGTCAATCGCACGTTTTGTGACAAAACTGAACAAAAGCGGCGATTGTGTGCACGAAACGCCCGTTTTGTGCCAAAGGAGCAATTCGGTGCGTCAATCGCACGTTTTGTGACAAAACTGAACAAAAGCGGCGATTCTGTGCACGAAATGCATGTTTTGCGCCAAAACTGAACAAAAACGGCGATTCAGAGCACGAAACGCACGTTTTGTGCCAGAAGACGCAATTCGGTGCGCGAAACGCCCGTTTTGTCCCAAAACTGAGCAAAAGCGGCGATTCTGTGCACGAAACGCCCGTTTTGTGCCAAAAGGAGCAATTCGGTGCGTGAAACGCACGTTTTGTGCCTAAACTGAGCAAAAGCGGCGATTCTGTGGACGAAACGCATGATTTGTGCCAAAACTGAGCAAAAGCGGCGATTCTAAGCACGAAACGCACGCTTTGTGCCAAAAGGAGAAATTCGGTTCGTGAAACGCACGTTTTGTTTCAAAACTGAGCAAAAGCGGCGATTGTGTGCACGAAACGCCCGTTTTGTGCCAAAGGAGCAATTCGTTGCGTCAATCGCACGTTTTGTGACAAAACTGATCAAATCCGGCGATTCTGTGCACGAAACGCACGTTTTGTGCCAAAACTGAGAAAAAGCGGCGATTCTGTGCACGAAACGCCCGATTTGTGCGAAAAGGAGCAATTCGGTTCGTGAAACGCACGTTTTGTGCCAAAACTGAACAAAAGCGGCGATTCTGTGCACGAAATGCATGTTTTGCGCCAAAACTGAACAAAAACGGCGATTCAGAGCACGAAACGCACGTTTTGTGCCAGAAGACGCAATTCAGTGCGCGAAAGGCCCGTTTTGTCCCAAAACTGAGCAAAAGCGGCGATTCTGTGCACGAATCGCACGTTTTGTGCCAAAAGTGAACAAAAGCGGCGATTCTGTGCACGAAACGCATGTTTTGTGCCAAAACTGAGCAAAAGCGGCGATTCTGAGCACGAAACGCACGCTTTGTGCCAAAAGGAGAAATTCGGTACGTGCAACGCACGTTTTGTGCCAAAACTGAGCAAAAGCGGCGATTGTGTGCACGAAACGCCCGTTTTGTGCCAAAGGAGCAATTCGGTGCTTCAATCGCACGTTTTGTGACAAAACTGATCAAATCCGGCGATTCTGTGCACGAAACGCACGTTTTGTGCCAAAACTGAGAAAAAGCGGCGATTCTGTGCACGAAACGCACGTTTTGCGCCAAAACTGAGCAGAAGCGGCGATTCTGTGCACGAAACGCCCGTTTTGTGCGAAAAGAAGCAATTCGGTTCGTGAAACGCACGTTTTGTGCCAAAACTGAACAAAAGCGGCGATTCTGTGCACGAAACGCACGTTTTGTGCCAAAACTAAGCAAAAGCGGCGATTCTGTGGACGAAACGCATGATTTGTGCCAAAACTGAGCAAAAGCGGCGATTCTGAGCACGAAACTTTCGCTTTGTGCCAAAAGGAGAAATTCGGTTCGTGAAACGCACGTTTTGTGCCAAAACTGAGCAAAAGCGGCGATTGTGTGCACGAAACGCCCGTTTTGTGCCAAAGGAGCAATTCGGTGCGTCAATCGCACGTTTTGTGACAAAACTGATCAAATCCGGCGATTCTGTGCACGAAACGCACGTTTTGTGCCAAAACTGAGAAAAAGCGGCGATTCTGTGCACGAAACGCACGTTTTGCGCCAAAACTGAGCAGGAGCGGCGATTCTGTGCACGAAACGCCCGTTTTGTGCGAAAAGAAGCAATTCGGTTCGTGAAACGCACGTTTTGTGCCAAAACTGAACAAAAACGGCGATTCAGAGCACGAAACGCACGTTTTGTGCCAAAACTGAACAAAAACGGCGATTCAGAGCACGAAACGCACGTTTTGTGCCAGAAGACGCAATTCGGTGCGCGAAAGGGCCGTTTTGTCCAAAAACTGAGCAAAAGCGGCGATTCTGTGCACGAATCGCACGTTTTGTGCCAAAAGTGAACAAAAGCGGCGATTCTGTGCACGAAACGCATGTTTTGTGCCAAAACCGAGCAAAAGCGGCGATTCTGAGCACGAAACGCACGCTTTGTGCCAAAAGGAGAAATTCGGTACGTGCAACGCACGTTTTGTGCCAAAACTGAGCAAAAGCGGCGATTGTGTGCACGAAACGCCCGTTTTGTGCCAAAGGAGCAATTCGGTGCGTCAATCGCACGTTTTGTGACAAAACTGAACAAAAGCGGCGATTGTGTGCACGAAACGCCCGTTTTGTGCCAAAGGAGCAATTCGGTGCGTCAATCGCACGTTTTGTGACAAAACTGAACAAAAGCGGCGATTCTGTGCACGAAATGCATGTTTTGCGCCAAAACTGAGCAAAAACGGCGATTCAGAGCACGAAACGCACGTTTTGTGCCAGAAGACGCAATTCGGTGCGCGAAACGCACGTTTTGTCCCAAAACTGAGCAAAAGCGGCGAATCTGTACACGAAACGCACGTTTTGTGCCAAAACTGAGCAAAAGCGGCGATTCTGTGCACGAAACGCATGATTTGTGCCAAAACTGAGCAAAAGCGGCGATTCTGAGCACGAAACGCACGCTTTGTGCCAAAAGGAGAAATTCGGTTCGTGAAACGCACGTTTTGTGCCAAAACTGAGCAAAAGCGGCGATTGTGTGCACGAAACGCCCGTTTTCTGCCAAAGGAGCAATGCGTTGCGTCAATCGCACGTTTTGTGACATAACTGATCAAATCCGGCGATTCTGTACACGAAACGCACGTTTTGTGCCAAAACTGAGAAAAAGCGGCGATTCTGTGCACGAAACGCCCGATTTGTGCGAAAAGGAGCAATTCGGTTCGTGAAACGCACGTTTTGTGCCAAAACTGAACAAAAGCGGCGATTCTGTGCACGAAATGCATGTTTTGCGCCAAAACTGAACAAAAACGGCGATTCAGAGCACGAAACTCACGTTTTGTGCCAGAAGACGCAATTCGGTGCGCGAAACGCCCGTTTTGTCCCAAAACTGAGCAAAAGCGGCGATTCTGTGCACGAAACGCCCGTTTTGTGCCAAAAGGAGCAATTCGGTGCGTGAAACGCACGTTTTGTGCCTAAACTGAGCAAAAGCGGCGATTCTGTGGACGAAACGCATGATTTGTGCCAAAACTGAACAAAAACGGCGATTCAGAGCACGAAACGCACGTTTTGTGCCAGAAGACGCAATTCGGTGCGCGAAACGCCCGTTTTGTGCCAAAACTGAGCAAAAGCGGCGATTCTGTGCACGAAACGCCCGTTTTGTGCCAAAAGGAGCAATTCGGTGCGTGAAACGCACGTTTTGTGCCTAAACTGAGCAAAAGCGGCGATTCTGTGGACGAAACGCATGATTTGTGCCAAAACTGAGCAAAAGCGGCGATTCTAAGCACGAAACGCACGCTTTGTGCCAAAAGGAGAAATTCGGTTCGTGAAACGCACGTTTTGTGCCAAAACTGAGCAAAAGCGGCGATTGTGTGCACGAAACGCCCGTTTTGTGCCAAAGGAGCAATTCGTTGCGTCAATCGCACGTTTTGTGACAAAACTGATCAAATCCGGCGATTCTGTGCACGAAACGCACGTTTTGTGCCAAAACTGAGAAAAAGCGGCGATTCTGTGCACGAAACGCCCGATTTGTGCGAAAAGGAGCAATTCGGTTCGTGAAACGCACGTTTTGTGCCAAAACTGAACAAAAGCGGCGATTCTGTGCACGAAATGCATGTTTTGCGCCAAAACTGAACAAAAACGGCGATTCAGAGCACGAAACGCACGTTTTGTGCCAGAAGACGCAATTCAGTGCGCGAAAGGCCCGTTTTGTCCCAAAACTGAGCAAAAGCGGCGATTCTGTGCACGAATCGCACGTTTTGTGCCAAAAGTGAACAAAAGCGGCGATTCTGTGCACGAAACGCATGTTTTGTGCCAAAACTGAGCAAAAGCGGCGATTCTGAGCACGAAACGCACGCTTTGTGCCAAAAGGAGAAATTCGGTACGTGCAACGCACGTTTTGTGCCAAAACTGAGCAAAAGCGGCGATTGTGTGCACGAAACGCCCGTTTTGTGCCAAAGGAGCAATTCGGTGCTTCAATCGCACGTTTTGTGACAAAACTGATCAAATCCGGCGATTCTGTGCACGAAACGCACGTTTTGTGCCAAAACTGAGAAAAAGCGGCGATTCTGTGCACGAAACGCACGTTTTGCGCCAAAACTGAGCAGAAGCGGCGATTCTGTGCACGAAACGCCCGTTTTGTGCGAAAAGAAGCAATTCGGTTCGTGAAACGCACGTTTTGTGCCAAAACTGAACAAAAGCGGCGATTCTGTGCACGAAACGCACGTTTTGTGCCAAAACTAAGCAAAAGCGGCGATTCTGTGGACGAAACGCATGATTTGTGCCAAAACTGAGCAAAAGCGGCGATTCTGAGCACGAAACTTTCGCTTTGTGCCAAAAGGAGAAATTCGGTTCGTGAAACGCACGTTTTGTGCCAAAACTGAGCAAAAGCGGCGATTGTGTGCACGAAACGCCCGTTTTCTGCCAAAGGAGCAATGCGTTGCGTCAATCGCACGTTTTGTGACATAACTGATCAAATCCGGCGATTCTGTACACGAAACGCACGTTTTGTGCCAAAACTGAGAAAAAGCGGCGATTCTGTGCACGAAACGCCCGATTTGTGCGAAAAGGAGCAATTCGGTTCGTGAAACGCACGTTTTGTGCCAAAACTGAACAAAAGCGGCGATTCTGTGCACGAAATGCATGTTTTGCGCCAAAACTGAACAAAAACGGCGATTCAGAGCACGAAACTCACGTTTTGTGCCAGAAGACGCAATTCGGTGCGCGAAACGCCCGTTTTGTCCCAAAACTGAGCAAAAGCGGCGATTCTGTGCACGAAACGCCCGTTTTGTGCCAAAAGGAGCAATTCGGTGCGTGAAACGCACGTTTTGTGCCTAAACTGAGCAAAAGCGGCGATTCTGTGGACGAAACGCATGATTTGTGCCAAAACTGAACAAAAACGGCGATTCAGAGCACGAAACGCACGTTTTGTGCCAGAAGACGCAATTCGGTGCGCGAAACGCCCGTTTTGTGCCAAAACTGAGCAAAAGCGGCGATTCTGTGCACGAAACGCCCGTTTTGTGCCAAAAGGAGCAATTCGGTGCGTGAAACGCACGTTTTGTGCCTAAACTGAGCAAAAGCGGCGATTCTGTGGACGAAACGCATGATTTGTGCCAAAACTGAGCAAAAGCGGCGATTCTAAGCACGAAACGCACGCTTTGTGCCAAAAGGAGAAATTCGGTTCGTGAAACGCACGTTTTGTGCCAAAACTGAGCAAAAGCGGCGATTGTGTGCACGAAACGCCCGTTTTGTGCCAAAGGAGCAATTCGTTGCGTCAATCGCACGTTTTGTGACAAAACTGATCAAATCCGGCGATTCTGTGCACGAAACGCACGTTTTGTGCCAAAACTGAGAAAAAGCGGCGATTCTGTGCACGAAACGCCCGATTTGTGCGAAAAGGAGCAATTCGGTTCGTGAAACGCACGTTTTGTGCCAAAACTGAACAAAAGCGGCGATTCTGTGCACGAAATGCATGTTTTGCGCCAAAACTGAACAAAAACGGCGATTCAGAGCACGAAACGCACGTTTTGTGCCAGAAGACGCAATTCAGTGCGCGAAAGGCCCGTTTTGTCCCAAAACTGAGCAAAAGCGGCGATTCTGTGCACGAATCGCACGTTTTGTGCCAAAAGTGAACAAAAGCGGCGATTCTGTGCACGAAACGCATGTTTTGTGCCAAAACTGAGCAAAAGCGGCGATTCTGAGCACGAAACGCACGCTTTGTGCCAAAAGGAGAAATTCGGTACGTGCAACGCACGTTTTGTGCCAAAACTGAGCAAAAGCGGCGATTGTGTGCACGAAACGCCCGTTTTGTGCCAAAGGAGCAATTCGGTGCTTCAATCGCACGTTTTGTGACAAAACTGATCAAATCCGGCGATTCTGTGCACGAAACGCACGTTTTGTGCCAAAACTGAGAAAAAGCGGCGATTCTGTGCACGAAACGCACGTTTTGCGCCAAAACTGAGCAGAAGCGGCGATTCTGTGCACGAAACGCCCGTTTTGTGCGAAAAGAAGCAATTCGGTTCGTGAAACGCACGTTTTGTGCCAAAACTGAACAAAAGCGGCGATTCTGTGCACGAAACGCACGTTTTGTGCCAAAACTAAGCAAAAGCGGCGATTCTGTGGACGAAACGCATGATTTGTGCCAAAACTGAGCAAAAGCGGCGATTCTGAGCACGAAACTTTCGCTTTGTGCCAAAAGGAGAAATTCGGTTCGTGAAACGCACGTTTTGTGCCAAAACTGAGCAAAAGCGGCGATTGTGTGCACGAAACGCCCGTTTTGTGCCAAAGGAGCAATTCGGTGCGTCAATCGCACGTTTTGTGACAAAACTGATCAAATCCGGCGATTCTGTGCACGAAACGCACGTTTTGTGCCAAAACTGAGAAAAAGCGGCGATTCTGTGCACGAAACGCACGTTTTGCGCCAAAACTGAGCAGGAGCGGCGATTCTGTGCACGAAACGCCCGTTTTGTGCGAAAAGAAGCAATTCGGTTCGTGAAACGCACGTTTTGTGCCAAAACTGAACAAAAACGGCGATTCAGAGCACGAAACGCACGTTTTGTGCCAAAACTGAACAAAAACGGCGATTCAGAGCACGAAACGCACGTTTTGTGCCAGAAGACGCAATTCGGTGCGCGAAAGGGCCGTTTTGTCCAAAAACTGAGCAAAAGCGGCGATTCTGTGCACGAATCGCACGTTTTGTGCCAAAAGTGAACAAAAGCGGCGATTCTGTGCACGAAACGCATGTTTTGTGCCAAAACCGAGCAAAAGCGGCGATTCTGAGCACGAAACGCACGCTTTGTGCCAAAAGGAGAAATTCGGTACGTGCAACGCACGTTTTGTGCCAAAACTGAGCAAAAGCGGCGATTGTGTGCACGAAACGCCCGTTTTGTGCCAAAGGAGCAATTCGGTGCGTCAATCGCACGTTTTGTGACAAAACTGAACAAAAGCGGCGATTGTGTGCACGAAACGCCCGTTTTGTGCCAAAGGAGCAATTCGGTGCGTCAATCGCACGTTTTGTGACAAAACTGAACAAAAGCGGCGATTCTGTGCACGAAATGCATGTTTTGCGCCAAAACTGAACAAAAACGGCGATTCAGAGCACGAAACGCACGTTTTGTGCCAGAAGACGCAATTCGGTGCGCGAAACGCCCGTTTTGTCCCAAAACTGAGCAAAAGCGGCGATTCTGTGCACGAAACGCCCGTTTTGTGCCAAAAGGAGCAATTCGGTGCGTGAAACGCACGTTTTGTGCCTAAACTGAGCAAAAGCGGCGATTCTGTGGACGAAACGCATGATTTGTGCCAAAACTGAGCAAAAGCGGCGATTCTAAGCACGAAACGCACGCTTTGTGCCAAAAGGAGAAATTCGGTTCGTGAAACGCACGTTTTGTTTCAAAACTGAGCAAAAGCGGCGATTGTGTGCACGAAACGCCCGTTTTGTGCCAAAGGAGCAATTCGTTGCGTCAATCGCACGTTTTGTGACAAAACTGATCAAATCCGGCGATTCTGTGCACGAAACGCACGTTTTGTGCCAAAACTGAGAAAAAGCGGCGATTCTGTGCACGAAACGCCCGATTTGTGCGAAAAGGAGCAATTCGGTTCGTGAAACGCACGTTTTGTGCCAAAACTGAACAAAAGCGGCGATTCTGTGCACGAAATGCATGTTTTGCGCCAAAACTGAACAAAAACGGCGATTCAGAGCACGAAACGCACGTTTTGTGCCAGAAGACGCAATTCAGTGCGCGAAAGGCCCGTTTTGTCCCAAAACTGAGCAAAAGCGGCGATTCTGTGCACGAATCGCACGTTTTGTGCCAAAAGTGAACAAAAGCGGCGATTCTGTGCACGAAACGCATGTTTTGTGCCAAAACTGAGCAAAAGCGGCGATTCTGAGCACGAAACGCACGCTTTGTGCCAAAAGGAGAAATTCGGTACGTGCAACGCACGTTTTGTGCCAAAACTGAGCAAAAGCGGCGATTGTGTGCACGAAACGCCCGTTTTGTGCCAAAGGAGCAATTCGGTGCTTCAATCGCACGTTTTGTGACAAAACTGATCAAATCCGGCGATTCTGTGCACGAAACGCACGTTTTGTGCCAAAACTGAGAAAAAGCGGCGATTCTGTGCACGAAACGCACGTTTTGCGCCAAAACTGAGCAGAAGCGGCGATTCTGTGCACGAAACGCCCGTTTTGTGCGAAAAGAAGCAATTCGGTTCGTGAAACGCACGTTTTGTGCCAAAACTGAACAAAAGCGGCGATTCTGTGCACGAAACGCACGTTTTGTGCCAAAACTAAGCAAAAGCGGCGATTCTGTGGACGAAACGCATGATTTGTGCCAAAACTGAGCAAAAGCGGCGATTCTGAGCACGAAACTTTCGCTTTGTGCCAAAAGGAGAAATTCGGTTCGTGAAACGCACGTTTTGTGCCAAAACTGAGCAAAAGCGGCGATTGTGTGCACGAAACGCCCGTTTTGTGCCAAAGGAGCAATTCGGTGCGTCAATCGCACGTTTTGTGACAAAACTGATCAAATCCGGCGATTCTGTGCACGAAACGCACGTTTTGTGCCAAAACTGAGAAAAAGCGGCGATTCTGTGCACGAAACGCACGTTTTGCGCCAAAACTGAGCAGGAGCGGCGATTCTGTGCACGAAACGCCCGTTTTGTGCGAAAAGAAGCAATTCGGTTCGTGAAACGCACGTTTTGTGCCAAAACTGAACAAAAACGGCGATTCAGAGCACGAAACGCACGTTTTGTGCCAAAACTGAACAAAAACGGCGATTCAGAGCACGAAACGCACGTTTTGTGCCAGAAGACGCAATTCGGTGCGCGAAAGGGCCGTTTTGTCCAAAAACTGAGCAAAAGCGGCGATTCTGTGCACGAATCGCACGTTTTGTGCCAAAAGTGAACAAAAGCGGCGATTCTGTGCACGAAACGCATGTTTTGTGCCAAAACCGAGCAAAAGCGGCGATTCTGAGCACGAAACGCACGCTTTGTGCCAAAAGGAGAAATTCGGTACGTGCAACGCACGTTTTGTGCCAAAACTGAGCAAAAGCGGCGATTGTGTGCACGAAACGCCCGTTTTGTGCCAAAGGAGCAATTCGGTGCGTCAATCGCACGTTTTGTGACAAAACTGAACAAAAGCGGCGATTGTGTGCACGAAACGCCCGTTTTGTGCCAAAGGAGCAATTCGGTGCGTCAATCGCACGTTTTGTGACAAAACTGAACAAAAGCGGCGATTCTGTGCACGAAATGCATGTTTTGCGCCAAAACTGAGCAAAAACGGCGATTCAGAGCACGAAACGCACGTTTTGTGCCAGAAGACGCAATTCGGTGCGCGAAACGCACGTTTTGTCCCAAAACTGAGCAAAAGCGGCGAATCTGTACACGAAACGCACGTTTTGTGCCAAAACTGAGCAAAAGCGGCGATTCTGTGCACGAAACGCATGATTTGTGCCAAAACTGAGCAAAAGCGGCGATTCTGAGCACGAAACGCACGCTTTGTGCCAAAAGGAGAAATTCGGTTCGTGAAACGCACGTTTTGTGCCAAAACTGAGCAAAAGCGGCGATTGTGTGCACGAAACGCCCGTTTTCTGCCAAAGGAGCAATGCGTTGCGTCAATCGCACGTTTTGTGACATAACTGATCAAATCCGGCGATTCTGTACACGAAACGCACGTTTTGTGCCAAAACTGAGAAAAAGCGGCGATTCTGTGCACGAAACGCCCGATTTGTGCGAAAAGGAGCAATTCGGTTCGTGAAACGCACGTTTTGTGCCAAAACTGAACAAAAGCGGCGATTCTGTGCACGAAATGCATGTTTTGCGCCAAAACTGAACAAAAACGGCGATTCAGAGCACGAAACTCACGTTTTGTGCCAGAAGACGCAATTCGGTGCGCGAAACGCCCGTTTTGTCCCAAAACTGAGCAAAAGCGGCGATTCTGTGCACGAAACGCCCGTTTTGTGCCAAAAGGAGCAATTCGGTGCGTGAAACGCACGTTTTGTGCCTAAACTGAGCAAAAGCGGCGATTCTGTGGACGAAACGCATGATTTGTGCCAAAACTGAACAAAAACGGCGATTCAGAGCACGAAACGCACGTTTTGTGCCAGAAGACGCAATTCGGTGCGCGAAACGCCCGTTTTGTGCCAAAACTGAGCAAAAGCGGCGATTCTGTGCACGAAACGCCCGTTTTGTGCCAAAAGGAGCAATTCGGTGCGTGAAACGCACGTTTTGTGCCTAAACTGAGCAAAAGCGGCGATTCTGTGGACGAAACGCATGATTTGTGCCAAAACTGAGCAAAAGCGGCGATTCTAAGCACGAAACGCACGCTTTGTGCCAAAAGGAGAAATTCGGTTCGTGAAACGCACGTTTTGTGCCAAAACTGAGCAAAAGCGGCGATTGTGTGCACGAAACGCCCGTTTTGTGCCAAAGGAGCAATTCGTTGCGTCAATCGCACGTTTTGTGACAAAACTGATCAAATCCGGCGATTCTGTGCACGAAACGCACGTTTTGTGCCAAAACTGAGAAAAAGCGGCGATTCTGTGCACGAAACGCCCGATTTGTGCGAAAAGGAGCAATTCGGTTCGTGAAACGCACGTTTTGTGCCAAAACTGAACAAAAGCGGCGATTCTGTGCACGAAATGCATGTTTTGCGCCAAAACTGAACAAAAACGGCGATTCAGAGCACGAAACGCACGTTTTGTGCCAGAAGACGCAATTCAGTGCGCGAAAGGCCCGTTTTGTCCCAAAACTGAGCAAAAGCGGCGATTCTGTGCACGAATCGCACGTTTTGTGCCAAAAGTGAACAAAAGCGGCGATTCTGTGCACGAAACGCATGTTTTGTGCCAAAACTGAGCAAAAGCGGCGATTCTGAGCACGAAACGCACGCTTTGTGCCAAAAGGAGAAATTCGGTACGTGCAACGCACGTTTTGTGCCAAAACTGAGCAAAAGCGGCGATTGTGTGCACGAAACGCCCGTTTTGTGCCAAAGGAGCAATTCGGTGCGTCAATCGCACGTTTTGTGACAAAACTGATCAAATCCGGCGATTCTGTGCACGAAACGCACGTTTTGTGCCAAAACTGAGAAAAAGCGGCGATTCTGTGCACGAAACGCACGTTTTGCGCCAAAACTGAGCAGAAGCGGCGATTCTGTGCACGAAACGCCCGTTTTGTGCGAAAAGAAGCAATTCGGTTCGTGAAACGCACGTTTTGTGCCAAAACTGAACAAAAGCGGCGATTCTGTGCACGAAACGCACGTTTTGTGCCAAAACTAAGCAAAAGCGGCGATTCTGTGGACGAAACGCATGATTTGTGCCAAAACTGAGCAAAAGCGGCGATTCTGAGCACGAAACTTACGCTTTGTGCCAAAAGGAGAAATTCGGTTCGTGAAACGCACGTTTTGTGCCAAAACTGAGCAAAAGCGGCGATTGTGTGCACGAAACGCCCGTTTTGTGCCAAAGGAGCAATTCGGTGCGTCAATCGCACGTTTTGTGACAAAACTGATCAAATCCGGCGATTCTGTGCACGAAACGCACGTTTTGTGCCAAAACTGAGAAAAAGCGGCGATTCTGTGCACGAAACGCACGTTTTGCGCCAAAACTGAGCAGGAGCGGCGATTCTGTGCACGAAACGCCCGTTTTGTGCGAAAAGAAGCAATTCGGTTCGTGAAACGCACGTTTTGTGCCAGAACTGAACAAAAACGGCGATTCAGAGCACGAAACGCACGTTTTGTGCCAAAACTGAACAAAAACGGCGATTCAGAGCACGAAACGCACGTTTTGTGCCAGAAGACGCAATTCGGTGCGCGAAAGGCCCGTTTTGTCCAAAAACTGAGCAAAAGCGGCGATTCTGTGCACGAATCGCACGTTTTGTGCCAAAAGTGAACAAAAGCGGCGATTCTGTGCACGAAACGCATGTTTTGTGCCAAAACTGAGCAAAAGCGGCGATTCTGAGCACGAAACGCACGCTTTGTGCCAAAAGAAGAAATTCGGTACGTGCAACGCACGTTTTGTGCCAAAACTGAGCAAAAGCGGCGATTGTGTGCACGAAACGCCCGTTTTGTGCCAAAGGAGCAATTCGGTGCGTCAATCGCACGTTTTGTGACAAAACTGAACAAAAGCGGCGATTGTGTGCACGAAACGCCCGTTTTGTGCCAAAGGAGCAATTCGGTGCGTCAATCGCACGTTTTGTGACAAAACTGAACAAAAGCGGCGATTCTGTGCACGAAATGCATGTTTTGCGCCAAAACTGAGCAAAAACGGCGATTCAGAGCACGAAACGCACGTTTTGTGCCAGAAGACGCAATTCGGTGCGCGAAACGCCCGTTTTGTGCCAAAACTGAGCAAAAGCGGCGATTCTGTGCACGAAACGCCCGTTTTGTGCCAAAAGGAGCAATTCGGTGCGTGAAACGCACGTTTTGTGCCTAAACTGAGCAAAAGCGGCGATTCTGTGGACGAAACGCATGATTTGTGCCAAAACTGAGCAAAAGCGGCGATTCTAAGCACGAAACGCACGCTTTGTGCCAAAAGGAGAAATTCGGTTCGTGAAACGCACGTTTTGTGCCAAAACTGAGCAAAAGCGGCGATTGTGTGCACGAAACGCCCGTTTTGTGCCAAAGGAGCAATTCGTTGCGTCAATCGCACGTTTTGTGACAAAACTGATTAAATCCGGCGATTCTGTGCACGAAACGCACGTTTTGTGCCAAAACTGAGAAAAAGCGGCGATTCTGTGCACGAAACGCCCGATTTGTGCGAAAAGGAGCAATTCGGTTCGTGAAACGCACGTTTTGTGCCAAAACTGAACAAAAGCGGCGATTCTGTGCACGAAATGCATGTTTTGCGCCAAAACTGAACAAAAACGGCGATTCAGAGCACGAAACGCACGTTTTGTGCCAGAAGACGCAATTCAGTGCGCGAAAGGCCCGTTTTGTCCCAAAACTGAGCAAAAGCGGCGATTCTGTGCACGAATCGCACGTTTTGTGCCAAAAGTGAACAAAAGCGGCGATTCTGTGCACGAAACGCATGTTTTGTGCCAAAACTGAGCAAAAGCGGCGATTCTGAGCACGAAACGCACGCTTTGTGCCAAAAGGAGAAATTCGGTACGTGCAACGCACGTTTTGTGCCAAAACTGAGCAAAAGCGGCGATTGTGTGCACGAAACGCCCGTTTTGTGCCAAAGGAGCAATTCGGTGCGTCAATCGCACGTTTTGTGACAAAACTGATCAAATCCGGCGATTCTGTGCACGAAACGCACGTTTTGTGCCAAAACTGAGAAAAAGCGGCGATTCTGTGCACGAAACGCACGTTTTGCGCCAAAACTGAGCAGAAGCGGCGATTCTGTGCACGAAACGCCCGTTTTGTGCGAAAAGAAGCAATTCGGTTCGTGAAACGCACGTTTTGTGCCAAAACTGAACAAAAGCGGCGATTCTGTGCACGAAACGCACGTTTTGTGCCAAAACTAAGCAAAAGCGGCGATTCTGTGGACGAAACGCATGATTTGTGCCAAAACTGAGCAAAAGCGGCGATTCTGAGCACGAAACTTACGCTTTGTGCCAAAAGGAGAAATTCGGTTCGTGAAACGCACGTTTTGTGCCAAAACTGAGCAAAAGCGGCGATTGTGTGCACGAAACGCCCGTTTTGTGCCAAAGGAGCAATTCGGTGCGTCAATCGCACGTTTTGTGACAAAACTGATCAAATCCGGCGATTCTGTGCACGAAACGCACGTTTTGTGCCAAAACTGAGAAAAAGCGGCGATTCTGTGCACGAAACGCACGTTTTGCGCCAAAACTGAGCAGGAGCGGCGATTCTGTGCACGAAACGCCCGTTTTGTGCGAAAAGAAGCAATTCGGTTCGTGAAACGCACGTTTTGTGCCAGAACTGAACAAAAACGGCGATTCAGAGCACGAAACGCACGTTTTGTGCCAAAACTGAACAAAAACGGCGATTCAGAGCACGAAACGCACGTTTTGTGCCAGAAGACGCAATTCGGTGCGCGAAAGGCCCGTTTTGTCCAAAAACTGAGCAAAAGCGGCGATTCTGTGCACGAATCGCACGTTTTGTGCCAAAAGTGAACAAAAGCGGCGATTCTGTGCACGAAACGCATGTTTTGTGCCAAAACTGAGCAAAAGCGGCGATTCTGAGCACGAAACGCACGCTTTGTGCCAAAAGAAGAAATTCGGTACGTGCAACGCACGTTTTGTGCCAAAACTGAGCAAAAGCGGCGATTGTGTGCACGAAACGCCCGTTTTGTGCCAAAGGAGCAATTCGGTGCGTCAATCGCACGTTTTGTGACAAAACTGAACAAAAGCGGCGATTGTGTGCACGAAACGCCCGTTTTGTGCCAAAGGAGCAATTCGGTGCGTCAATCGCACGTTTTGTGACAAAACTGAACAAAAGCGGCGATTCTGTGCACGAAATGCATGTTTTGCGCCAAAACTGAGCAAAAACGGCGATTCAGAGCACGAAACGCACGTTTTGTGCCAGAAGACGCAATTCGGTGCGCGAAACGCACGTTTTGTCCCAAAACTGAGCAAAAGCGGCGAATCTGTACACGAAACGCACGTTTTGTGCCAAAACTGAGCAAAAGCGGCGATTCTGTGCACGAAACGCATGATTTGTGCCAAAACTGAGCAAAAGCGGCGATTCTGAGCACGAAACGCACGCTTTGTGCCAAAAGGAGAAATTCGGTTCGTGAAACGCACGTTTTGTGCCAAAACTGAGCAAAAGCGGCGATTGTGTGCACGAAACGCCCGTTTTCTGCCAAAGGAGCAATTCGTTGCGTCAATCGCACGTTTTGTGACATAACTGATCAAATCCGGCGATTCTGTACACGAAACGCACGTTTTGTGCCAAAACTGAGAAAAAGCGGCGATTCTGTGCACGAAACGCCCGATTTGTGCGAAAAGGAGCAATTCGGTTCGTGAAACGCACGTTTTGTGCCAAAACTGTACAAAAGCGGCGATTCTGTGCACGAAATGCATGTTTTGCGCCAAAACTGAACAAAAACGGCGATTCAGAGCACGAAACTCACGTTTTGTGCCAGAAGACGCAATTCGGTGCGCGAAACGCCCGTTTTGTCCCAAAACTGAGCAAAAGCGGCGATTCTGTGCACGAAACGCCCGTTTTGTGCCAAAAGGAGCAATTCGGTGCGTGAAACGCACGTTTTGTGCCTAAACTGAGCAAAAGCGGCGATTCTGTGGACGAAACGCATGATTTGTGCCAAAACTGAACAAAAACGGCGATTCAGAGCACGAAACGCACGTTTTGTGCCAGAAGACGCAATTCGGTGCGCGAAACGCCCGTTTTGTGCCAAAACTGAGCAAAAGCGGCGATTCTGTGCACGAAACGCCCGTTTTGTGCCAAAAGGAGAAATTCGGTTCGTGAAACGCACGTTTTGTGCCAAAACTGAGCAAAAGCGGCGATTGTGTGCACGAAACGCCCGTTTTGTGCCAAAGGAGCAATTCGTTGCGTCAATCGCACGTTTTGTGACAAAACTGATCAAATCCGGCGATTCTGTGCACGAAACGCACGTTTTGTGCCAAAACTGAGAAAAAGCGGCGATTCTGTGCACGAAACGCCCGATTTGTGCGAAAAGGAGCAATTCGGTTCGTGAAACGCACGTTTTGTGCCAAAACTGAACAAAAGCGGCGATTCTGTGCACGAAATGCATGTTTTGCGCCAAAACTGAACAAAAACGGCGATTCAGAGCACGAAACGCACGTTTTGTGCCAGAAGACGCAATTCAGTGCGCGAAAGGCCCGTTTTGTCCCAAAACTGAGCAAAAGCGGCGATTCTGTGCACGAATCGCACGTTTTGTGCCAAAAGTGAACAAAAGCGGCGATTCTGTGCACGAAACGCATGTTTTGTGCCAAAACTGAGCAAAAGCGGCGATTCTGAGCACGAAACGCACGCTTTGTGCCAAAAGGAGAAATTCGGTACGTGCAACGCACGTTTTGTGCCAAAACTGAGCAAAAGCGGCGATTGTGTGCACGAAACGCCCGTTTTGTGCCAAAGGAGCAATTCGGTGCGTCAATCGCACGTTTTGTGACAAAACTGATCAAATCCGGCGATTCTGTGCACGAAACGCACGTTTTGTGCCAAAACTGAGAAAAAGCGGCGATTCTGTGCACGAAACGCACGTTTTGCGCCAAAACTGAGCAGAAGCGGCGATTCTGTGCACGAAACGCCCGTTTTGTGCGAAAAGAAGCAATTCGGTTCGTGAAACGCACGTTTTGTGCCAAAACTGAACAAAAGCGGCGATTCTGTGCACGAAACGCACGTTTTGTGCCAAAACTAAGCAAAAGCGGCGATTCTGTGGACGAAACGCATGATTTGTGCCAAAACTGAGCAAAAGCGGCGATTCTGAGCACGAAACTTACGCTTTGTGCCAAAAGGAGAAATTCGGTTCGTGAAACGCACGTTTTGTGCCAAAACTGAGCAAAAGCGGCGATTGTGTGCACGAAACGCCCGTTTTGTGCCAAAGGAGCAATTCGGTGCGTCAATCGCACGTTTTGTGACAAAACTGATCAAATCCGGCGATTCTGTGCACGAAACGCACGTTTTGTGCCAAAACTGAGAAAAAGCGGCGATTCTGTGCACGAAACGCACGTTTTGCGCCAAAACTGAGCAGGAGCGGCGATTCTGTGCACGAAACGCCCGTTTTGTGCGAAAAGAAGCAATTCGGTTCGTGAAACGCACGTTTTGTGCCAAAACTGAACAAAAACGGCGATTCAGAGCACGAAACGCACGTTTTGTGCCAAAACTGCACAAAAACGGCGATTCAGAGCACGAAACGCACGTTTTGTGCCAGAAGACGCAATTCGGTGCGCGAAAGGCCCGTTTTGTCCAAAAACTGAGCAAAAGCGGCGATTCTGTGCACGAATCGCACGTTTTGTGCCAAAAGTGAACAAAAGCGGCGATTCTGTGCACGAAACGCATGTTTTGTGCCAAAACTGAGCAAAAGCGGCGATTCTGAGCACGAAACGCACGCTTTGTGCCAAAAGGAGAAATTCGGTACGTGCAACGCACGTTTTGTGTCAAAACTGAGCAAAAGCGGCGATTGTGTGCACGAAACGCCCGTTTTGTGCCAAAGGAGCAATTCGGTGCGTCAATCGCACGTTTTGTGACAAAACTGATCAAATCCGGCGATTCTGTGCACGAAACGCACGTTTTGTGCCAAAACTGAGAAAAAGCGGCGATTCTGTGCACGAAACGCACGTTTTGCGCCAAAACTGAGCAGAAGCGGCGATTCTGTGCACGAAACGCCCGTTTTGTGCGAAAAGAAGCAATTCGGTTCGTGAAACGCACGTTTTGTGCCAAAACTGAACAAAAGCGGCGATTCTGTGCACGAAACGCACGTTTTGTGCCAAAACTAAGCAAAAGCGGCGATTCTGTGCACGAAACGCATGATTTGTGCCAAAACTGAGCAAAAGCGGCGATTCTGAGCACGAAACGCACGCTTTGTGCCAAAAGGAGAAATTCGGTTCGTGAAACGCACGTTTTGTGCCAAAACTGAGCAAAAGCGGCGATTGTGTGCACGAAACGCCCGTTTTCTGCCAAAGGAGCAATTCGTTGCGTCAATCGCACGTTTTGTGACATAACTGATCAAATCCGGCGATTCTGTACACGAAACGCACGTTTTGTGCCAAAACTGAGAAAAAGCGGCGATTCTGTGCACGAAACGCCCGATTTGTGCGAAAAGGAGCAATTCGGTTCGTGAAACGCACGTTTTGTGCCTAAACTGAACAAAAGCGGCGATTCTGTGCACGAAATGCATGTTTTGCGCCAAAACTGAACAAAAACGGCTATTCAGAGCACGAAACTCACGTTTTGTGCCAGAAGACGCAATTCGGTGCGCGAAACGCCCGTTTTGTCCCAAAACTGAGCAAAAGCGGCGATTCTGTGCACGAAACGCCTGTTTTGTGCCAAAAGGAGCAATTCGGTGCGTGAAACGCACGTTTTGTGCCTAAACTGAGCAAAAGCGGCGATTCTGTGGACGAAACGCATGATTTGTGCCAAAACTGAACAAAAACGGCGATTCAGAGCACGAAACGCACGTTTTGTGCCAGAAGACGCAATTCGGTGCGCGAAACGCCCGTTTTGTGCCAAAACTGAGCAAAAGCGGCGATTCTGTGCACGAAACGCCCGTTTTGTGCCAAAAGGAGCAATTCGGTGCGTGAAACGCACGTTTTGTGCCTAAACTGAGCAAAAGCGGCGATTCTGTGGACGAAACGCATGATTTGTGCCAAAACTGAGCAAAAGCGGCGATTCTAAGCACGAAACGCACGCTTTGTGCCAAAAGGAGAAATTCGGTTCGTGAAACGCACGTTTTGTGCCAAAACTGAGCAAAAGCGGCGATTGTGTGCACGAAACGCCCGTTTTGTGCCAAAGGAGCAATTCGTTGCGTCAATCGCACGTTTTGTGACAAAACTGATCAAATCCGGCGATTCTGTGCACGAAACGCACGTTTTGTGCCAAAACTGAGAAAAAGCGGCGATTCTGTGGACGAAACGCATGATTTGTGCCAAAACTGAGCAAAAGCGGCGATTCTGAGCACGAAACGCACGCTTTGTGCCAAAAGGAGAAATTCGGTTCGTGAAACGCACGTTTTGTGCCAAAACTGAGCAAAAGCGGCGATTGTGTGCACGAAACGCCCGTTTTGTGCCAAGGGAGCAATTCGGTGCGTCAATCGCACGTTTTGTGACAAAACTGATCAAATCCGGCGATTCTGTGCACGAAACGCACGTTTTGTGCCAAAACTGAGAAAAAGCGGCGATTCTGTGCACGAAACGCCCGTTTTGCGCCAAAACTGAGCAGAAGCGGCGATTCTGTGCACGAAACGCCCGTTTTGTGCGAAAAGAAGCAATTCGGTTCGTGAAACGCACGTTTTGTGCCAAAACTGAACAAAAACGGCGATTCAGAGCACGAAACGCACGTTTTGTGCCAGAAGACGCAATTCGGTGCGCGAAACGCCCGTTTTGTCCCAAAACTGAGCAAAAGCGGCGATTCTGTGCACGAATCGCACGTTTTGTGCCAAAAGTGAACAAAAGCGGCGATTGTGTGCACGAAACGCCCGTTTTGTGCCAAAGGAGCAATTCGTTGCGTCAATCGCACGTTTTGTGACAAAACTGATCAAATCCGGCGATTCTGTGCACGAAACGCACGTTTTGTGCCAAAACTGAGAAAAAGCGGCGATTCTGTTCACGAAACGCAGGTTTTGTACCAAAACTGAGCAAAAGCGGCGATTCTGAGCACGAAACGCACGTTTTGTGCCAAAACTGTGCAAAAGCGGCGATTCTGTGCACGAAATGCACGTTCTGTGCCAAAACTGAGAAAAAGCGGCGATTCTGTTCACGAAACGCACGTTTTGTGCCAAAACTGAGCAAAAGCGGCGATTCTGTGCACGAAACGCCCGTTTTGTGCGAAAAGAAGCAATTCGGTTCGTGAAACGCACGTTTTGTGCCAAAACTGAACAAAAGCGGCGATTCTGTGCACGAAACGCACGTTTTGTGCCAAAACTGTGCAAAAGCGGCGATTCTGTGCACGAAACGCACGTTCTGTGCCAAAACTGAGAAAAAACGGCGATTCTGTTCACGAAACGCACGTTTTGTGCCAAAACTGAGCAAAAGCGGCGATTCTGTGCACGAAACGCCCGATTTGTGCGAAAAGGAGCAATTCGGTTCGTGAATCGCACGTTTTGTGCCAAAACTGAACAAAAGCGGCGATTCTGTGCACGAAATGCATGTTTTGCGCCAAAACTGAACAAAAACGGCGATTCAGAGCACGAAACGCACGTTTTGTGCCAGAAGACGCGATTCGGTGCGCGAAAGGCCCGTTTTGTCCCAAAACTGAGCAAAAGCGGCGATTCTGTGCACGAATCGCACGTTTTGTGCCAAAAGTGAACAAAAGCGCCGATTCTGTGCACGAAACGCATGTTTTGTGCCAAAACTGAGCAAAAGCGGCGATTCTGAGCACGAAACGCACGCTTTGTGCCAAAAGGAGAAATTCGGTACGTGCAACGCACGTTTTGTGCCAAAACTGAGCAAAAGCGGCGATTGTGTGCACGAAACGCCCGTTTTGTGCCAAAGGAGCAATTCGGTGCGTCAATCGCACGTTTTGTGACAAAACTGATCAAATCCGGCGATTCTGTGCACGAAACGCACGTTTTGTGCCAAAACTGAGAAAAAGCGGCGATTCTGTGCACGAAACGCACGTTTTGCGCCAAAACTGAGCAGAAGCGGCGATTCTGTGCACGAAACGCCCGTTTTGTGCGAAAAGAAGCAATTCGGTTCGTGAAACGCACGTTTTGTGCCAAAACTGAGCAAAAGCGGCGATTGTGTGCACGAAACGCCCGTTTTGTGCCAAAGGAGCAATTCGGTGCGTCAATCGCACGTTTTGTGACAAAACTGAACAAAAGCGGCGATTCTGTGCACGAAATGCATGTTTTGCGCCAAAACTGAGCAAAAACGGCGATTCAGAGCACGAAACGCACGTTTTGTGCCAGAAGACGCAATTCGGTGCGCGAAACGCACGTTTTGTCCCAAAACTGAGCAAAAGCGGGGAATCTGTACACGAAACGCACGTTTTGTGCCAAAACTGAGCAAAAGCGGCGATTCTGTGCACGAAACGCCCGTTTTGTGCCAAAAGGAGCAATTCGGTGCGTGAAACGCACGTTTTGTGCCTAAACTGAGCAAAAGCGGCGATTCTGTGGACGAAACGCATGATTTGTGCCAAAACTGAACAAAAACGGCGATTCAGAGCACGAAACGCACGTTTTGTGCCAGAAGACGCAGTTCGGTGCGCGAAACGCCCGTTTTGTGCCAAAACTGAGCAAAAGCGGCGATTCTGTGCACGAAACGCCCGTTTTGTGCCAAAAGGAGCAATTCGGTGCGTGAAACGCACGTTTTGTGCCTAAACTGAGCAAAAGCGGCGATTCTGTGGACGAAACGCATGATTTGTGCCAAAACTGAGCAAAAGCGGCGATTGTGTGCACGAAACGCCCGTTTTGTGCCAAAGGAGCAATTCGTTGCGTCAATCGCACGTTTTGTGACAAAACTGATCAAATCCGGCGATTCTGTGCACGAAACGCACGTTTTGTGCCAAAACTGAGAAAAAGCGGCGATTCTGTGCACGAAACGCCCGATTTGTGCGAAAAGGAGCAATTCGGTTCGTGAAACGCACGTTTTGTGCCAAAACTGAACAAAAGCGGCGATTCTGTGCACGAAATGCATGTTTTGCGCCAAAACTGAACAAAAACGGCGATTCAGAGCACGAAACGCACGTTTTGTGCCAGAAGACGCAATTCGGTGCGCGAAACGCCCGTTTTGTGCCAAAACTGAGCAAAAGCGGCGATTCTGTGCACGAAACGCCCGTTTTGTGCCAAAAGGAGCAATTCGGTGCGTGAAACGCACGTTTTGTGCCTAAACTGAGCAAAAGCGGCGATTCTGTGGACGAAACGCATGATTTGTGCCAAAACTGAGCAAAAGCGGCGATTCTAAGCACGAAACGCCCGTTTTGTGCCAAAGGAGCAATTCGTTGCGTCAATCGCACGTTTTGTGACAAAACTGATCAAATCCGGCGATTCTGTGCACGAAACGCACGTTTTGTGCCAAAACTGAGAAAAAGCGGCGATTCTGTGCACGAAACGCCCGATTTGTGCGAAAAGGAGCAATTCGGTTCGTGAAACGCACGTTTTGTGCCAAAACTGAACAAAAGCGGCGATTCTGTGCACGAAATGCATGTTTTGCGCCAAAACTGAACAAAAACGGCGATTCAGAGCACGAAACGCACGTTTTGTGCCAGAAGACGCGATTCGGTGCGCGAAAGGCCCGTTTTGTCCCAAAACTGAGCAAAAGCGGCGATTCTGTGCACGAATCGCACGTTTTGTGCCAAAAGTGAACAAAAGCGGCGATTCTGTGCACGAAACGCATGTTTTGTGCCAAAACTGAGCAAAAGCGGCGATTCTGAGCACGAAACGCACGCTTTGTGCCAAAAGGAGAAATTCGGTACGTGCAACGCACGTTTTGTGCCAAAACTGAGCAAAAGCGGCGATTGTGTGCACGAAACGCCCGTTTTGTGCCAAAGGAGCAATTCGGTGCGTCAATCGCACGTTTTGTGACAAAACTGATCAAATCCGGCGATTCTGTGCACGAAACGCACGTTTTGTGCCAAAACTGAGAAAAAGCGGCGATTCTGTGCACGAAACGCACGTTTTGCGCCAAAACTGAGCAGAAGCGGCGATTCTGTGCACGAAACGCCCGTTTTGTGCGAAAAGAAGCAATTCGGTTCGTGAAACGCACGTTTTGTGCCAAAACTGAGCAAAAGCGGCGATTGTGTGCACGAAACGCCCGTTTTGTGCCAAAGGAGCAATTCGGTGCGTCAATCGCACGTTTTGTGACAAAACTGAACAAAAGCGGCGATTCTGTGCACGAAATGCATGTTTTGCGCCAAAACTGAGCAAAAACGGCGATTCAGAGCACGAAACGCACGTTTTGTGCCAGAAGACGCAATTCGGTGCGCGAAACGCACGTTTTGTCCCAAAACTGAGCAAAAGCGGGGAATCTGTACACGAAACGCACGTTTTGTGCCAAAACTGAGCAAAAGCGGCGATTCTGTGCACGAAACGCACGTTTTGTGCCAGAAGACGCAGTTCGGTGCGCGAAACGCCCGTTTTGTGCCAAAACTGAGCAAAAGCGGCGATTCTGTGCACGAAACGCCCGTTTTGTGCCAAAAGGAGCAATTCGGTGCGTGAAACGCACGTTTTGTGCCTAAACTGAGCAAAAGCGGCGATTCTGTGGACGAAACGCATGATTTGTGCCAAAACTGAGCAAAAGCGGCGATTCTAAGCACGAAACGCACGCTTTGTGCCAAAAGGAGAAATTCGGTTCGTGAAACGCACGTTTTGTGCCAAAACTGAGCAAAAGCGGCGATTGTGTGCACGAAACGCCCGTTTTGTGCCAAAGGAGCAATTCGTTGCGTCAATCGCACGTTTTGTGACAAAACTGATCAAATCCGGCGATTCTGTGCACGAAACGCACGTTTTGTGCCAAAACTGAGAAAAAGCGGCGATTCTGTGCACGAAACGCCCGATTTGTGCGAAAAGGAGCAATTCGGTTCGTGAAACGCACGTTTTGTGCCAAAACTGAACAAAAGCGGCGATTCTGTGCACGAAATGCATGTTTTGCGCCAAAACTGAACAAAAACGGCGATTCAGAGCACGAAACGCACGTTTTGTGCCAGAAGACGCAATTCGGTGCGCGAAACGCCCGTTTTGTGCCAAAACTGAGCAAAAGCGGCGATTCTGTGCACGAAACGCCCGTCTTGAGCCAAAAGGAGCAATTCGGTGCGTGAAACGCACGTTTTGTGCCTAAACTGAGCAAAAGCGGCGATTCTGTGGACGAAACGCATGATTTGTGCCAAAACTGAACAAAAACGGCGATTCAGAGCACGAAACGCACGTTTTGTGCCAGAAGACGCAATTCGGTGCGCGAAACGCCCGTTTTGTGCCAAAACTGAGCAAAAGCGGCGATTCTGTGCACGAAACGCCCGTTTTGTGCCAAAAGGAGCAATTCGGTGCGTGAAACGCACGTTTTGTGCCTAAACTGAGCAAAAGCGGCGATTCTGTGGACGAAACGCATGATTTGTGCCAAAACTGAGCAAAAGCGGCGATTCTGAGCACGAAACGCACGCTTTGTGCCAAAAGGAGAAATTCGGTACGTGCAACGCACGTTTTGTGCCAAAACTGAGCAAAAGCGGCGATTGTGTGCACGAAACGCCCGTTTTGTGCCAAAGGAGCAATTCGGTGCGTCAATCGCACGTTTTGTGACAAAACTGATCAAATCCGGCGATTCTGTGCACGAAACGCACGTTTTGTGCCAAAACTGAGAAAAAGCGGCGATTCTGTGCACGAAACGCACGTTTTGCGCCAAAACTGAGCAGAAGCGGCGATTCTGTGCACGAAACGCCCGTTTTGTGCGAAAAGAAGCAATTCGGTTCGTGAAACGCACGTTTTGTGCCAAAACTGAGCAAAAGCGGCGATTGTGTGCACGAAACGCCCGTTTTGTGCCAAAGGAGCAATTCGGTGCGTCAATCGCACGTTTTGTGACAAAACTGAACAAAAGCGGCGATTCTGTGCACGAAATGCATGTTTTGCGCCAAAACTGAGCAAAAACGGCGATTCAGAGCACGAAACGCACGTTTTGTGCCAGAAGACGCAATTCGGTGCGCGAAACGCACGTTTTGTCCCAAAACTGAGCAAAAGCGGGGAATCTGTACACGAAACGCACGTTTTGTGCCAAAACTGAGCAAAAGCGGCGATTCTGTGCACGAAACGCCCGTTTTGTGCCAAAAGGAGCAATTCGGTGCGTGAAACGCACGTTTTGTGCCTAAACTGAGCAAAAGCGGCGATTCTGTGGACGAAACGCATGATTTGTGCCAAAACTGAACAAAAACGGCGATTCAGAGCACGAAACGCACGTTTTGTGCCAGAAGACGCAGTTCGGTGCGCGAAACGCCCGTTTTGTGCCAAAACTGAGCAAAAGCGGCGATTCTGTGCACGAAACGCCCGTTTTGTGCCAAAAGGAGCAATTCGGTGCGTGAAACGCACGTTTTGTGCCTAAACTGAGCAAAAGCGGCGATTCTGTGGACGAAACGCATGATTTGTGCCAAAACTGAGCAAAAGCGGCGATTGTGTGCACGAAACGCCCGTTTTGTGCCAAAGGAGCAATTCGTTGCGTCAATCGCACGTTTTGTGACAAAACTGATCAAATCCGGCGATTCTGTGCACGAAACGCACGTTTTGTGCCAAAACTGAGAAAAAGCGGCGATTCTGTGCACGAAACGCCCGATTTGTGCGAAAAGGAGCAATTCGGTTCGTGAAACGCACGTTTTGTGCCAAAACTGAACAAAAGCGGCGATTCTGTGCACGAAATGCATGTTTTGCGCCAAAACTGAACAAAAACGGCGATTCAGAGCACGAAACGCACGTTTTGTGCCAGAAGACGCAATTCGGTGCGCGAAACGCCCGTTTTGTGCCAAAACTGAGCAAAAGCGGCGATTCTGTGTACGAAACGCCCGTTTTGAGCCAAAAGGAGCAATTCGGTGCGTGAAACGCACGTTTTGTGCCTAAACTGAGCAAAAGCGGCGATTCTGTGGACGAAACGCATGATTTGTGCCAAAACTGAACAAAAACGGCGATTCAGAGCACGAAACGCACGTTTTGTGCCAGAAGACGCAATTCGGTGCGCGAAACGCCCGTTTTGTGCCAAAACTGAGCAAAAGCGGCGATTCTGTGCACGAAACGCCCGTTTTGTGCCAAAAGGAGCAATTCGGTGCGTGAAACGCACGTTTTGTGCCTAAACTGAGCAAAAGCGGCGATTCTGTGGACGAAACGCATGATTTGTGCCAAAACTGAGCAAAAGCGGCGATTCTAAGCACGAAACGCCCGTTTTGTGCCAAAGGAGCAATTCGTTGCGTCAATCGCACGTTTTGTGACAAAACTGATCAAATCCGGCGATTCTGTGCACGAAACGCACGTTTTGTGCCAAAACTGAGAAAAAGCGGCGATTCTGTGCACGAAACGCCCGATTTGTGCGAAAAGGAGCAATTCGGTTCGTGAAACGCACGTTTTGTGCCAAAACTGAACAAAAGCGGCGATTCTGTGCACGAAATGCATGTTTTGCGCCAAAACTGAACAAAAACGGCGATTCAGAGCACGAAACGCACGTTTTGTGCCAGAAGACGCGATTCGGTGCGCGAAAGGCCCGTTTTGTCCCAAAACTGAGCAAAAGCGGCGATTCTGTGCACGAATCGCACGTTTTGTGCCAAAAGTGAACAAAAGCGGCGATTCTGTGCACGAAACGCATGTTTTGTGCCAAAACTGAGCAAAAGCGGCGATTCTGAGCACGAAACGCACGCTTTGTGCCAAAAGGAGAAATTCGGTACGTGCAACGCACGTTTTGTGCCAAAACTGAGCAAAAGCGGCGATTGTGTGCACGAAACGCCCGTTTTGTGCCAAAGGAGCAATTCGGTGCGTCAATCGCACGTTTTGTGACAAAACTGATCAAATCCGGCGATTCTGTGCACGAAACGCACGTTTTGTGCCAAAACTGAGAAAAAGCGGCGATTCTGTGCACGAAACGCCCGATTTGTGCGAAAAGGAGCAATTCGGTTCGTGAAACGCACGTTTTGTGCCAAAACTGAACAAAAGCGGCGATTCTGTGCACGAAATGCATGTTTTGCGCCAAAACTGAACAAAAACGGCGATTCAGAGCACGAAACGCACGTTTTGTGCCAGAAGACGCAATTCGGTGCGCGAAACGCCCGTTTTGTGCCAAAACTGAGCAAAAGCGGCGATTCTGTGCACGAAACGCCCGTCTTGAGCCAAAAGGAGCAATTCGGTGCGTGAAACGCACGTTTTGTGCCTAAACTGAGCAAAAGCGGCGATTCTGTGGACGAAACGCATGATTTGTGCCAAAACTGAACAAAAACGGCGATTCAGAGCACGAAACGCACGTTTTGTGCCAGAAGACGCAATTCGGTGCGCGAAACGCCCGTTTTGTGCCAAAACTGAGCAAAAGCGGCGATTCTGTGCACGAAACGCCCGTTTTGTGCCAAAAGGAGCAATTCGGTGCGTGAAACGCACGTTTTGTGCCTAAACTGAGCAAAAGCGGCGATTCTGTGGACGAAACGCATGATTTGTGCCAAAACTGAGCAAAAGCGGCGATTCTGAGCACGAAACGCACGCTTTGTGCCAAAAGGAGAAATTCGGTACGTGCAACGCACGTTTTGTGCCAAAACTGAGCAAAAGCGGCGATTGTGTGCACGAAACGCCCGTTTTGTGCCAAAGGAGCAATTCGGTGCGTCAATCGCACGTTTTGTGACAAAACTGATCAAATCCGGCGATTCTGTGCACGAAACGCACGTTTTGTGCCAAAACTGAGAAAAAGCGGCGATTCTGTGCACGAAACGCACGTTTTGCGCCAAAACTGAGCAGAAGCGGCGATTCTGTGCACGAAACGCCCGTTTTGTGCGAAAAGAAGCAATTCGGTTCGTGAAACGCACGTTTTGTGCCAAAACTGAGCAAAAGCGGCGATTGTGTGCACGAAACGCCCGTTTTGTGCCAAAGGAGCAATTCGGTGCGTCAATCGCACGTTTTGTGACAAAACTGAACAAAAGCGGCGATTCTGTGCACGAAATGCATGTTTTGCGCCAAAACTGAGCAAAAACGGCGATTCAGAGCACGAAACGCACGTTTTGTGCCAGAAGACGCAATTCGGTGCGCGAAACGCACGTTTTGTCCCAAAACTGAGCAAAAGCGGGGAATCTGTACACGAAACGCACGTTTTGTGCCAAAACTGAGCAAAAGCGGCGATTCTGTGCACGAAACGCCCGTTTTGTGCCAAAAGGAGCAATTCGGTGCGTGAAACGCACGTTTTGTGCCTAAACTGAGCAAAAGCGGCGATTCTGTGGACGAAACGCATGATTTGTGCCAAAACTGAACAAAAACGGCGATTCAGAGCACGAAACGCACGTTTTGTGCCAGAAGACGCAGTTCGGTGCGCGAAACGCCCGTTTTGTGCCAAAACTGAGCAAAAGCGGCGATTCTGTGCACGAAACGCCCGTTTTGTGCCAAAAGGAGCAATTCGGTGCGTGAAACGCACGTTTTGTGCCTAAACTGAGCAAAAGCGGCGATTCTGTGGACGAAACGCATGATTTGTGCCAAAACTGAGCAAAAGCGGCGATTGTGTGCACGAAACGCCCGTTTTGTGCCAAAGGAGCAATTCGTTGCGTCAATCGCACGTTTTGTGACAAAACTGATCAAATCCGGCGATTCTGTGCACGAAACGCACGTTTTGTGCCAAAACTGAGAAAAAGCGGCGATTCTGTGCACGAAACGCCCGATTTGTGCGAAAAGGAGCAATTCGGTTCGTGAAACGCACGTTTTGTGCCAAAACTGAACAAAAGCGGCGATTCTGTGCACGAAATGCATGTTTTGCGCCAAAACTGAACAAAAACGGCGATTCAGAGCACGAAACGCACGTTTTGTGCCAGAAGACGCAATTCGGTGCGCGAAACGCCCGTTTTGTGCCAAAACTGAGCAAAAGCGGCGATTCTGTGTACGAAACGCCCGTTTTGAGCCAAAAGGAGCAATTCGGTGCGTGAAACGCACGTTTTGTGCCTAAACTGAGCAAAAGCGGCGATTCTGTGGACGAAACGCATGATTTGTGCCAAAACTGAACAAAAACGGCGATTCAGAGCACGAAACGCACGTTTTGTGCCAGAAGACGCAATTCGGTGCGCGAAACGCCCGTTTTGTGCCAAAACTGAGCAAAAGCGGCGATTCTGTGCACGAAACGCCCGTTTTGTGCCAAAAGGAGCAATTCGGTGCGTGAAACGCACGTTTTGTGCCTAAACTGAGCAAAAGCGGCGATTCTGTGGACGAAACGCATGATTTGTGCCAAAACTGAGCAAAAGCGGCGATTCTAAGCACGAAACGCCCGTTTTGTGCCAAAGGAGCAATTCGTTGCGTCAATCGCACGTTTTGTGACAAAACTGATCAAATCCGGCGATTCTGTGCACGAAACGCACGTTTTGTGCCAAAACTGAGAAAAAGCGGCGATTCTGTGCACGAAACGCCCGATTTGTGCGAAAAGGAGCAATTCGGTTCGTGAAACGCACGTTTTGTGCCAAAACTGAACAAAAGCGGCGATTCTGTGCACGAAATGCATGTTTTGCGCCAAAACTGAACAAAAACGGCGATTCAGAGCACGAAACGCACGTTTTGTGCCAGAAGACGCGATTCGGTGCGCGAAAGGCCCGTTTTGTCCCAAAACTGAGCAAAAGCGGCGATTCTGTGCACGAATCGCACGTTTTGTGCCAAAAGTGAACAAAAGCGGCGATTCTGTGCACGAAACGCATGTTTTGTGCCAAAACTGAGCAAAAGCGGCGATTCTGAGCACGAAACGCACGCTTTGTGCCAAAAGGAGAAATTCGGTACGTGCAACGCACGTTTTGTGCCAAAACTGAGCAAAAGCGGCGATTGTGTGCACGAAACGCCCGTTTTGTGCCAAAGGAGCAATTCGGTGCGTCAATCGCACGTTTTGTGACAAAACTGATCAAATCCGGCGATTCTGTGCACGAAACGCACGTTTTGTGCCAAAACTGAGAAAAAGCGGCGATTCTGTGCACGAAACGCACGTTTTGCGCCAAAACTGAGCAGAAGCGGCGATTCTGTGCACGAAACGCCCGTTTTGTGCGAAAAGAAGCAATTCGGTTCGTGAAACGCACGTTTTGTGCCAAAACTGAGCAAAAGCGGCGATTGTGTGCACGAAACGCCCGTTTTGTGCCAAAGGAGCAATTAGGTGCGTCAATCGCACGTTTTGTGACAAAACTGAACAAAAGCGGCGATTCTGTGCACGAAATGCATGTTTTGCGCCAAAACTGAGCAAAAAACGGCGATTCAGAGCACGAAACGCACGTTTTGTGCCAGAAGACGCAATTCGGTGCGCGAAACGCACGTTTTGTCCCAAAACTGAGCAAAAGCGGGGAATCTGTACACGAAACGCACGTTTTGTGCCAAAACTGAGCAAAAGCGGCGATTCTGTGCACGAAACGCCCGTTTTGTGCCAAAAGGAGCAATTCGGTGCGTGAAACGCACGTTTTGTGCCTAAACTGAGCAAAAGCGGCGATTCTGTGGACGAAACGCATGATTTGTGCCAAAACTGAACAAAAACGGCGATTCAGAGCACGAAACGCACGTTTTGTGCCAGAAGACGCAGTTCGGTGCGCGAAACGCCCGTTTTGTGCCAAAACTGAGCAAAAGCGGCGATTCTGTGCACGAAACGCCCGTTTTGTGCCAAAAGGAGCAATTCGGTGCGTGAAACGCACGTTTTGTGCCTAAACTGAGCAAAAGCGGCGATTCTGTGGACGAAACGCATGATTTGTGCCAAAACTGAGCAAAAGCGGCGATTCTAAGCACGAAACGCACGCTTTGTGCCAAAAGGAGAAATTCGGTTCGTGAAACGCACGTTTTGTGCCAAAACTGAGCAAAAGCGGCGATTGTGTGCACGAAACGCCCGTTTTGTGCCAAAGGAGCAATTCGTTGCGTCAATCGCACGTTTTGTGACAAAACTGATCAAATCCGGCGATTCTGTGCACGAAACGCACGTTTTGTGCCAAAACTGAGAAAAAGCGGCGATTCTGTGCACGAAACGCCCGATTTGTGCGAAAAGGAGCAATTCGGTTCGTGAAACGCACGTTTTGTGCCAAAACTGAACAAAAGCGGCGATTCTGTGCACGAAACGCACGTTTTGCGCCAAAACTGAGCAGAAGCGGCGATTCTGTGCACGAAACGCCCGTTTTGTGCGAAAAGAAGCAATTCGGTTCGTGAAACGCACGTTTTGTGCCAAAACTGAACAAAAACGGCGATTCAGAGCACGAAACGCACGTTTTGTGCCAGAAGACGCAATTCGGTGCGCGAAACGCCCGTTTTGTGCCAAAACTGAGCAAAAGCGGCGATTCTGAGCACGAATCGCACGCTTTGTGCCAAAAGGAGAAATTCGGTTCGTGAAACGCACGTTTTGTGCCAAAACTGAGCAAAAGCGGCGATTGTGTGCACGAAACGCCCGTTTTGTGCCAAAGGAGCAATTCGTTGCGTCAATCGCACGATTTGTGACAAAACTGATCAAATCCGGCGATTCTGTGCACGAAACGCACGTTTTGTGCCAAAACTGAGAAAAAGCGGCGATTCTGTGCACGAAACGCCCGATTTGTGCGAAAAGGAGCAATTCGGTTCGTGAAACGCACGTTTTGTGCCAAAACTGAACAAAAGCGGCGATTGTGTGCACGAAACGCCCGTTTTGTGCCAAAGGAGCAATTCGGTGCGTCAATCGCACGTTTTGTGACAAAACTGATCAAATCCGGCGATTCTGTGCACGAAACGCACGTTTTGTGCCAAAACTGAGAAAAAGCGGCGATTCTGTGCACGAAACGCACGTTTTGCGCCAAAACTGAGCAGAAGCGGCGATTCTGTGCACGAAACGCCCGTTTTGTGCGAAAAGAAGCAATTCGGTTCGTGAAACGCACGTTTTGTGCCAAAACTGAACAAAAACGGCGATTCAGAGCACGAAACGCACGTTTTGTGCCAGAAGACGCAATTCGGTGCGCGAAACGCCCGTTTTGTCCCAAAACTGAGCAAAAGCGTCGATTCTGTGCACGAATCGCACGTTTTGTGCCAAAAGTGAACAAAAGCTGCGATTGTGTGCACGAAACGCCCGTTTTGTGCCAAAGGAGCAATTCGTTGCGTCAATCGCACGTTTTGTGACAAAACTGATCAAATCCGGCGATTCTGTGCACGAAACGCACGTTTTGTGCCAAAACTGAGAAAAAGCGGCGATTCTGTTCACGAAACGCAGGTTTTGTACCAAAACTGAGCAAAAGCGGCGATTCTGAGCACGAAACGCACGTTTTGTGCCAAAACTGTGCAAAAGCGGCGATTCTGTGCACGAAATGCACGTTCTGTGCCAAAACTGAGAAAAAGCGGCGATTCTGTTCACGAAACGCACGTTTTGTGCCAAAACTGAGCAAAAGCGGCGATTCTGTGCACGAAACGCCCGTTTTGTGCGAAAAGAAGCAATTCGGTTCGTGAAACGCACGTTTTGTGCCAAAACTGAACAAAAGCGGCGATTCTGTGCACGAAACGCACGTTTTGTGCCAAAACTAAGCAAAAGCGGCGATTCTATGCACGAAACGCACGTTTTGTGCCAGAAGACGCAATTCGGTGCGCGAGACGCTCGTTTTGTCCCAAAACTGAGCAAAAACGGCGATTCTGTACACGAAACGCACGTTTTCTGCCAAAACTGAGAAAAAGCGGCGATTCTGTGCACGAAACGCACGTTTTGTGCCAAAACTGAGCAAAAGCGGCGATTGTGTGCACGAAACGCCCGTTTTGTGCCAAAGGAGCAATTCGTTGCGTCAATCGCACGTTTTGTGACAAAACTGATCAAATCCGGCGATTCTGTGCACGAAACGCACGTTTTGTGCCAAAACTGAGAAAAAGCGGCGATTCTGTGCACGAAACGCCCGATTTGTGCGAAAAGGAGCAATTCGGTTCGTGAAACGCACGTTTTGTGCCAAAACTGAACAAAAGCGGCGATTCTGTGCACGAAATGCATGTTTTGCGCCAAAACTGAACAAAAACGGCGATTCAGAGCACGAAACGCACGTTTTGTGCCAGAAGACGCAATTCGGTGCGCGAAACGCCCGTTTTGTGCCAAAACTGAGCAAAAGCGGCGATTCTGTGTACGAAACGCCCGTTTTGAGCCAAAAGGAGCAATTCGGTGCGTGAAACGCACGTTTTGTGCCTAAACTGAGCAAAAGCGGCGATTCTGTGGACGAAACGCATGATTTGTGCCAAAACTGAACAAAAACGGCGATTCAGAGCACGAAACGCACGTTTTGTGCCAGAAGACGCAATTCGGTGCGCGAAACGCCCGTTTTGTGCCAAAACTGAGCAAAAGCGGCGATTCTGTGCACGAAACGCCCGTTTTGTGCCAAAAGGAGCAATTCGGTGCGTGAAACGCACGTTTTGTGCCTAAACTGAGCAAAAGCGGCGATTCTGTGGACGAAACGCATGATTTGTGCCAAAACTGAGCAAAAGCGGCGATTCTAAGCACGAAACGCCCGTTTTGTGCCAAAGGAGCAATTCGTTGCGTCAATCGCACGTTTTGTGACAAAACTGATCAAATCCGGCGATTCTGTGCACGAAACGCACGTTTTGTGCCAAAACTGAGAAAAAGCGGCGATTCTGTGCACGAAACGCCCGATTTGTGCGAAAAGGAGCAATTCGGTTCGTGAAACGCACGTTTTGTGCCAAAACTGAACAAAAGCGGCGATTCTGTGCACGAAATGCATGTTTTGCGCCAAAACTGAACAAAAACGGCGATTCAGAGCACGAAACGCACGTTTTGTGCCAGAAGACGCGATTCGGTGCGCGAAAGGCCCGTTTTGTCCCAAAACTGAGCAAAAGCGGCGATTCTGTGCACGAATCGCACGTTTTGTGCCAAAAGTGAACAAAAGCGGCGATTCTGTGCACGAAACGCATGTTTTGTGCCAAAACTGAGCAAAAGCGGCGATTCTGAGCACGAAACGCACGCTTTGTGCCAAAAGGAGAAATTCGGTACGTGCAACGCACGTTTTGTGCCAAAACTGAGCAAAAGCGGCGATTGTGTGCACGAAACGCCCGTTTTGTGCCAAAGGAGCAATTCGGTGCGTCAATCGCACGTTTTGTGACAAAACTGATCAAATCCGGCGATTCTGTGCACGAAACGCACGTTTTGTGCCAAAACTGAGAAAAAGCGGCGATTCTGTGCACGAAACGCACGTTTTGCGCCAAAACTGAGCAGAAGCGGCGATTCTGTGCACGAAACGCCCGTTTTGTGCGAAAAGAAGCAATTCGGTTCGTGAAACGCACGTTTTGTGCCAAAACTGAGCAAAAGCGGCGATTGTGTGCACGAAACGCCCGTTTTGTGCCAAAGGAGCAATTCGGTGCGTCAATCGCACGTTTTGTGACAAAACTGAACAAAAGCGGCGATTCTGTGCACGAAATGCATGTTTTGCGCCAAAACTGAGCAAAAACGGCGATTCAGAGCACGAAACGCACGTTTTGTGCCAGAAGACGCAATTCGGTGCGCGAAACGCACGTTTTGTCCCAAAACTGAGCAAAAGCGGGGAATCTGTACACGAAACGCACGTTTTGTGCCAAAACTGAGCAAAAGCGGCGATTCTGTGCACGAAACGCCCGTTTTGTGCCAAAAGGAGCAATTCGGTGCGTGAAACGCACGTTTTGTGCCTAAACTGAGCAAAAGCGGCGATTCTGTGGACGAAACGCATGATTTGTGCCAAAACTGAACAAAAACGGCGATTCAGAGCACGAAACGCACGTTTTGTGCCAGAAGACGCAGTTCGGTGCGCGAAACGCCCGTTTTGTGCCAAAACTGAGCAAAAGCGGCGATTCTGTGCACGAAACGCCCGTTTTGTGCCAAAAGGAGCAATTCGGTGCGTGAAACGCACGTTTTGTGCCTAAACTGAGCAAAAGCGGCGATTCTGTGGACGAAACGCATGATTTGTGCCAAAACTGAGCAAAAGCGGCGATTCTAAGCACGAAACGCACGCTTTGTGCCAAAAGGAGAAATTCGGTTCGTGAAACGCACGTTTTGTGCCAAAACTGAGCAAAAGCGGCGATTGTGTGCACGAAACGCCCGTTTTGTGCCAAAGGAGCAATTCGTTGCGTCAATCGCACGTTTTGTGACAAAACTGATCAAATCCGGCGATTCTGTGCACGAAACGCACGTTTTGTGCCAAAACTGAGAAAAAGCGGCGATTCTGTGCACGAAACGCCCGATTTGTGCGAAAAGGAGCAATTCGGTTCGTGAAACGCACGTTTTGTGCCAAAACTGAACAAAAGCGGCGATTCTGTGCACGAAATGCATGTTTTGCGCCAAAACTGAACAAAAACGGCGATTCAGAGCACGAAACGCACGTTTTGTGCCAGAAGACGCAATTCGGTGCGCGAAACGCCCGTTTTGTGCCAAAACTGAGCAAAAGCGGCGATTCTGTGCACGAAACGCCCGTCTTGAGCCAAAAGGAGCAATTCGGTGCGTGAAACGCACGTTTTGTGCCTAAACTGAGCAAAAGCGGCGATTCTGTGGACGAAACGCATGATTTGTGCCAAAACTGAACAAAAACGGCGATTCAGAGCACGAAACGCACGTTTTGTGCCAGAAGACGCAATTCGGTGCGCGAAACGCCCGTTTTGTGCCAAAACTGAGCAAAAGCGGCGATTCTGTGCACGAAACGCCCGTTTTGTGCCAAAAGGAGCAATTCGGTGCGTGAAACGCACGTTTTGTGCCTAAACTGAGCAAAAGCGGCGATTCTGTGGACGAAACGCATGATTTGTGCCAAAACTGAGCAAAAGCGGCGATTCTAAGCACGAAACGCACGCTTTGTGCCAAAAGGAGAAATTCGGTTCGTGAAACGCACGTTTTGTGCCAAAACTGAGCAAAAGCGGCGATTGTGTGCACGAAACGCCCGTTTTGTGCCAAAGGAGCAATTCGTTGCGTCAATCGCACGATTTGTGACAAAACTGATCAAATCCGGCGATTCTGTGCACGAAACGCACGTTTTGTGCCAAAACTGAGAAAAAGCGGCGATTCTGTGCACGAAACGCCCGATTTGTGCGAAAAGGAGCAATTCGGTTCGTGAAACGCACGTTTTGTGCCAAAACTGAACAAAAGCGGCGATTCTGTGCACGAAACGCACGTTTTGCGCCAAAACTGAGCAGAAGCGGCGATTCTGTGCACGAAACGCCCGTTTTGTGCGAAAAGAAGCAATTCGGTTCGTGAAACGCACGTTTTGTGCCAAAACTGAACAAAAACGGCGATTCAGAGCACGAAACGCACGTTTTGTGCCAGAAGACGCAATTCGGTGCGCGAAACGCCCGTTTTGTGCCAAAACTGAGCAAAAGCGGCGATTCTGAGCACGAATCGCACGCTTTGTGCCAAAAGGAGAAATTCGGTTCGTGAAACGCACGTTTTGTGCCAAAACTGAGCAAAAGCGGCGATTGTGTGCACGAAACGCCCGTTTTGTGCCAAAGGAGCAATTCGTTGCGTCAATCGCACGATTTGTGACAAAACTGATCAAATCCGGCGATTCTGTGCACGAAACGCACGTTTTGTGCCAAAACTGAGAAAAAGCGGCGATTCTGTGCACGAAACGCCCGATTTGTGCGAAAAGGAGCAATTCGGTTCGTGAAACGCACGTTTTGTGCCAAAACTGAACAAAAGCGGCGATTGTGTGCACGAAACGCCCGTTTTGTGCCAAAGGAGCAATTCGGTGCGTCAATCGCACGTTTTGTGACAAAACTGATCAAATCCGGCGATTCTGTGCACGAAACGCACGTTTTGTGCCAAAACTGAGAAAAAGCGGCGATTCTGTGCACGAAACGCACGTTTTGCGCCAAAACTGAGCAGAAGCGGCGATTCTGTGCACGAAACGCCCGTTTTGTGCGAAAAGAAGCAATTCGGTTCGTGAAACGCACGTTTTGTGCCAAAACTGAACAAAAACGGCGATTCAGAGCACGAAACGCACGTTTTGTGCCAGAAGACGCAATTCGGTGCGCGAAACGCCCGTTTTGTCCCAAAACTGAGCAAAAGCGGCGATTCTGTGCACGAATCGCACGTTTTGTGCCAAAAGTGAACAAAAGCTGCGATTGTGTGCACGAAACGCCCGTTTTGTGCCAAAGGAGCAATTCGTTGCGTCAATCGCACGTTTTGTGACAAAACTGATCAAATCCGGCGATTCTGTGCACGAAACGCACGTTTTGTGCCAAAACTGAGAAAAAGCGGCGATTCTGTTCACGAAACGCAGGTTTTGTACCAAAACTGAGCAAAAGCGGCGATTCTGAGCACGAAACGCACGTTTTGTGCCAAAACTGTGCAAAAGCGGCGATTCTGTGCACGAAATGCACGTTCTGTGCCAAAACTGAGAAAAAGCGGCGATTCTGTTCACGAAACGCACGTTTTGTGCCAAAACTGAGCAAAAGCGGCGATTCTGTGCACGAAACGCCCGTTTTGTGCGAAAAGAAGCAATTCGGTTCGTGAAACGCACGTTTTGTGCCAAAACTGAACAAAAGCGGCGATTCTGTGCACGAAACGCACGTTTTGTGCCAAAACTAAGCAAAAGCGGCGATTCTATGCACGAAACGCACGTTTTGTGCCAGAAGACGCAATTCGGTGCGCGAGACGCTCGTTTTGTCCCAAAACTGAGCAAAAACGGCGATTCTGTACACGAAACGCACGTTTTCTGCCAAAACTGAGAAAAAGCGGCGATTCTGTGCACGAAACGCACGTTTTGTGCCAAAACTGAGCAAAAGCGGCGATTCTGTGCACGAAACGCCCGTTTTGTGTCAAAAGGCGCAATTCGGTGCGTGAAACGCACGTTTTGTGACAAAACTGAGCAAAACCGGCGATTCTGTGCACAAAACGCATGTTTTGTGCCAAAACTGAGCAAAAGCGGCGATTCTGTGCACGAAACGCCCGATTTGTGCGAAAAGGAGCAATTCGGTTCGTCAATCGCACGTTTTGTGACAAAACTGATCAAATCCGGCGATTCTGTGCACGAAACGCACGTTTTGTGCCAAAACTGAGAAAAAGCGGCGATTCTGTGCACGAAACGCCCGATTTGTGCGAAAAGGAGCAATTCGGTTCGTGAAACGCACGTTTTGTGCCAAAACTGAACAAAAGCGGCGATTCTGTGCACGAAATGCATGTTTTGCGCCAAAACTGAACAAAAACGGCGATTCAGAGCACGAAACGCACGTTTTGTGCCAGAAGACGCAATTCGGTGCGCGAAACGCCCGTTTTGTGCCAAAACTGAGCAAAAGCGGCGATTCTGTGCACGAAACGCCCGTTTTGTGCCAAAAGGAGCAATTCGGTGCGTGAAACGCACGTTTTGTGCCTAAACTGAGCAAAAGCGGCGATTCTGTGGACGAAACGCATGATTTGTGCCAAAACTGAGCAAAAGCGGCGATTCTAAGCACGAAACGCCCGTTTTGTGCCAAAGGAGCAATTCGTTGCGTCAATCGCACGTTTTGTGACAAAACTGATCAAATCCGGCGATTCTGTGCACGAAACGCACGTTTTGTGCCAAAACTGAGAAAAAGCGGCGATTCTGTGCACGAAACGCCCGATTTGTGCGAAAAGGAGCAATTCGGTTCGTGAAACGCACGTTTTGTGCCAAAACTGAACAAAAGCGGCGATTCTGTGCACGAAATGCATGTTTTGCGCCAAAACTGAACAAAAACGGCGATTCAGAGCACGAAACGCACGTTTTGTGCCAGAAGACGCGATTCGGTGCGCGAAAGGCCCGTTTTGTCCCAAAACTGAGCAAAAGCGGCGATTCTGTGCACGAATCGCACGTTTTGTGCCAAAAGTGAACAAAAGCGGCGATTCTGTGCACGAAACGCATGTTTTGTGCCAAAACTGAGCAAAAGCGGCGATTCTGAGCACGAAACGCACGCTTTGTGCCAAAAGGAGAAATTCGGTACGTGCAACGCACGTTTTGTGCCAAAACTGAGCAAAAGCGGCGATTGTGTGCACGAAACGCCCGTTTTGTGCCAAAGGAGCAATTCGGTGCGTCAATCGCACGTTTTGTGACAAAACTGATCAAATCCGGCGATTCTGTGCACGAAACGCACGTTTTGTGCCAAAACTGAGAAAAAGCGGCGATTCTGTGCACGAAACGCACGTTTTGCGCCAAAACTGAGCAGAAGCGGCGATTCTGTGCACGAAACGCCCGTTTTGTGCGAAAAGAAGCAATTCGGTTCGTGAAACGCACGTTTTGTGCCAAAACTGAGCAAAAGCGGCGATTGTGTGCACGAAACGCCCGTTTTGTGCCAAAGGAGCAATTCGGTGCGTCAATCGCACGTTTTGTGACAAAACTGAACAAAAGCGGCGATTCTGTGCACGAAATGCATGTTTTGCGCCAAAACTGAGCAAAAACGGCGATTCAGAGCACGAAACGCACGTTTTGTGCCAGAAGACGCAATTCGGTGCGCGAAACGCACGTTTTGTCCCAAAACTGAGCAAAAGCGGGGAATCTGTACACGAAACGCACGTTTTGTGCCAAAACTGAGCAAAAGCGGCGATTCTGTGCACGAAACGCCCGTTTTGTGCCAAAAGGAGCAATTCGGTGCGTGAAACGCACGTTTTGTGCCTAAACTGAGCAAAAGCGGCGATTCTGTGGACGAAACGCATGATTTGTGCCAAAACTGAACAAAAACGGCGATTCAGAGCACGAAACGCACGTTTTGTGCCAGAAGACGCAGTTCGGTGCGCGAAACGCCCGTTTTGTGCCAAAACTGAGCAAAAGCGGCGATTCTGTGCACGAAACGCCCGTTTTGTGCCAAAAGGAGCAATTCGGTGCGTGAAACGCACGTTTTGTGCCTAAACTGAGCAAAAGCGGCGATTCTGTGGACGAAACGCATGATTTGTGCCAAAACTGAGCAAAAGCGGCGATTCTAAGCACGAAACGCACGCTTTGTGCCAAAAGGAGAAATTCGGTTCGTGAAACGCACGTTTTGTGCCAAAACTGAGCAAAAGCGGCGATTGTGTGCACGAAACGCCCGTTTTGTGCCAAAGGAGCAATTCGTTGCGTCAATCGCACGTTTTGTGACAAAACTGATCAAATCCGGCGATTCTGTGCACGAAACGCACGTTTTGTGCCAAAACTGAGAAAAAGCGGCGATTCTGTGCACGAAACGCCCGATTTGTGCGAAAAGGAGCAATTCGGTTCGTGAAACGCACGTTTTGTGCCAAAACTGAACAAAAGCGGCGATTCTGTGCACGAAATGCATGTTTTGCGCCAAAACTGAACAAAAACGGCGATTCAGAGCACGAAACGCACGTTTTGTGCCAGAAGACGCAGTTCGGTGCGCGAAACGCCCGTTTTGTGCCAAAACTGAGCAAAAGCGGCGATTCTGTGCACGAAACGCCCGTTTTGTGCCAAAAGGAGCAATTCGGTGCGTGAAACGCACGTTTTGTGCCTAAACTGAGCAAAAGCGGCGATTCTGTGGACGAAACGCATGATTTGTGCCAAAACTGAGCAAAAGCGGCGATTCTAAGCACGAAACGCACGCTTTGTGCCAAAAGGAGAAATTCGGTTCGTGAAACGCACGTTTTGTGCCAAAACTGAGCAAAAGCGGCGATTGTGTGCACGAAACGCCCGTTTTGTGCCAAAGGAGCAATTCGTTGCGTCAATCGAACGTTTTGTGACAAAACTGATCAAATCCGGCGATTCTGTGCACGAAACGCACGTTTTGTGCCAAAACTGAGAAAAAGCGGCGATTCTGTGCACGAAACGCCCGATTTGTGCGAAAAGGAGCAATTCGGTTCGTGAAACGCACGTTTTGTGCCAAAACTGAACAAAAGCGGCGATTCTGTGCACGAAATGCATGTTTTGCGCCAAAACTGAACAAAAACGGCGATTCAGAGCACGAAACGCACGTTTTGTGCCAGAAGACGCAATTCGGTGCGCGAAACGCCCGTTTTGTGCCAAAACTGAGCAAAAGCGGCGATTCTGTGCACGAAACGCCCGTCTTGAGCCAAAAGGAGCAATTCGGTGCGTGAAACGCACGTTTTGTGCCTAAACTGAGCAAAAGCGGCGATTCTGTGGACGAAACGCATGATTTGTGCCAAAACTGAACAAAAACGGCGATTCAGAGCACGAAACGCACGTTTTGTGCCAGAAGACGCAATTCGGTGCGCGAAACGCCCGTTTTGTGCCAAAACTGAGCAAAAGCGGCGATTCTGTGCACGAAACGCCCGTTTTGTGCCAAAAGGAGCAATTCGGTGCGTGAAACGCACGTTTTGTGCCTAAACTGAGCAAAAGCGGCGATTCTGTGGACGAAACGCATGATTTGTGCCAAAACTGAGCAAAAGCGGCGATTCTGAGCACGAAACGCACGCTTTGTGCCAAAAGGAGAAATTCGGTACGTGCAACGCACGTTTTGTGCCAAAACTGAGCATAAGCGGCGATTGTGTGCACGAAACGCCCGTTTTGTGCCAAAGGAGCAATTCGGTGCGTCAATCGCACGTTTTGTGACAAAACTGATCAAATCCGGCGATTCTGTGCACGAAACGCACGTTTTGTGCCAAAACTGAGAAAAAGCGGCGATTCTGTGCACGAAACGCACGTTTTGCGCCAAAACTGAGCAGAAGCGGCGATTCTGTGCACGAAACGCCCGTTTTGTGCGAAAAGAAGCAATTCGGTTCGTGAAACGCACGTTTTGTGCCAAAACTGAGCAAAAGCGGCGATTGTGTGCACGAAACGCCCGTTTTGTGCCAAAGGAGCAATTCGGTGCGTCAATCGCACGTTTTGTGACAAAACTGAACAAAAGTGGCGATTCTGTGCACGAAATGCATGTTTTGCGCCAAAACTGAGCAAAAACGGCGATTCAGAGCACGAAACGCACGTTTTGTGCCAGAAGACGCAATTCGGTGCGCGAAACGCACGTTTTGTCCCAAAACTGAGCAAAAGCGGGGAATCTGTACACGAAACGCACGTTTTGTGCCAAAACTGAGCAAAAGCGGCGATTCTGTGCACGAAACGCCCGTTTTGTGCCAAAAGGAGCAATTCGGTGCGTGAAACGCACGTTTTGTGCCTAAACTGAGCAAAAGCGGCGATTCTGTGGACGAAACGCATGATTTGTGCCAAAACTGAACAAAAACGGCGATTCAGAGCACGAAACGCACGTTTTGTGCCAGAAGACGCAGTTCGGTGCGCGAAACGCCCGTTTTGTGCCAAAACTGAGCAAAAGCGGCGATTCTGTGCACGAAACGCCCGTTTTGTGCCAAAAGGAGCAATTCGGTGCGTGAAACGCACGTTTTGTGCCTAAACTGAGCAAAAGCGGCGATTCTGTGGACGAAACGCATGATTTGTGCCAAAACTGAGCAAAAGCGGCGATTGTGTGCACGAAACGCCCGTTTTGTGCCAAAGGAGCAATTCGTTGCGTCAATCGCACGTTTTGTGACAAAACTGATCAAATCCGGCGATTCTGTGCACGAAACGCACGTTTTGTGCCAAAACTGAGAAAAAGCGGCGATTCTGTGCACGAAACGCCCGATTTGTGCGAAAAGGAGCAATTCGGTTCGTGAAACGCACGTTTTGTGCCAAAACTGAACAAAAGCGGCGATTCTGTGCACGAAATGCATGTTTTGCGCCAAAACTGAACAAAAACGGCGATTCAGAGCACGAAACGCACGTTTTGTGCCAGAAGACGCAATTCGGTGCGCGAAACGCCCGTTTTGTGCCAAAACTGAGCAAAAGCGGCGATTCTGTGTACGAAACGCCCGTTTTGAGCCAAAAGGAGCAATTCGGTGCGTGAAACGCACGTTTTGTGCCTAAACTGAGCAAAAGCGGCGATTCTGTGGACGAAACGCATGATTTGTGCCAAAACTGAACAAAAACGGCGATTCAGAGCACGAAACGCACGTTTTGTGCCAGAAGACGCAATTCGGTGCGCGAAACGCCCGTTTTGTGCCAAAACTGAGCAAAAGCGGCGATTCTGTGCACGAAACGCCCGTTTTGTGCCAAAAGGAGCAATTCGGTGCGTGAAACGCACGTTTTGTGCCTAAACTGAGCAAAAGCGGCGATTCTGTGGACGAAACGCATGATTTGTGCCAAAACTGAGCAAAAGCGGCGATTCTAAGCACGAAACGCCCGTTTTGTGCCAAAGGAGCAATTCGTTGCGTCAATCGCACGTTTTGTGACAAAACTGATCAAATCCGGCGATTCTGTGCACGAAACGCACGTTTTGTGCCAAAACTGAGAAAAAGCGGCGATTCTGTGCACGAAACGCCCGATTTGTGCGAAAAGGAGCAATTCGGTTCGTGAAACGCACGTTTTGTGCCAAAACTGAACAAAAGCGGCGATTCTGTGCACGAAATGCATGTTTTGCGCCAAAACTGAACAAAAACGGCGATTCAGAGCACGAAACGCACGTTTTGTGCCAGAAGACGCGATTCGGTGCGCGAAAGGCCCGTTTTGTCCCAAAACTGAGCAAAAGCGGCGATTCTGTGCACGAATCGCACGTTTTGTGCCAAAAGTGAACAAAAGCGGCGATTCTGTGCACGAAACGCATGTTTTGTGCCAAAACTGAGCAAAAGCGGCGATTCTGAGCACGAAACGCACGCTTTGTGCCAAAAGGAGAAATTCGGTACGTGCAACGCACGTTTTGTGCCAAAACTGAGCAAAAGCGGCGATTGTGTGCACGAAACGCCCGTTTTGTGCCAAAGGAGCAATTCGGTGCGTCAATCGCACGTTTTGTGACAAAACTGAACAAAAGCGGCGATTCTGTGCACGAAATGCATGTTTTGCGCCAAAACTGAGCAAAAACGGCGATTCAGAGCACGAAACGCACGTTTTGTGCCAGAAGACGCAATTCGGTGCGCGAAACGCACGTTTTGTCCCAAAACTGAGCAAAAGCGGGGAATCTGTACACGAAACGCACGTTTTGTGCCAAAACTGAGCAAAAGCGGCGATTCTGTGCACGAAACGCCCGTTTTGTGCCAAAAGGAGCAATTCGGTGCGTGAAACGCACGTTTTGTGCCTAAACTGAGCAAAAGCGGCGATTCTGTGGACGAAACGCATGATTTGTGCCAAAACTGAACAAAAACGGCGATTCAGAGCACGAAACGCACGTTTTGTGCCAGAAGACGCAGTTCGGTGCGCGAAACGCCCGTTTTGTGCCAAAACTGAGCAAAAGCGGCGATTCTGTGCACGAAACGCCCGTTTTGTGCCAAAAGGAGCAATTCGGTGCGTGAAACGCACGTTTTGTGCCTAAACTGAGCAAAAGCGGCGATTCTGTGGACGAAACGCATGATTTGTGCCAAAACAGAGCAAAAGCGGCGATTCTAAGCACGAAACGCACGCTTTGTGCCAAAAGGAGAAATTCGGTTCGTGAAACGCACGTTTTGTGCCAAAACTGAGCAAAAGCGGCGATTGTGTGCACGAAACGCCCGTTTTGTGCCAAAGGAGCAATTCGTTGCGTCAATCGCACGTTTTGTGACAAAACTGATCAAATCCGGCGATTCTGTGCACGAAACGCACGTTTTGTGCCAAAACTGAGAAAAAGCGGCGATTCTGTGCACGAAACGCCCGATTTGTGCGAAAAGGAGCAATTCGGTTCGTGAAACGCACGTTTTGTGCCAAAACTGAACAAAAGCGGCGATTCTGTGCACGAAATGCATGTTTTGCGCCAAAACTGAACAAAAACGGCGATTCAGAGCACGAAACGCACGTTTTGTGCCAGAAGACGCAATTCGGTGCGCGAAACGCCCGTTTTGTGCCAAAACTGAGCAAAAGCGGCGATTCTGTGCACGAAACGCCCGTCTTGAGCCAAAAGGAGCAATTCGGTGCGTGAAACGCACGTTTTGTGCCTAAACTGAGCAAAAGCGGCGATTCTGTGGACGAAACGCATGATTTGTGCCAAAACTGAACAAAAACGGCGATTCAGAGCACGAAACGCACGTTTTGTGCCAGAAGACGCAATTCGGTGCGCGAAACGCCCGTTTTGTGCCAAAACTGAGCAAAAGCGGCGATTCTGTGCACGAAACGCCCGTTTTGTGCCAAAAGGAGCAATTCGGTGCGTGAAACGCACGTTTTGTGCCTAAACTGAGCAAAAGCGGCGATTCTGTGGACGAAACGCATGATTTGTGCCAAAACTGAGCAAAAGCGGCGATTCTAAGCACGAAACGCACGCTTTGTGCCAAAAGGAGAAATTCGGTTCGTGAAACGCACGTTTTGTGCCAAAACTGAGCAAAAGCGGCGATTGTGTGCACGAAACGCCCGTTTTGTGCCAAAGGAGCAATTCGTTGCGTCAATCGCACGATTTGTGACAAAACTGATCAAATCCGGCGATTCTGTGCACGAAACGCACGTTTTGTGCCAAAACTGAGAAAAAGCGGCGATTCTGTGCACGAAACGCCCGATTTGTGCGAAAAGGAGCAATTCGGTTCGTGAAACGCACGTTTTGTGCCAAAACTGAACAAAAGCGGCGATGCTGTGCACGAAACGCACGTTTTGCGCCAAAACTGAGCAGAAGCGGCGATTCTGTGCACGAAACGCCCGTTTTGTGCGAAAAGAAGCAATTCGGTTCGTGAAACGCACGTTTTGTGCCAAAACTGAACAAAAACGGCGATTCAGAGCACGAAACGCACGTTTTGTGCCAGAAGACGCAATTCGGTGCGCGAAACGCCCGTTTTGTGCCAAAACTGAGCAAAAGCGGCGATTCTGAGCACGAATCGCACGCTTTGTGCCAAAAGGAGAAATTCGGTTCGTGAAACGCACGTTTTGTGCCAAAACTGAGCAAAAGCGGCGATTGTGTGCACGAAACGCCCGTTTTGTGCCAAAGGAGCAATTCGTTGCGTCAATCGCACGATTTGTGACAAAACTGATCAAATCCGGCGATTCTGTGCACGAAACGCACGTTTTGTGCCAAAACTGAGAAAAAGCGGCGATTCTGTGCACGAAACGCCCGATTTGTGCGAAAAGGAGCAATTCGGTTCGTGAAACGCACGTTTTGTGCCAAAACTGAACAAAAGCGGCGATTGTGTGCACGAAACGCCCGTTTTGTGCCAAAGGAGCAATTCGGTGCGTCAATCGCACGTTTTGTGACAAAACTGATCAAATCCGGCGATTCTGTGCACGAAACGCACGTTTTGTGCCAAAACTGAGAAAAAGCGGCGATTCTGTGCACGAAACGCACGTTTTGCGCCAAAACTGAGCAGAAGCGGCGATTCTGTGCACGAAACGCCCGTTTTGTGCGAAAAGAAGCAATTCGGTTCGTGAAACGCACGTTTTGTGCCAAAACTGAACAAAAACGGCGATTCAGAGCACGAAACGCACGTTTTGTGCCAGAAGACGCAATTCGGTGCGCGAAACGCCCGTTTTGTCCCAAAACTGAGCAAAAGCGGCGATTCTGTGCACGAATCGCACGTTTTGTGCCAAAAGTGAACAAAAGCTGCGATTGTGTGCACGAAACGCCCGTTTTGTGCCAAAGGAGCAATTCGTTGCGTCAATCGCACGTTTTGTGACAAAACTGATCAAATCCGGCGATTCTGTGCACGAAACGCACGTTTTGTGCCAAAACTGAGAAAAAGCGGCGATTCTGTTCACGAAACGCAGGTTTTGTACCAAAACTGAGCAAAAGCGGCGATTCTGAGCACGAAACGCACGTTTTGTGCCAAAACTGTGCAAAAGCGGCGATTCTGTGCACGAAATGCACGTTCTGTGCCAAAACTGAGAAAAAGCGGCGATTCTGTTCACGAAACGCACGTTTTGTGCCAAAACTGAGCAAAAGCGGCGATTCTGTGCACGAAACGCCCGTTTTGTGCGAAAAGAAGCAATTCGGTTCGTGAAACGCACGTTTTGTGCCAAAACTGAACAAAAGCGGCGATTCTGTGCACGAAACGCACGTTTTGTGCCAAAACTAAGCAAAAGCGGCGATTCTATGCACGAAACGCACGTTTTGTGCCAGAAGACGCAATTCGGTGCGCGAGACGCTCGTTTTGTCCCAAAACTGAGCAAAAACGGCGATTCTGTACACGAAACGCACGTTTTCTGCCAAAACTGAGCAAAAGCGGCGATTCTGTGCACGAAACGCACGTTCCGTGCCAAAACTGAGAAAAAGCGGCGATTCTGTGCACGAAACGCACGTTTTGTGCCAAAACTGAGCAAAAGCGGCGATTCTGTGCACGAAACGCCCGTTTTGTGTCAAAAGGCGCAATTCGGTGCGTGAAACGCACGTTTTGTGACAAAACTGAGCAAAACCGGCGATTCTGTGCACAAAACGCATGTTTTGTGCCAAAACTGAGCAAAAGCGGCGATTCTGTGCACGAAACGCCCGATTTGTGCGAAAAGGAGCAATTCGGTTCGTGAAACGCACGTTTTGTGCCAAAACTGAACAAAAGCGGCGATTCTGTGCACGAAATGCATTTTTTGTGCCAAAACTGAGCAAAAGCGGCGATTCAGTGCACGAAACGCACGTTTTGCGCCAAAACTGAGCCGAAGCGGCGATTCCGTGCACGAAACGCCCGATTGGTGCCAATAACGAGCAAAAGCGGCGATTCTGAGCATGAATCGCACGTTTTGCGCCAAAACTGAACAAAGGCGGCGATTCTGTGCACGAAACGCCCGTTTTGTGCCAAAAGGTGGAATTCGGTTCGTGAAACGCACGTTTTGTGCCAAAACTGAGCAAAAGCGGCGATTCTGTGCACGAAACGCCCGTTTTGTGCGAAAAGGAGCAGTTCGGTGCGTGAAGCGCGCGTTTTGTGACAATACTGAGCAAAAGCGGCAATTCTGTGCACGAAGCGCCCGTTTTGTGCCAAAACTGAGAAAAAGCGGCGATACTGTGCACGAAACGCACGTTTTGCGCCAAAACTGAGCAGAAGCGGCGATTCTGTGCACGAAACGCCCGTTTTGTGCCAAAAGGAGCAATTCGGTGCGTGAAACGCACGTTTTGTGCCAAAACTGAGCAAAAGCGGCGATTCTGTGCACGAAACGCCCGTTTTGAGCCAAAAGGAGCAATTCGGTGCGTGAAACGCACGTTTTGTGCCTAAACTGAGCAAAAGCGGCGATTCTGTGGACGAAACGCATGATTTGTGCCAAAACTGAACAAAAACGGCGATTCAGAGCACGAAACGCACGTTTTGTGCCAGAAGACGCAATTCGGTGCGCGAAACGCCCGTTTTGTGCCAAAACTGAGCAAAAGCGGCGATTCTGTGCACGAAACGCCCGTTTTGTGCCAAAAGGAGCAATTCGGTGCGTGAAACGCACGTTTTGTGCCTTAACTGAGCAAAAGCGGCGATTCTGTGGACGAAACGCATGATTTGTGCCAAAACTGAGCAAAAGCGGCGATTCTAAGCACGAAACGCCCGTTTTGTGCCAAAGGAGCAATTCGTTGCGTCAATCGCACGTTTTGTGACAAAACTGATCAAATCCGGCGATTCTGTGCACGAAACGCACGTTTTGTGCCAAAACTGAGAAAAAGCGGCGATTCTGTGCACGAAACGCCCGATTTGTGCGAAAAGGAGCAATTCGGTTCGTGAAACGCACGTTTTGTGCCAAAACTGAACAAAAGCGGCGATTCTGTGCACGAAATGCATGTTTTGCGCCAAAACTGAACAAAAACGGCGATTCAGAGCACGAAACGCACGTTTTGTGCCAGAAGACGCGATTCGGTGCGCGAAAGGCCCGTTTTGTCCCAAAACTGAGCAAAAGCGGCGATTCTGTGCACGAATCGCACGTTTTGTGCCAAAAGTGAACAAAAGCGGCGATTCTGTGCACGAAACGCATGTTTTGTGCCAAAACTGAGCAAAAGCGGCGATTCTGAGCACGAAACGCACGCTTTGTGCCAAAAGGAGAAATTCGGTACGTGCAACGCACGTTTTGTGCCAAAACTGAGCAAAAGCGGCGATTGTGTGCACGAAACGCCCGTTTTGTGCCAAAGGAGCAATTCGGTGCGTCAATCGCACGTTTTGTGACAAAACTGATCAAATCCGGCGATTCTGTGCACGAAACGCACGTTTTGTGCCAAAACTGAGAAAAAGCGGCGATTCTGTGCACGAAACGCACGTTTTGCGCCAAAACTGAGCAGAAGCGGCGATTCAGAGCACGAAACGCACGTTTTGTGCCAGAAGACGCAATTCGGTGCGCGAAACGCACGTTTTGTCCCAAAACTGAGCAAAAGCGGGGAATCTGTACACGAAACGCACGTTTTGTGCCAAAACTGAGCAAAAGCGGCGATTCTGTGCACGAAACGCCCGTTTTGTGCCAAAGGAGCAATTCGGTGCGTCAATCGCACGTTTTGTGACAAAACTGAACAAAAGCGGCGATTCTGTGCACGAAATGCATGTTTTGCGCCAAAACTGAGCAAAAACGGCGATTCAGAGCACGAAACGCACGTTTTGTGCCAGAAGACGCAATTCGGTGCGCGAAACGCACGTTTTGTCCCAAAACTGAGCAAAAGCGGGGAATCTGTACACGAAACGCACGTTTTGTGCCAAAACTGAGCAAAAGCGGCGATTCTGTGCACGAAACGCCCGTTTTGTGCCAAAAGGAGCAATTCGGTGCGTGAAACGCACGTTTTGTGCCTAAACTGAGCAAAAGCGGCGATTCTGTGGACGAAACGCATGATTTGTGCCAAAACTGAACAAAAACGGCGATTCAGAGCACGAAACGCACGTTTTGTGCCAGAAGACGCAGTTCGGTGCGCGAAACGCCCGTTTTGTGCCAAAACTGAGCAAAAGCGGCGATTCTGTGCACGAAACGCCCGTTTTGTGCCAAAAGGAGCAATTCGGTGCGTGAAACGCACGTTTTGTGCCTAAACTGAGCAAAAGCGGCGATTCTGTGGACGAAACGCATGATTTGTGCCAAAACTGAGCAAAAGCGGCGATTCTAAGCACGAAACGCACGCTTTGTGCCAAAAGGAGAAATTCGGTTCGTGAAACGCACGTTTTGTGCCAAAACTGAGCAAAAGCGGCGATTGTGTGCACGAAACGCCCGTTTTGTGCCAAAGGAGCAATTCGTTGCGTCAATCGCACGTTTTGTGACAAAACTGATCAAATCCGGCGATTCTGTGCACGAAACGCACGTTTTGTGCCAAAACTGAGAAAAAGCGGCGATTCTGTGCACGAAACGCCCGATTTGTGCGAAAAGGAGCAATTCGGTTCGTGAAACGCACGTTTTGTGCCAAAACTGAACAAAAGCGGCGATTCTGTGCACGAAATGCATGTTTTGCGCCAAAACTGAACAAAAACGGCGATTCAGAGCACGAAACGCACGTTTTGTGCCAGAAGACGCAATTCGGTGCGCGAAACGCCCGTTTTGTGCCAAAACTGAGCAAAAGCGGCGATTCTGTGCACGAAACGCCCGTCTTGAGCCAAAAGGAGCAATTCGGTGCGTGAAACGCACGTTTTGTGCCTATACTGAGCAAAAGCGGCGATTCTGTGGACGAAACGCATGATTTGTGCCAAAACTGAACAAAAACGGCGATTCAGAGCACGAAACGCACGTTTTGTGCCAGAAGACGCAATTCGGTGCGCGAAACGCCCGTTTTGTGCCAAAACTGAGCAAAAGCGGCGATTCTGTGCACGAAACGCCCGTTTTGTGCCAAAAGGAGCAATTCGTTGCGTCAATCGCACGATTTGTGACAAAACTGATCAAATCCGGCGATTCTGTGCACGAAACGCACGTTTTGTGCCAAAACTGAGAAAAAGCGGCGATTCTGTGCACGAAACGCCCGATTTGTGCGAAAAGGAGCAATTCGGTTCGTGAAACGCACGTTTTGTGCCAAAACTGAACAAAAGCGGCGATTCTGTGCACGAAACGCACGTTTTGCGCCAAAACTGAGCAGAAGCGGCGATTCTGTGCACGAAACGCCCGTTTTGTGCGAAAAGAAGCAATTCGGTTCGTGAAACGCACGTTTTGTGCCAAAACTGAACAAAAACGGCGATTCAGAGCACGAAACGCACGTTTTGTGCCAGAAGACGCAATTCGGTGCGCGAAACGCCCGTTTTGTGCCAAAACTGAGCAAAAGCGGCGATTCTGAGCACGAATCGCACGCTTTGTGCCAAAAGGAGAAATTCGGTTCGTGAAACGCACGTTTTGTGCCAAAACTGAGCAAAAGCGGCGATTGCGTGCACGAAACGCCCGTTTTGTGCCAAAGGAGCAATTCGGTGCGTCAATCGCACGTTTTGTGACAAAACTGATCAAATCCGGCGATTCTGTGCACGAAACGCACGTTTTGTGCCAAAACTGAGAAAAAGCGGCGATTCTGTGCACGAAACGCACGTTTTGCGCCAAAACTGAGCAGAAGCGGCGATTCTGTGCACGAAACGCCCGTTTTGTGCGAAAAGAAGCAATTCGGTTCGTGAAACGCACGTTTTGTGCCAAAACTGAACAAAAACGGCGATTCAGAGCACGAAACGCACGTTTTGTGCCAGAAGACGCAATTCGGTGCGCGAAACGCCCGTTTTGTCCCAAAACTGAGCAAAAGCGGCGATTCTGTGCACGAATCGCACGTTTTGTGCCAAAAGTGAACAAAAGCGGCGATTGTGTGCACGAAACGCCCGTTTTGTGCCAAAGGAGCAATTCGTTGCGTCAATCGCACGTTTTGTGACAAAACTGATCAAATCCGGCGATTCTGTGCACGAAACGCACGTTTTGTGCCAAAACTGAGAAAAAGCGGCGATTCTGTTCACGAAACGCAGGTTTTGTACCAAAACTGAGCAAAAGCGGCGATTCTGAGCACGAAACGCACGTTTTGTGCCAAAACTGTGCAAAAGCGGCGATTCTGTGCACGAAATGCACGTTCTGTGCCAAAACTGAGAAAAAGCGGCGATTCTGTTCACGAAACGCACGTTTTGTGCCAAAACTGAGCAAAAGCGGCGATTCTGTGCACGAAACGCCCGTTTTGTGCGAAAAGAAGCAATTCGGTTCGTGAAACGCACGTTTTGTGCCAAAACTGAACAAAAGCGGCGATTCTGTGCACGAAACGCACGTTTTGTGCCAAAACTGTGCAAAAGCGGCGATTCTGTGCACGAAACGCACGTTCTGTGCCAAGACTGAGAAAAAACGGCGATTCTGTTCACGAAACGCACGTTTTGTGCCAAAACTGAGCAAAAGCGGCGATTCTGTGCACGAAACGCCCGTTTTGTGCGAAAAGAAGCAATTCGGTTCGTGAAACGCACGTTTTGTGCCAAAACTGAACAAAAGCGGCGATTCTGTGCACGAAACGCACGTTTTGTGCCAAAACTAAGCAAAAGCGGCGATTCTATGCACGAAACGCACGTTTTGTGCCAGAAGACGCAATTCGGTGCGCGAGACGCTCGTTTTGTCCCAAAACTGAGCAAAAACGGCGATTCTGTACACGAAACGCACGTTTTCTGCCAAAACTGAGCAAAAGCGGCGATTCTGTGCACGAAACGCACGTTCCGTGCCAAAACTGAGAAAAAGCGGCGATTCTGTGCACGAAACGCACGTTTTGTGCCAAAACTGAGCAAAAGCGGCGATTCTGTGCACGAAACGCCCGTTTTGTGTCAAAAGGCGCAATTCGGTGCGTGAAACGCACGTTTTGTGACAAAACTGAGCAAAACCGGCGATTCTGTGCACAAAACGCATGTTTTGTGCCAAAACTGAGCAAAAGCGGCGATTCTGTGCACGAAACGCCCGATTTGTGCGAAAAGGAGCAATTCGGTTCGTGAAACGCACGTTTTGTGCCAAAACTGAACAAAAGCGGCGATTCTGTGCACGAAATGCATTTTTTGTGCCAAAACTGAGCAAAAGCGGCGATTCAGTGCACGAAACGCACGTTTTGCGCCAAAACTGAGCAGAAGCGGCGATTCCGTGCACGAAACGCCCGATTGGTGCCAATAACGAGCAAAAGCGGCGATTCTGAGCATGAATCGCACGTTTTGCGCCAAAACTGAACAAAGGCGGCGATTCTGTGCACGAAACGCCCGTTTTGTGCCAAAAGGTGGAATTCGGTTCGTGAAACGCACGTTTTGTGCCAAAACTGAGCAAAAGCGGCGATTCTGTGCACGAAACGCCCGTTTTGTGCGAAAAGGAGCAGTTCGGTGCGTGAAGCGCGCGTTTTGTGACAATACTGAGCAAAAGCGGCAATTCTGTGCACGAAGCGCCCGTTTTGTGCCAAAACTGAGAAAAAGCGGCGATACTGTGCACGAAACGCACGTTTTGCGCCAAAACTGAGCAGAAGCGGCGATTCTGTGCACGAAACGCCCGTTTTGTGCGAAAAGAAGCAATTCGGTTCGTGAAACGCACGTTTTGTGCCAAAACTGAACAAAAGCGGCGATTCTGTGCACGAAACGCACGTTTTGTTCCAAAACTAAGCAAAAGCGGCGATTCTGGGCACGAAACGCACGTTTTGCGCCAAAACTGAGCAGAAGCGGCGATTCTGTGCACGAAACGCCCGATTTGTGCGAAAAGGAGCAATTCGGTTCGTGAAACGCACGTTTTGTGCCAAAACTGAACAAAAGCGGCGATTCTGTGCACGAAATGCATGTTTTGCGCCAAAACTGAGCAAAAACGGCGATTCAGAGCACGAAACGCACGTTTTGTGCCAGAAGACGCAATTCGGTGCGCGAAACGCACGTTTTGTCCCAAAACTGAGCAAAAGCGGCGAATCTGTACACGAAACGCACGTTTTGTGCCAAAACTGAGCAAAAGCGGCGATTCTGTGCACGAAACGCATGATTTGTGCCAAAACTGAGCAAAAGCGGCGATTCTGAGCACGAAACGCACGCTTTGTGCGAAAAGGAGAAATTCGGTTCGTGAAACGCACGTTTTGTGCCAAAACTGAGCAAAAGCGGCGATTGTGTGCACGAAACGCCCGTTTTCTGCCAAAGGAGCAATTCGTTGCGTCAATCGCACGTTTTGTGACATAACTGATCAAATCCGGCGATTCTGTGCACGAAACGCACGTTTTGTGCCAAAACTGAGAAAAAGCGGCGATTCTGTGCACGAAACGCCCGATTTGTGCGAAAAGGAGCAATTCGGTTCGTGAAACGCACGTTTTGTGCCAAAACTGAGCAAAAGCGGCGATTCTGTGCTCGAAACGCCCGTTTTGTGCGAAAAGGAGCAATTCGGTGCGTGAAACGCACGTTTTGTTACAAAACTGAGCAAAAGCGGCGATTCTGTGCACGAAACGCACGTTCTGTGCCCAAAACTGAGCAAAAGCGGCGATTCTGTGCACGAATCGCACGTTTTGTGCCAAAAGGAGCAATTCGGTGCGTGAAACGCACGTTTTGTTACAAAACTGAGCAAAAGCGGCGATTCTGTGCACGAAACGCACGTTCTGTGCCCAAAACTGAGCAAAAGCGGCGATTCTGTGCACGAATCGCACGTTTTGTGCCAAAAGTGAACAAAAGCGGCGATTCTGTGCACGAAACGCATGTTTTGTGCCAAAACTGAGCAAAAGCGGCGATTCTGAGCACGAAACGCACGCTTTGTGCCAAAAGGAGAAATTCGGTTCGTGAAACGCACGTTTTGTGCCAAAACTGAGCAAAAGCGGCGATTGTGTGCACGAAACGCCCGTTTTGTGCCAAGGGAGCAATTCGGTGCGTCAATCGCACGTTTTGTGACAAAACTGATCAAATCCGGCGATTCTGTGCACGAAACGCACGTTTTGTGCCAAAACTGAGAAAAAGCGGCGATTCTGTGCACGAGACACACGTTTTGCGCCAACACTGAGCAGAAGCGGCGATTCTGTGCACGAAACGCCCGTTTTGTGCCAAAGGAGCAATTCGGTGCGTCAATCGCACGTTTTGTGCCAAAACTGAACAAAAACGGCGATTCAGAGCACGAAACGCACGTTTTGTGCCAGAAGACGCAATTCGGTGCGCGAAACGCCCGTTTTGTGCCAAAACTGAGCAAAAGCGGCGATTCTGTGCACGAATCGCACGTTTTGTGCCAAAAGTGAACAAAAGCGGCGATTGTGTGCACGAAACGCCCGTTTTGTGCCAAAGGAGCAATTCGTTGCGTCAATCGCACGTTTTGTAACAAAACTGATCAAATCCGGCGATTCTGTGCACGAAACGCACGTTTTGTGCCAAAACTGAGAAAAAGCGGCGATTCTGTTCACGAAACGCAGGTTTTGTACCAAAACTGAGCAAAAGCGGCGATTCTGAGCATGAAACGCACGTTTTGTGCCAAAACTGTGCAAAAGCGGCGATTCTGTGCACGAAATGCACGTTCTGTGCCAAAACTGAGAAAAAGCGGCGATTCTGTTCACGAAACGCACGTTTTGTGCCAAAACTGAGCAAAAGCGGCGATTCTGTGACGAAACGCCCGTTTTGTGCGAAAAGAAGCAATTCGGTTCGTGAAACGCACGTTTTGTGCCAAAACTGAACAAAAGCGGCGATTCTGTGCACGAAACGCACGTTTTGTGCCAAAACTGTGCAAAAGCGGCGATTCTGTGCACGAAACGCACGTTCTGTGCCAAAACTGAGAAAAAACGGCGATTCTGTTCACGAAACGCACGTTTTGTGCCAAAACTGAGCAAAAGCGGCGATTCTGTGCACGAAACGCCCGTTTTGTGCGAAAAGAAGCAATTCGGTTCGTGAAACGCACGTTTTGTGCCAAAACTGAACAAAAGCGGCGATTCTGTGCACGAAACGCACGTTTTGTGCCAAAACTAAGCAAAAGCGGCGATTCTATGCACGAAACGCACGTTTTGTGCCAGAAGACGCAATTCGGTGCGCGAGACGCTCGTTTTGTCCCAAAACTGAGCAAAAACGGCGATTCTGTACACGAAACGCACGTTTTCTGCCAAAACTGAGCAAAAGCGGCGATTCTGTGCACGAAACGCACGTTTTGTGCCAAAACTGAGAAAAAGCGGCGATTCTGTTCACGAAACGCAGGTTTTGTACCAAAACTGAGCAAAAGCGGCGATTCTGAGCACGAAACGCACGTTTTGTGCCAAAACTGTGCAAAAGCGGCGATTCTGTGCACGAAAAGCACGTTCTGTGCCAAAACTGAGAAAAAGCGGCGATTCTGTGCACGAAGCGCTTTTTTTGTGCCAATAACGAGCAAAAGCGGCGATTCTGTGCACGAAACGCCCGTTTTGTGTCAAAAGGAGCAATTCGGTGCGTGAAACGCACGTTTTGTGACAAAACTGAGCAAAACCGGCGATTCTGTGCACAAAACGCATGTTTTGTGCCAAAACTGAGCAAAAGCGGCGATTCTGTGCACGAAACGCCCGATTTGTGCGAAAAGGAGCAATTCGGTTCGTGAAACGCACGTTTTGTGCCAAAACTGAACAAAAGCGGCGATTCTGTGCACGAAATGCATGTTTTGTGCCAAAACTGAGCAAAAGCGGCGATTCAGTGCACGAAACGCACGTTTTGCGCCAAAACTGAGCAGAAGCGGCGATTCTGTGCACGAAACGCCCGATTTGTGCGAAAAGGAGCAATTCGGTTCGTGAAACGCACGTTTTGTGCCAAAACTGAACAAAAGCGGCGATTCTGTGCACGAAATGCATGTTTTGTGCCAAAACTGAGCAAAAGCGGCGATTCAGAGCACGAAACACACGTTTTGTGCCAATAACGAGCAAAAGCGGCGATTCTGAGCATGAAGCGCACGTTTTGCGCCAAAACTGAACAAAAGCGGCGATTCTGTGCACGAAACGCCCGTTTTGTGCCAAAAGGTGGAATTCGGTTCGTGAAACGCACGTTTTGTGCCAAAACTGAGCAAAAGCGGCGATTCTGTGCACGAAACGCCCGTTTTGTGCGAAAAGGAGCAGTTCGGTGCGTGAAGCGCGCGTTTTGTGACAATACTGAGCAAAAGCGGCAATTCTGTGCACGAAGCGCCCGTTTTGTGCCAAAACTGAGAAAAAGCGGCGATACTGTGCACGAAACGCACGTTTTGCGCCAAAACTGAGCAGAAGCGGCGATTCTGTGCACGAAACGCCCGATTTGTGCGAAAAGGAGCAATTCGGTTGGTGAAACGCACGTTTTGTGCCAAAACTGAGCAAAAGCGGCGATTGTGTGTACGAAACGCCCGTTTTGTGCCAAAGGAGCAATTCGGTGCGTCAATCGCACGTTTTGTGAAAAAACTGATCAAATCCGGCGATTCTGTGCACGAAACGCACGTTTTGTGCCAAAACTGAGCAAAAGCGGCGATTCTGTGCACGAAACGCACGTTTTGCGCCAAAACTGAGCAGAAGCGGCGATTCTGTGCACGAAACGCCCGTTTTGTGCGAAAAGAAGCAATTCGGTTCGTGAAACGCACGTTTTGTGCCAAAACTAAGCAAAAGCGGCGATTCTGTGCACGAAACGCACGTTTTGCGCCAAGACTGAGCAGAAGCGGCGATTCTGTGCACGAAACGCCCGATTTGTGCGAAGAGGAGCAATTCGGTTCGTGAAACGCACGTTTTGTGCCAAAACTGAACAAAAGCGGCGATTCTGTGCACGAAACGCACGTTTTGTGCCAAAACTAAGCAAAAGCGGCGATTCTGTGCACGAAACGCACGTTTTGCGCCAAAACTGAGCAGAAGCGGCGATTCTGTGCACGAAACGCCCGATTTGTGCGAAAAGAAGCAATTCGGTTCGTGAAACGCACGTTTTGTGCCAAAACTGAACAAAAACGGCGATTCAGAGCACGAAACGCACGTTTTGTGCCAGAAGACGCAATTCGGTGCGCGAAAGGCCCGTTTTGTCCCAAAACTGAGCAAAAGCGGCGATTCTGTGCACGAATCGCACGTTTTGTGCCAAAAGTGAACAAAAGCGGCGATTCTGTGCACGAAACGCATGTTTTGTGCCAAAACTGAGCAAAAGCGGCGATTCTGAGCACGAAACGCACGCTTTGTGCCAAAAGGAGAAATTCAGTTCGTGCAACGCACGTTCTGTGCCAAAACTGAGCAAAAGCGGCGATTGTGTGCACGAAACGCCCGTTTTGTGCCAAAGGAGCAATTCGGTGCGTCAATCGCACGTTTTGTGACAAAACTGACCAAATCCGGCGATTCTGTGCACGAAACGCACGTTTTGTGCCAAAACTGAGAAAAAGCGGCGATTCTGTGCACGAAACGCACGTTTTGCGCCAAAACTGAGCAGAAGCGGCGATTCTGTGCACGAAACGCCCGTTTTGAGCGAAAAGAAGCAATTCGGTTCGTGAAACGCACGTTTTGTGCCAAAACTGAACAAAAGCGGCGATTCTGTGCACGAAACGCACGTTTTGTGCCAAAACTGTGCAAAAGCGGCGATTCTGTGCACGAAACGCACGTTTTGCGCCAAAACTGAGCAGAAGCGGCGATTCTGTGCACGAAACGCCCGATTTGTGCGAAAAGGAGCAATTCGGTTCGTGAAACGTACGTTTTGTGCCAAAACTGAACAAAAGCGGCGATTCTGTGCACGAAATGCATGTTTTGCGCCAAAACTGAGCAAAAGCGGCGATTCTGTACACGAAACGCACGTTTTCTGCCAAAACTGAGCAAAAGCGGCGATTCTGTGCACGAAACGCACGTTTTGTGCCAAAACTGAGCAAAAGCGGCGATTCTGAGCACGAAACGCACGTTTTGTGCCAAAACTGTGCAAAAGCGGCGATTCTGTGCACGAAACGCACGTTCTGTGCCAAAACTGAGAAAAAGCGGCGATTCTGTTCACGAAACGCACGTTTTGTGCCAAAACTGAGCAAAAGCGGCGATTCTGTACACGAAACGCCCGTTTTGTGCGAAAAGAAGCAATTCGGTTCGTGAAACGCACGTTTTGTGCCAAAACTGAACAAAAGCGGCGATTCTGTGCACGAAACGCACGTTTTGTGCCAAAACTAAGCAAAAGCGGCGATTCTGTGCACGAAACGCACGTTTTGCGCCAAAACTGAGCAGAAGCGGCGATTCTGTGCACGAAACGCCCGATTTGTGCGAAAAGAAGCAATTCGGTTCGTGAAACGCACGTTTTGTGCCAAAACTGAACAAAAACGGCGATTCAGAGCACGAAACGCACGTTTTGTGCCAGAAGACGCAATTCGGTGCGCGAAAGGCCCGTTTTGTCCCAAAACTGAGCAAAAGCGGCGATTCTGTGCACGAAACGCACGTTTTGCGCCAAACTGAGCAGAAGCGGCGATTCTGTGCCCGAAACGCCCGTTTTGTGCGAAAAGAAGCAATTCGGTTCGTGAAACGCACGTTTTGTGCCAAGACTGAACAAAAGCGGCGATTCTGTGCACGAAACGCACGTTTTGTGCCAAAACTAAGCAAAAGCGGCGATTCTGTGCACGAAACGCACGTTTTGCGCCAAAACTGAGCAGAAGCGGCGATTCTGTCACGAAACGCCCGATTTGTGCGAAAAGGAGCAATTCGGTTCGTGAAACGCACGTTTTGTGCCAAAACTGAACAAAAGCGGCGATTCTGTGCACGAAATGCATGTTTTGCGCCAAAACTGAGCAGAAACGGCGATTCAGAGCACGAAACGCACGTTTTGTGCCAGAAGACGCAATTCGGTGCGCGAAACGCACGTTTTGTCCCAAAACTGAGCAAAAGCGGCGAATCTGTACACGAAACGCACGTTTTGTGCCAAAACTGAGCAAAAGCGGCGATTCTGTGCACGAAACGCATGATTTGTGCCAAAACTGAGTAAAAGCGGCTATTCTGAGTACGAAACGCACGCTTTGTGCCAAAAGGAGAAATTCGGTTCGTGAAACGCACGTTTTGTGCCAAAACTGAGCAAAAGCGGCGATTGTGTGCACGAAACGCCCGTTTTCTGCCAAAGGAGCAATTCGTTGCGTCAATCGCACGTTTTGTGACATAACTGATCAAATCCGGCGATTCTGTGCACGAAACGCACGTTTTGTGCCAAAACTGAGAAAAAGCGGCGATTCTGTGCACGAAACGCCCGATTTGTGCGAAAAGGAGCAATTCGGTTCGTGAAACGCACGTTTTGTGCCA